>LJIJ01000038.1:0-427203 GCA_001718145.1 Orchesella cincta | reverse complement strand
CTGGAGCTAAAAGAAAACTATGGTAATGTGAACAAGCAGTACGCTCTTTGATGTATCGAACTGTACTGTGTCTGCAGTGTTTGCACTGATTTATTATATACATATACGAGCAAGCATAATAACAATTGAGCTAAACCTTGCATGATCATATCATATCCATTCATCGGCATGAATATTCACAATTTTGAAAAACGCAGGAAAACTGTATAATGCATATTGAGTTGATTGTAAATAACTATTGTTCTCTCATGCAAGGTTTCTCTGAAGTACACGTTAACTAACAAACTTACGGCGACTTCATTTGACTCGACTTATGTTACAAGATATCCACTTGAAGGACAAATCTAACAGGTTGAATAAATAGCTGCTGGAACTTCTCAGCTATGACTTCCTGATGTTAAATGTATGGTAGCTAATACAAAACTTTCATACAAAATGAATTCTAGGTACTTTTCGTTACAAAAGGTAACACTTTGGGGACAATATAACGCGCTCGGGCCACGTTCATGAATGACACGTCCGCCTTCAAAATGTTCAAATAGATGAAAGAAAGGTCAGATTTGCTGGGAAGGTTAGGTCTTTTTAGGCCAGGATTTGTTTGATATCATTCATCAAAAAGTAAACCAGCTTGAGACCCGTGATAATATGTTACTATAAATCGAAACGTCAACTGACAGTGATCATGTTGAATGAATTTCATAGTCAATTTTAGTTTTGGTCGCATTTCAATACACTGTGAATAGAGTTATCGCGTACCACACTAAATCACATTTCAATTATATTCAGAAACGTCCGTCTGCATCAAGGGATTATACAATTCGATGCATTTACGAATGAAATAGATCCATACAAAATATATAGGTTGAGCTTAATTTGTTAGTAACGATGACCCGACTGCTCTGTTCCGTCAAACAATCTGATGCAAGTTTTCTTGCATCAGATCAGTTTTTGGGTGGAGGACAACGCCAGTTTTTTTCTGTCAGAGAAGTAAAAGTACCGAAAAATGTATCTTTTTAACTTGATAAAAAAAGTTGGCATATTTACTTGTATAAGAAATGGAAGAAATGAACTCAAACATTTAACATTTGCATCATAAATTTATTTTAACCTTTATATTACCGAGGTGATGAACTCATACGATGTATTGTACAGTAATTGCTTTCATACTTATTGTTGGATCGACATCATAAAAAGCAGAACTACACTTATAAATATCTATTCGCCCTCCATTAAGGCTCCCGTGCTTAGGTTTAAGATAATGAAGAATATTGTACATTCCTCGTTATCGACAGTGTCAACTTGCACCAAATTCCTAGTTGTAAATTTAAAGGTTAAAAAATTATTTTTTACGGTAAGCTTCTAACACTGGTTGCCTTTTATATGGTGCACACTCTCTTCGTCGTCACTCACAAACAATTATAATAATTGGTCGTCCTCATTCACAATCATCATCATCATGCAAAAAGTAAGATGCAATGATGACAATGCCATGAACTTCGATGAAATAATCCTCCACAAGTCCAACAAATAATATATTCCTATGGTTAGTAAACTTGAATTTAATAGGCAATTATGGTTTAAATGTCATTTTTGTTTTTTCTGTTGTTTTTCTCCCAACTCTTAGCATGAAGATGTTTTCACATAAAAACCAATCGCCATTCAATACTGCATAAACCAAAAACAATTTGGATTTCGAGAAAAAAAAATTGATCAACAACTGAAGTATTTGAGCATAAGATGAATGATACGATACATAAATAATTTACTAACTATAAAAAATTTACTTCCGATACCGGGAATCGAACCCGGAACTGCTGGTGAAAGCCAGCTATGCTAACCATTTACACCATATCGGAGAGTTGATATGCCAAAGGAAGCTGATATGGTCCAGTGGGTTGCCTTTTCAGGCCAAACCATGTCAGTATGCACAACAATATTATGTGTTGCAAGAATTATTGAGAAACTGTTTTCGTCACATCAATGCTCTCTTGTCATTTATTTGAGATGTACTGAAATAAAATAAATGTTCTATCAATCAATAATTGGAGGATAAATTTGACGCTAAAGTAGCCGACTGCCCGACTACGTAAAGTACCGACCGCCCGACTCCCGACTGCGTAAACTTAGCCGACCATCCGACTGTGACACTACTTAAAGTTAGAAAAACTATGGTAATTCGTCCAATTTAGGATTTTTAACCAACCTGATCATAACGAAAACCTAGTTAATACATGTTAATGGAATTGAGATACATGTTTGGTTCATGAAACATTTGGTTAAAAAATCCGAAACCTTAGGTAAAATTACTACAGTCGGGTAAGTTTTACGCAGTCGGGGAGTCGGTGGGTCGGCCGGGTTCGGGTACTTTACGTAGTCGGCAGTCGGCTAACTTACGCGGTCGATAAATTTGAGAAAATTTGTTGTGGAAATGTGTGACTACGAAGTGTACAGTGTACCACTAAACATCATCGACATGTAAAACATGAAGTAAATTATGCATAATATTTATACATTTGCATTGCATTTAAATATGTTAAAGCCTAAAAAATTAACCTACACGTGAAGTTGGCTTGCTAACGTTCGTTTTTATTTCAAACGTCTCCAGAAATCGAATGCAGTGTGAACTTTCTATTAGCGCTGCAACAAGGTTTTCAATTTCTACTGTAGTCCTATTACCCCTAAAATCAATAAGTCTAATTACTCCTGTAACAATCAAATTTTAAAACCGTGTACAGTCTTATATTTAAAATAACGATTTTGTCTTTAGTTTTCAAAAGTACTATAACATGCCTAGATTATGTAGAGAAAGTTACCTAAACCTTTGTCTCTACATAAATATGTTTTATTTATGTAGAGACAGAAAGGTAAAGTTACCAATACGACCCTTACAGTAAGTTATTACATAAATGAGAAAAGGAGACAGACTTTTTGCTCAAGGGTTTTACATCTTTGTTTTGGATTTTACATTTGTTTACATCTGTCTGCATAAGAATAAAGGAAAGGTATATTATGTACAAGTATCCGTGGTTTAGTTGCAATGACGAAGTTGCATTGGATTTTTTATCTTACCTTTTTTCCGTTCAGTCATATGAAACAGTAAATATGCTGGTGTTAGCAGAGTTCTGTACTCTGAACAGGTTGAAAGACTTTATTGTGCACGGCGGTTGTAAAATTTGATCTGATTTTCTTACTATAATCCACAAGACTTCTGGGGCAGTAATTTACAAAGAGTACCTTTTTCATCAACCCAACCTGTTAGAAATGCCTGAAAAGCAAGTGGCAGTGTAGTATGGTGCTTTGTAAAAACCTACGTACATATTACTTATTACTCTACCCTGATAACACAGTTTTTGGCCGTTCAGAAATCATAACATGCTGCTTGTTAAGGTAAAAATATCAAAAAAGGAACAGGTCGGATTCAAGGTTGTTTATACTTCACAACCCCCGTCTTCCTTTGGTTCAAGAGAGACGGGCTTGATAATAAAATGGTAAATTCCGGGTGAGTTTGTTGAAAAAAGGTTCATTGCGTATTATGCAGTAGGAATAGAATGTTGACTGCATTACATATCAAAATAACGTGCACTTCATCATGCATTTAAAAGTGAGCAAATATCGTCGTTATCATCATATTAACAATCTTTGCTTTTTAGGCTTGCTTAATTTCTAGCGAATTTTGACGTATGTGGAAAGTAGCAAAGATATCTTCTCTTTCACGACCCCAGACTCGGATGGTAAGTGTCATTCGTGCTACTTGGACTGAATTCATGAACTGTTATGAAATGCTACGTCATTATCACCTATAATAAGCGAATTATGACATGACGTCAGTCTCAGGTTTAAATAATGATTTAAGTGGATAAGTTAAATGAAAAGGTTCCGCATTTTCAATGCTCTGGTAATGAATACGACAACGTATATATCATCCAAAATCTAAAATGGACTTCCACTCAAGGTTGTTAATCATTATCAGCGGCGATGGGAGTTTTTACTGAGTTGGTGTCAACAATTTATGTATTAAACGGTGACATGAAATTATTACTGGGCGGTTATATTGGATAGTTAGATGGGAGTTTCTTTAGAAACTTAAACTTTTGAGTTCCACATTACTTCTTATTCCACCAATACCAAATAACTGTCACATGAGTAGATTTATTGTTTCCTAAAATTAAAACGAATTAAATATTTACTGACTGGAGATAATTAGGGATTTGCTTATAATCTAGACATAACGAGGTCACTGATAATACTTCAAGAATAACATGAAGAACCACAAATACAAAGGAAAATGTTAAATTACGTTGAAAATATTCAATTCACATATAGAAACTTCGAGCAGCGGTTGACTATTTTAACTAGCTATATTTAAATCTGACTACGTGCAACGCATTTTAAATATACACTATCACAATTTCTGGGAAAATAACCTATCATGTTATTTCAGGAAAATCTTATTAGCCTTCTTAAATTACATTTTGAAATTGAAAGACGTTTAGGCATAGGTCGCTTTGCTTTATCACCAGCGAACAAACTAGTTCTACTGGATCGATCTGATACAAAACGGGACTACCTAAATTGCTTTTCGCTTCCCTCTACACTGTTCTTTTGTGGTTTCAACTTCTGTATAACATTGGTAGAACCTTTAGTGATAACACTAAAAAGTTTCTTTTTTGCATACGCATTTTCCTTAATTGGGTTAATAACGAAACTACCATAAATAGACAAACCGTGTAATCCAAAATTTCAACTTGTTCATTCAATTTGAGAAAACATGTTTGGAGGGTAAGCTCTGAAAGTTTGATACGTAATTATTCTATAATACATAAACTTCCCTGTGTGTAGTAAATGCAAACATTACAATAGAACGTTATTTTATAGGTGCGGACAAGCTGAAAATATCAAAGAGATCAGATGTTTGGCTAATGAAGTTTGGTCTTAATTGGAGCATCTGTTTCATTTATCATGGCAATATTTTACACAATCCTTCAATTGACCAACTGCAACTCAATGACAGTTTTTTATTTCATGATTCCAAAATGCCACAATATGTTTAAAGGTGCCCTTGTAGCTTATTTAAAATCGGTCATTTATCTAGCACCTATAACTTTATTCACTTTTTTCATTTTAATGGATTTTGCTGAGAACCTCGCTTTCTTCGTGATTGACATATGTTTGTTGCAAGCATATTGTTTACGTCGGTACTTGCAGTATACTACCAGTTTACTAACTTTTGATGCTGAAAAATCAACGACTGCATTTGCTAATTATCGCCGAACCCAAATTTTGCGTTACTACAATTTGTTGCAGCAGGACGTGCTTATTTGTGCTTTGTGGGAACACTTTTTTCAACTTTAATTATTTCTGTATTTGTAATTGTGTCGTTTGTATCTACGATTTCTTTTCCTGATCTGCTGCTTTTTTCACTCGGGGCTGTTGATGCGATTTTGTGTTTAATGTTGTGCTCGTACTTTGTTGCCTCAGTGGAGTCGGAATCAAATAATTTCATCACGAGTGTGAAACAAACCCTGTTGCCAAGCTGCCAAATCAGAAAAGAAAAGAAATGGATACAAGCATTTATAAGGTCGGCTGCGCCAATTAAGGTTTATGTTGGTTACTCCAACTACTTCGAAACATTAACTCCGCTAAATGTTGCTTGCTTTTGTATTGAACAGACTGCCAGTTTACTCCTGTTGTAAACTACAAAGACTTTGAGGTTTGAAATGATCTTAATGATATACGCAGTTGTAGGTAGCATTTGAAGGTTGGTTTCAATATTTATGATTTTAAGCACTTTTTCAATTTTAAGTTGGATCAAGGGTGATTCGCCGTGAAGAATTGTTCTATCATTAGTATATGTATTTACGATATCACAACTATTTACTTCCCCAAAATCGCGAATTTTTGCTGCGATATGGTTTTGCACAAGTTGTCGATTTGTCGATTGGGTAAGAATATGTATATACTTGTAATAATTTAAAACCCATTGGAAACTCTAAATCAAGTCGTTTCGAACAAATAAACGCTTTGTGGTAGTTCCAAACAAAGGTCTACAATGCTATCAAAGTTGTTGACGCCTGTATTCATACATAAGTTAGGGTTTCAAGGAATATCACAGAGTATATCCTTTGTGTTATGAAACTACACAACTAAATCTAACAAAAGATAAGTTTAATAAAGAAAATTTATATCCTTTGCATGAACAAGACAATTCGATTTCAAAAGGTAGTTTAACAACAAAAACTTCGATACAAATAAGAGTGAATGTGTCCAAAAGTAGCTTTACAGTTCATGAATGCAACACTGAATTTTATTTCTGCTGTACGATTTATAAATAATTCAAAATATTGAGCAATTTAAAAATAAAGTGAATACAAAGTAGACGAAAGATACATGCTCCTATATTCGGCATACGTATGTTGATAGACTACGCAGAAGAAGCTGAACCCTAGCATCCACAGAAGTTTGCATACATTTAAAAGGTGTTTCCTTTTCAAGAAAATTGTAAGCTCCCAGTTCGATTTTAATTGGGGGACAATCTAAACAGAATCTTGGTAATAAACGACGCGCTGGTAAATAGTGAAGTTGTAGAGTCAAATGCTAATACAGACTGAGATACCGACATTACCTTCAGTGTGCTTTCAAGTAGGCTAATTCCTTTTGATTTCAAAATTCAACATATAAAAGCTTAAAACAATTGAGGTTTAATTAAAATAAACATGATTTTGGCAGAGTTAAAAGTATTTTGGAACATTTAATTACAACCTTTCCTTCAAAATCACATTAAATATTCATTTTTATAGTACCCCAAACATGTTTTTTTTTAAAATTAGGTTAACAAAAACAAACTAAATTTTAGCGTTTTGTTCGCCTACATAAAAATTCGAAGACGCCGTTTACTGGTCACTAAACCATCAATATTCACAAGTCACTAGCATTTATTACTAAATTGGAGTTTATTATAACTTTAAATAATTATCTAAGACAAAGACATTGATGCTTTATTGTAAATATATAAATATTACATATGAAAAGACCAAATACTATTTAATTACATTAAATTTGATAAAAAGTAAGCAGTTATAGATTTTCTTGAAATTATCAACTAAGCAGGAGATTTGGACGTCGTCATTAACTGCTGCTTCCATACCATTTAGGAACGCTCCTTTCTCGAGAAAATTGCCATCTCCTTATTTGAATCTGATGTCCTTTCACTTTTCTCAGAATTACCATGTACAACGAGTGAATTCCTACCATTTCACATAGCCAAACCCCAGCAGTAAACAACAAAGTTAGCCAAACAAGCACTACAATGTTCCTTTGTCAGTTGGATTTTGATAGTAGCTGAGACGTGCATAGCAAGAGCAAATACTCCACCAAGCCCAAAAATCAAAAAAAGAATTAACACTGGCTATAGGAATCTCGATTGCAGTGATGTTTTTTCCGAACTTTTTATGTTATATCTTGATAGATCTCGTAATTCTAAGACTACATGTTTTCTACTTTTTCCGGGGTAAGTTGAGACAAGCGAGCTGGGGCGTCATGAAATTTGGACCACAAAATGCGATTTTAGCCTTCATCTATCGTCCGATTGACCTGAAATTTTGCATGCCGTAACTTAAACAACATTCAGGATAGGTGTTTTAGTCACTCTTGAAATTTTGAAATTTGGGCGGGAATAATATAAGTTTGAAATTTAAATTAATTTTTAACTAAATCTGAATGTAGTATCATAATCTACACTACTAAAGCATATATGATCCACATTTTGTTTTTCAAAATTTGAGTGTTTAAAAATTTCATGTTTGGCACCAAAACTCCTTTGCATTAAATTTAAAAAATCAGACGGTAGATGAAGGCTAAAATCGCATTTTGTGGTCCAAATTTCATGACGCCCCAGCTCGCTTGTCTCAACTTACCCCGCAAAAAGGAGAAAACATATAGTCTTAGAATTACGAGATCTATCAAGATATAACATAAAAAGTTCGGAAAATAACATCACTGCAATCGAGATTCCTATAGCCAGTGTTTTTACTCAGTTCAGCCCAACATATCAAAATCATTTCCTCCGTTTAGCTTAA
Source organism: Orchesella cincta (assembly GCA_001718145.1). NCBI lineage: Eukaryota > Metazoa > Arthropoda > Collembola > Entomobryomorpha > Orchesellidae > Orchesella > Orchesella cincta. The sequence goes on along the minus strand of LJIJ01000038.1, from coordinate 419,128 downwards.
TTGGTATATCGTATTTAATTTTTTATTGTAAAATTTCCATTTAAAATTATTACTACTCGTTAACTTAACTGATTATTATTAGGGGATTACATGTATTCATAACTCGCAGAAGCTGTCATTCATTATGCATATTCTATTTCTGCATTTACATAAAACATACGCAAGTCAAGAACAATCTTATATATAGATAACTTGTAAAATGACGAAAACATGGAAATGTGTAATGAAAACAAGCGTAAGGAAGGAAACTCTAAGAACTCGAGACCAAGTAGAACAAAACTCACCCTTTTCTGAACTTTCTCCCTTTAGATATTATGCATGGGTGAGTAGTATGCCACAGACTTGCATAAACATAAACCTAAATACCACAAAGCATTATTAGCGTTATAAATCTCAAAGAAATCCCTTTCCAGTTTGCTGCTACGGTCTAATTTGATTCTGTGTGTTAGTCAGATTGGGTTTTTTTAAAACGAGTAAAAATAGTTTGTACTTGCTAATTTGAAGTAATTGTTTATTATGTGTGGAATATTTACTATTTAAATGTAATTCCGACAAAGTGAGTACAAAGAGCTATAAAATAGATATAATTATAACAAACATTTTCCGAGATTACAAATTATCAGAGTTGAACGTGTTCTCGAACCTCGTTTAAGAATTTCCATTATATTGCACGATATGCATTTTGAAGAAAGGAGTTGTAGACTTCTTGTGGAGCTTGACAACTCGCTCCTAGGTAGAATGCAGAGTGTTACTACTCCTTGCGTGTTCTTTTGTTGCTGTTGTCAAGCAGGGGAAAGTACTCTACAACTTTTTCACAGAAATATATACGCAGTATGGAAAGGGATACGGAGAGTGCTTCTCTGAGCAGCAGCTGAGCACCCTCCGTAAACAAAAGGGAATGTGTATATTTTTGTATATATTTTTTGGATACACGTAAATAAAAACAATTTTAATTTGTAAATATCAACAACATTGACATTTATAATCTATTTTATCGCTATAAAAAACTACAAGAAATTACAGTCTGAGATAAATCGTTGAATTTTGGTGGAAGTTAGCTCAAACTTCTTCTAAAGTAAAACGGATAACAATCAACAGTTTATCTGAAGAACTACGTGTCATTTGTCAACATTTCAATAAATTAAGGTAACTACTGTAACATTAAGCGACAGTGAGAGGATTTAAAAAATAATACATGATAAACTTAGTGGCTAATTGGTGAATTATTAATTTTCTTTGTAGGTTTCATCATCATCATCATCATCATCACAAAGTGAATTGAGCAATAGGAAAAGTTCTGAGTTGTCAACATTTCATTGACTGATACTGACATTGTAACATGGATTTATAGATAAAAAGCTGTTGATTTGAAGGAGGAAATGACCATGACGTCAGCTGGTCACGTTTCCAACTGGTTGGCTTTATCTTATCCCCATCCAAACTGGTTGGAAGAAGAGAAGATAGAACAATTTCCAACTTGTTCAGCTACCGATACTGAAAACTCTCCAAGCTGGTCATTTTTCGGCAACTATCTTGAGCAAGTTTCGAACTTCAACTCCATCAAAGTTAGTCCCAAGCCCAAATCTCGGAGCTCCAAACAAATCAGAAGGTCAAAAACCCCCACTAAATCAACAGCATTATCTAACTCTTCAGAAGACGAAATTGAAAAACGGCGAGCCTACTGGCGAGAAAAAGCGGAACGCAGAAAGCAAAAGATACTTGCGGAAGAAGGAGGTGCGGAAAGAAGGAGAATGTATTGGAGAGCCCAAAGAGAAAGAAAACTTGAGAAGATGAAGCTTGAGGCTGAAATGAAAGCAACAGTGGCACCTAAAAATACGAAGGGAAATGTGGTTAATGAAGCGAAAATCAAGGCTACAACGGTAGCTAGAAAGATTAAGTTGATTCCAAAAGCGGATATAAAGGTTGAAGTTAAAAAAGAAAGAAAAAAGAAAGTAGATGGCATTAAAACTCCAAGAAAAGCAGCTACCACCCCCACCTCCAATACAGCTTTATCTTGTTCAACCCCAAAAGTCGCCGAAGTAAAGAAAACCCAAGGTGAAACTCAACCCCGAAAAAAAGGTCGACCCCCAACAAGAGCTGATCCAAAGTCTGCCAAAGATAAAGCCGCAATTGAGCGAATGAAAAAGTATATGGCAGCTTCTTATCGAGCTAGAATGGTAAAGCTATGAACGATTTAAAATTAAATTTGATTAAATAAAATGAATTTTAAGAATTGAATTTTACAACATCATAATAATATTTATTATTATAGGCCGATCCTGTAAAAAGGGAAAAATTGAAAATGCAGATGAGAGCAGCCGCACTGCGGCTGCGAGAGAAGAATAAAAAACGCCACGTTCCTCCTCCAGCTACCCAAAAACCACCAAAAGCAAAACCCCAGGTCGAAACGAGTAAAGAAAAAGTCAAAAGTATTAAAATCCGCAGCAATGAGAATTCAACTAGAGTTGGATTGAGAAAGTCTTCTCGTAACAAGGATGGCCCTCCGAAAAATTATTTTGAACCTTGAAATTTCATAAAAAGATTCTGAATGCAACGCTCCAATGCAAATTAGTTTCTGGAGATTTTTAATTTTGTATTTTAAGTAGCAGCTAGGTGAACTTCCTGAGATTTTGTTAATACGCTTCTGGTCACGTTGTGTGAGAAGAAGGAGCCATTCTGAGATTTTTAGTTTTATAATTTATGTGATGAGTGATATAGTCAGCTAAATATAATATACATTTACGATTGTGTAGTTGATATGTGAGCAGGAATATAAATAAATGTGTTCAGTTACTTGGTTTTTATTTCTACAAACTAACAACTTGTCTCCTTTGTTCATAATGTTCGAGATGTGTTTTTGTTGCATATAACTTGTATTCTTCAACGAGATTGGTACTCATGTACCTAACATAATGGTAGACAGGTATCTAAAGCCAAAGCAGACGAAAAAATCATTCCTATTCTTTTTTTAACATGCATGAGTGAGTTGAGTGGTATGGCCAGCATCCAAATCCAGCCTGCAGCTGACGAACAATCATCAACAAATCTAAAAACTCATACACATTGTGTTTTACTAAGAAACTCGCTATAGCACTCACAAACCATTTGGTTGGACACTCTAAATATAACTCAGTTTCAGCTCTAAATACGGAAGGTGTTTACCAATAGTTTTCAAGGTAGTTCTACAATATTTTGGGGTTAATATAGCTCACAATTAAGTTTGAGTTAATTTTTGAATTGCTTTTTTGGTTTTAGAAGGCAAAATGCCAGTGACAAAGCGCTCACGCGAACCTCCCATTTCCAACAGATTGGCGCTTACTTATCCCAACCCAGACTGGTTGAGGGAGGTCGATTTGGAGTCTCACCTAGCGGCAACAGGAACTCCCCAAACTTGGTCTTTTTTCGCCAGATACCTTGACCAAGTTTCGAGCTTCAATTTTACAAAACCCAACCCTGAGAAAGTCAGAGTTAAAGCAACCCCCAGTTCCTCACACAGCTCCACCAAATCAACAATTTCGAGCCCATCCTGTTCCAGAACTGAAACGAAACTTGAAAGAAAACGACGTAAATGGAGAGAAGCACAAAAACGAAGAACAGAGAAGAAGAGAAATTTGAGAGAAATGAAGATCGCAGCTGCAACTAAAAAGAGGAAGGAAACGCTAGTTCGAGATGCACAAAAAAGAAAGAAACGGACGAGAATCAACTGAAGACAAATAAAATAGCATGTAAGCTGAGCTATATGTAAACGAATTGCAAAAATATCACAAATGTGTTTTTATCCATGATTAGCTGAAATAAATTGTGCAATATATTGTGTGTAATTGATGTTTGTTCATCACAGATTGCTTTTGTTGATTTATATCCCGTCACTATTTACAGGTTTTTAATATTTGCACGCATTTACATATTATTCAAAAGGTTCATCAGTCTCTTTCATTTAGAATCAGTGAATAACGTTTAAGAAGAACGTGTTTTTGTAGTGACTAGAAAAATATTCAAGCATTATTAGTTTTTTTCGTCAAGGGTGATGATACTGTAAAAATGAAATTGGAAGTGGATGAGCACTTCTTCCTGATCGCAAAATGTCAGCAGGAACAAGCGTTGAGAGAGAACATAAAGCATCAAAATTACGAAAGAAAAGCCCAAACCATTCACCTCTTCTCCCACAAAATCCAACGCTCGAGAAACTCCTAAAACCGTTCAGTTAACCCAGGAAGTTGGAGGTTTATCCAAGAAAAAGAAGATATTATCATCATCACCCGGCAAAAGTAGGAGCGCTCTAAGAAAATCTAAGCGCCACGCGGACACCCCTCCCTCAAACTATAGTGAACCTTGATACTATCCGCTTATCAACGACTGATAAGGTAGATTATTTATTTAATTTCAAATTAAAAACAAATTTCTTAAAAAATCGAGTCTCTTTTTAGTGAAACTCCAGTATTTCGTAGTGATTTTGTTATTTTTAAATTCACAGTTATTTCCTGATAGAGTTAATTTTCCACCACACTTGTCCAGAACCGAATGATCCTCTTCTAAAAGTGATTGCATCGCTCAGCTCACCACCTCATGATTATGTGCCACATAACCCGCTCACAATCTCAAATTACGGTGTTACAGAAAAAGAAACAGGACTGGCATAGAGCATTGTACAATCAAAACGGAAGGAAAAAGTACACGAAGAAAATCCCTGCAGATCATGATGATTATATGTACAAAGCTAATTCAAAAACACCAGTATTTATGCAGTGTTATCATTCCAAATAATTCAGAAATTGATAAGAATCCTGTTCCAACTCTATAAAATAACAGGATTACGTAAGGTATCAAAGCTATTAATAAAATTTACGTTAACGTGGATCCTACTGGAAATTCCAACATTACCACCAATTGAGAGCCGTAAACTTGATATGATTCTTAAGAAATACAAGTGAAAAGTATGCGTCTTTCTTCTGTGTGCTCAAATAAAAGATAGGAATGAGGGCAACTACATTTTACTCTGTAAGTTTTCGGCATCCAAGCAAACATGATATTTAAGTTTCTTGTATTAACCATAGTAATTTAATGCTCCTTTTTCTCTACTCATTTATCTGCATAATAGTATGGTTTTATTGGTGGGTAGCTACTTACACAAAATACGTAACAAGTTTACACGAAAATATTCATGATTATGAATATTATGACTCTCCCTTTCTGTACAATAAACTTTCTTACTTACTCCAGCCTGATAAGAAAAATTTGTAATTTAAATAAAAAGGTAATTTTTATTCAATCATTTTTTAACACCAAGACCAAATTAGGTTTATTCTCTGAAGAATAATAATGGTTACAATTTTTTTGTGGCAGAAACAAATATTGCAATTTTCATCACTATTATATAAAGTTGTTGAGATTCATAATAAACTGGTGGTCTTTTATTCCAACGTAAAAATAAAATAAATTGCTCATGTAATAAAATGCCAAATAAATCTAAACATTTATAATTGTAACAGTGAAATAAAAGTTGCCGTAAGTTGAGTTGTATTTAAATTGTTTTAAATCAACCAAGCTTTTAAACCCCCAACGACCAGTCCGCGCCAGCCGGCCGCTGGTGGCCGGATCCGGCCAAATAAATTTTCGGCTGTTGGGAGCCGAACCCGGCCACCAGTGGCCGAGAATGCTTTTCCCCTTCAAAAATAAGTTCAAAAGCAAGCTGCTGCTGGCCGGTTCCGGCTGACTCCGGACGGCGTAAACCGTTATATGAAGATAACGGACAGTTCCCAAATTCAAAAGTTATCAAAATTTTTGTATAAACGTAATAATATACGTAGATTCTGATAAAAATTAGTTTGAGACGGTCGAGTTTCGTTTTTACCTCTTAAAAGTCATAATAACGTTTATGTCAGCCGGTTCCGGCCACCAGCAGCTTGTTTTTGAACGTATTTTTTAGCGGGAAGTAGGCATTCTCGGCCGCTGGTGCCGGTTCGGCTACCTGCAGCCGAAAACTTATTTGCCGGATCCGCCACCCAGCGGCCGGTGCGGCGGACTGACGACTTAAAAACTAACAGTGGCCTATCTCAATCCAGCTCTACAACACATTCATAAACCATCTCGGGATGGTATCTTGAGATATGAATGCACACTGCCCCATAGACAAGATGCATCACAGCGGTAACAAATTTTGCAACTTGCCCACCGGAAACCCCATCATAAAGCTTAACAAGAAGGTCTCCAGTTTCACACAATATTTTGGTCAAATTATTAACTTCGTCCACAGAAATTTTCATAGCATTCTTCAACGGCAAACCATCCTTCACGTGCAGCAAATAAACTATGTTGCAGCTTCCCCCAACCTCCATTTCTTTCTTGGCAGACATTAAATCATTTACTCTACTCACGTTTTGGGCATATACCCAAATAAAATGTTGGTATAGGAATGATTCACGTATTTTCCCATCAAGGGTGATTCCAGTTTCATACAAAATGGCTTCAATTGTCCACGCTGCACCACAGGTCAGCAACCGAAGACCTTGCTGAGTAGGCCGGAACATGAGTGAATTTTCATTCAGCTCTTTTTCCTTCCATTCCTGGCAATTCTCAAAACAGATTCCATGGATATATTCCTTAAATGTCTTGAGCAGATAATGGGAATCCTTTCCACTTTCTGTAAGCCCTTTACGAAATTCTTGAATAGCACTAATAAAACTCAAATATATTTGAGATAGCCCACAACATGATGATTCTATGTCCTTCACTTTTCCATCAACACAGTCTCCTATAACAGAGCTGAAGTAGACTGCTTGCTCGAAACTCCAATTCGCCTGAGAAGTGTTGGTATGATCATCCAACGCAAAAACGGCGTCTATGCTGAGACGCCATGCTTTTAAGTTTTTGAGCTTTTGACCTGGGCAGAAACATGCAGCAATGGATGAGCCCATCATACGCTTTTCAGCAACGTGAGGATTACTCCATATCACCTTTGAATATTACATTGTTCCGTGAAAGAAAATCGAGAGCTTCTTGGTTCGCTTCCGGAATACCTTCAAAATCTTGATCCTCAACTTCTCCCAGTTTAAATGGAAGTAGGTATTTTCCAGTATATTCCACATTGTTTCCGTCAGCGTCCTTCTGAGCTAATTTAAATTGCACTGAAAATGGTTTTCCGTTGAGTGTATGAAAATCGTGTAGTTTTCCCTTCTCGTCTTTTAAGTATAACTTAAAATCCAAATTGGAAAAGTAAACCGAGTCCAGAACTTCCAAAGTTTTGATTGCAGTTCCGTCCGGTGCAGTTTTAATTCTCGAAACCAACACTCTCCCATGTTTTGATGCCATTGTCATATCAACGGTGAATTAAAATCGAAGCAGGAACTAAAAATTGCGTGCTCACTTCTCAATGATTAAGTTTTGACCTACAACTTGCGTAGAATATCTGATATATGCGCAAAAATATTCTCGAAGTTTAAGTCATAAAAGTATCAGTTTATTGCTTAAAAAAGGAAACACGCGTAGTCATAAATTTTGTCGAGCTGCTCGGTGACGGAGTTCACATATGGTCGTGCGTCATTTCATGAATATTTTTTCTCACTTTGGTGCTTGGTGTAACGTAAAAACGGTGGAGCTTGCTTATATTGCTGATTTTATAGATTGAGCGCTCGCAGTTCTAACACAAGAAAGTTTCTATGTAGCAAAATAAGATTGATGTGTGGTACTACATTCAATGTAGACATGAGATATTGTTACTTCGCTCACGTACAACACAATTTATTAATATAATTTGAATTTATAGATCATTAAAATCGTCTGACAGAAAAAAGTCATTGATCTTATACTGTACTTGTCAGACTGCATTTTTTTTAGTATCACCGACCCAACAAAGCATATGACGTAAACTTTTGAAAACCAGGTAGTAAAAATGGGGCATTTAGAATCTAGTTACTGCTTGATGTATGTATGCTATGTGAGAATTTTCTTATAAAAATGTTACAAGTAAAGGAACTATCGTGTACAGTGATTCTTACAAAATGCTTCGACAGAGGAGAATCACCAGAATGATATGCTTTCAAATACTTGTAATGTATCCTGCGTTAGGATGGCATGCGGCATTGTTAGTAGGCATAAAAATCAAGTAAAATTTATGGGGTTGGGGGGGGGGCACTCGAACGTAAGACTATTTACAGGCTCGGTTTTAATCATATTATGCCTTCTGTTTTTGAGAGGGCACACGTTTAGATAAAAAGTAAAACTACATAGTGGGAATACCATTGACGACTGTCTGTCTTTTTCCCACTTAGTTTTTTAGTTACTAATACATTTATATTATCTCCCTAGTACCAAATGTTTACACCGAACCTTTTCCTGATCAAATCACTTTATAACTAGGCTTGGATCAGAATGAGATGAAGTGCCACTAAAGTTTATTGTCAATCGCCAGTTATTTCTAATGTTCACAAGCTAATAAGAGAAACCCCAGAGGAATGAGTGACTTCAACAAGAAAGCTGTTGATATTCTCCTCGTAAACATATTTTTACGGGAAGCAACTTTAGGGCGATGAAATTACCTATGCAATTGCACTGGATTTATTCCACACAATCACATGCATACGTGCTCACCGGGGCTTTCCCAACCTACCGTATAAATCAGATTTTTGTTCACCGTATATTTTTGGGTATGTATAAGCCGGCCTGCGGCCGGCCTTTATACACCCAAAAATATTACACACTTATAAATATCATCTTAGGTCACATTACTTTCAATAAGTTGTGTTTTTTGCATTGATTTCATTGCATTTTTTAAATTGAAATTATTGCAAAATATAACTTTTATGAATTTATGCTGTTGACGTGAGAAATTGTGATACATGTAATGTGCCACTCTAACTAATCCAGATCCAGATATCCCCCTGCCTTCCCGAACCCGGTCTACCCCGTAGTTTTTATATATACTCTACCCCGAGTATCGGAAATTCATTTTAATAGTGCTCATTATATTCCTTGCAAGTATTTGATTGCTGGTCTGACCATAGCATAGCTGCAGAATCTTCCACGTTTAGCGAACTACACTCGCTCAGAAATTGCACTACAAGATTAAGATTAGAGAATTTTTGACCCCGAAACGTTCCAAACGCTCGGAAATGCCACGAAAATTTTGTTATATGGTTTAGATTACAAAAGTTTTGACCCCGAAACGTTCAAAACTCTCGGAAATTCCACGAAAATTTAGTTGCAAGGTTGAGATTAGAAAAATTTTTGAACCAGAAACGTCTCAAACGCTCAGAAATTGCATGAAAATTTAGTTATATGGTTGAGATTAGAAAAATTTTTGAATCAAAAACGCCTCAAACGCTCGGAAATTCCACGAAAAATTAGTTATATGGTTGAGATTAGAAATTTTTTGAACCAGAAACGTCTCAAACGCTCGGAAATTCCACGAAAATTTAGTAACAAGGTTGAGATTAGAAAAGTTTTTGAACCAGAAACGTCTCAAACGATCAGTAATTTCATGAAATCATAAAAATTTAGTTAGATGTTTGAAGTTATAAAAAGGTTGGACCAAAAGCGTTCCAAATGCTAAAAAATTGCACGAAAATGCAATGTTTTCCTTACTTTTATCAAAACGTTCGTGTTTTTTAAAGAAATGGCCTATCGGGCAAACCCCCACCGACGCGGCTACCCCCATAACAGGTATGGGATAAATAAAAGTCTGCCTTTTTATTGAAAACGTTCATGTATCCAGTAATTTTTCCAGGATGTTTTTTAAAAATTAAAAAAATTAATCAGATCCAACGCTCCGCGTTGGCTTACCGTATAAATTCTGCGGAAAATACATAAAGCCAACGCTTCGCGTTGGCTTACCGTATAAATTTTTCGATTCTGACGCTACCGTATAGGAAGACCCTGGGAGTCCGGGGTGAGCACGTATGATCACATGCAAGCAGATCAATGTTCTCATAAACCAAAACTGAATTTCGCAGCTAATCTAATCATCTGCCTAATTACTGTATTAATTCTAACGTTACACTGGACAATCATAATGTGTTAAAGATTGGAGTAATTTAGTGTCCAAGAATTATGTAAACCTTCATGTTTGAAAAAAAACTATTACCAAATGATTTTAATTGGAAATTTAGAATTTGGAGAAACACTTACACTATCATTATATTTTCCAGTAATAAACTTCAGCATCTATTCGTGTTCTGTCATAAAAAAATACTGCATAAATAAAAATTTTAATTCCACATTTTCTTCAATATCAACACAAATTGTAGAAATATATATCAGTTGGATTTATTGTAAGAATAGTTAATTCCAACAAATTTTACATAAAATGGTCCTCTTCTATCTAGTTCTACAACACAATTATAAACCATATTGGGATGATACCAGGGTATAAATAAATGCCACTGAAAATTCCCACAAACAACGTGGTTGACAGCTGTAACGAACTTTCCCATTCGAATCCTCGTTTCTCAAAATGAGGAAATTTACCATGAGAGTCTATTGTGTAGAATTTAAATCCAAGTTAGAAGAAAAAAGAAAACACAGAATCAAGTAGCTCTACTGTTGAGGTCTTGATTCCATCCACTGTTGTTTTCCTTTTTTAGAGAAACACTTTTTGAACACACTCCTGAATTTTGAAGCTATTGTGGGAAAAAAAATTTAGAGAATACTGTACTGTTAATCCTTCAAGAAGAGATTTTGGACTATATGTCAAGGGCAAATTTTTCGAGTATAAATAGGCGGCTAGTAAGTAATATGGAATTTGCTCGTCTGCAGGAAGGATTGCAAATCATGTAAACCAAAACAACATCATAATAATGTTTTCCCACCTATATGAAAAAACAGTAATATTTGAATAGTTGTTGTAATAAATAGACGCTAATATTTTTGTTGATGAAATCAAAAATGGTGAGAAAGTTCATTTTCTCACGAGAAATAGAAATGTTATTGATTGAGCAGCAACAGGCATCTATAGGGTTTGAACATATAGGAAGTGTTGATGATAATCGAGTAATAAGTTTTCTTCTTTCTTGCTTCTTTATTGCAAAAATACAGGTTCTCAATAACAATAAAACAAGATGTAGCTGAAGACATCTCGGTTGAAAGTGAAATACTTAATCCATGTTTATGGATAAATTGGCATGTGATGATGATACGTTGCTGGCGATTCCTTGTATTTTTAGCAATGTGTTATATTTCTGGAATAATTGTTTATATTGCAAAAAGTTTAGAATTTTCCCTTGTGTTCAAAACAATTCTGAGTCAATGTTTGAATTGAATGCTCAATAAATGTGAATTATTAATGGGTTACAAATTACTGCCATACTTTCAGACTTGATAAAATGTAATTTTAAATTTTTTTTAGTGTGATTAAATATATGATTGGCCTGCTTATTACTTAACTTAGCTACAAATTACATTTAAGACAAACTAAAATGACCCCTTAAGCGGTACATGAGCACTTATCTCGAGAAGCAAATGTCTTTTTCATCATACATTTTTCATTCAAACTGCAGGTCAACACTTTAAATTCTGGTAAGCGTCTACCCCTATGGTCAACTGCAAAATTAGCCGTATCAGCACCAACTTTTTCATTAAGAACCCACCATTTCCCGATAGAATTTTCCTGACCTTCACCCTCAGCAGAAAATGTGGAATAAGCCGAATAGGAAGTCCAATAACGCATCGCATTATTGGCAGTATTCCCAACTCGTATTAATGAATCTAGAGCGGCAGTTCGCCGATCTACAAGTTTGTATTCACTGCAGTCCTCACCAATTAGTCCACCCGGAATGGTGAACACTTCCACTAGTTCTTTATTAATTTCAAAAACTGTGTCGTCATCCACCACACGACAAGCTTTACTGGAGTGATCATACATGCCGGAAAAAATTTTTGGCCCTTGAGAGGCTCGACATGTGTATATTGGATTGCCATCCCGTGTTTCATATCCAAAGGAGTGCATATTTCCAAAGTCCTCACTGGAAAGTGATGCTGCTGGAATCCAACGATGACGCTGGCAGCCTGAAAATAAAATAAAATTAATACTCTTTTCCAATTTAACTCAATTATTTCATTTAATTAATTTTCCGTAATACCTTGGCAATTGTACAAATAGTTTAAATTATCGGCATCCAAAACGCTGAGTCCCGAGGTCGCATCTGGGCCACAAAAACTCACGCTTTCAATACTGGGCCACCCACCTTGACAGGAATCGCATTTAGAATGCATCTGACTTGTGTAATCGTAGAATCCAGAAGGCCTCGTGAATGATTCAGTCTTATTTGGAAATTTGCTACAGCTTGAAAAACCCAAGTAGTTGTTTCGATCTTGACGTTGATGCTCGTGACCTAGGCAGAGCGTGTGGCCCAATTGATGAACCATTGTCTTCATGTTGCGACAGGTCTTCCCAAACTTGGCAACTTGTGGACCCCCTATTTTGCAAACATTTGCAAATCCGCAATCATATTCGTCCACTTCAATACTTACAAAGTCAGTGTTTCCTTCTTGCCAAGGCTCGAACTTGATACAGGTCTTCTTGTGGTATTCGTCAAATGCCTTAAAAACTTCGGATGTGTCTTTTAAAGAGAGGCTGGGATGAAATTTGTACTTCACCACTCCATTCGGCCAAATCGTCCTGTTGTTTTGTACAGGGTAATTAACAATGTGCTTCCGATCTCTTGCAGCTACTTGGATCTCGGTGTTCCCTGATAACCAGTCATCAGGAGTTTCACAGCTTGAGCAGTTTCCCAATGACCATACAGTAAGAAATACTGCAAATTTAGTAAGCAGTTTCTCAGTTTTTCTCTGCATATTAACTATGGTTGAAGATCTGGAGGTTAAGACACTTTTTCTAATTCAAATGGTGAATGAGAATCCAACAACTTTTCACCCATATTTATATGAGAATTTTCGTCACCGTCTGACGTGCACACTTTAAGTAGTTAAGTAGGTATAAAACCAAATTCCCGCTAACCGTAAGCAAAAGTGTATGTGAAAAGTTTTCACGCAACATTTTGATCATCACCAACATCATCATCACGACAACAAGGTGGCATTCATTATAAAAAAACTAGCAAGAAACTTATAGGAATTAACACTAATTAAACAGGCGGTTGGTTTAAAGCGTGTCAGTCTGAAACCCAAGATATTTGTTTACAATCTTAAGGTTGTCCAGGTCAACAATTTTCTTGGAACATGTGCAAGAAAAATAAATAAGCCGGCAAAAAATTGAGAGTCAAGCAACGGGCAAATGAATAAAGATTGCTCAAGATAATGAATGAATGGAGACAACCTATGCAACTAGTAAAAGTATGAATGATGCTTTATCAAGAAACTTTTTATGTTTTACCAAGTAAATTGCCTTTTTTATTTGTCAAAAAAACACAATATCTCAGTGCACACTTGTTAGTATATTTATAACTACTGAGATTATTCTCTTTGAACTTTTATTATGCATACTTCATCACATAAACGTTTTTAAATAAATTGCCCGATCAGTAAGAACATGCAGTAAGAATGCAATACTTTAGCTGAATGGAATTGTTAAAAGACAAAGTACCAGGATCATCAACATGTTTTTCTTTTCGTGACCTTTCATCAGTTACTTGGTACGTGTTGTTTTCAGGAAATATTTAGTAAGAAATATTTGTTTTCTCAGTAATCTCACACACACATGAATAAACTATTCCCAGTAAGGATCAGGTTATGAAGGATTTCTCTGCTAAAGTTCAGATTTAAGTAAGATTACTTAGTAGCCATGATTTTTTTTCAGGAACCAGTTTTATCTTGAAGGAGATTATATGGAAAGTTTTGACTTTTAATAAATTTCGACCATGCCCGTTGTAAGCGGTAAGTTAAAGGAAGAAGTCAGCGACAAGAATGCCATTATTTTGATAAAAGTTTATTTCCAAATTTCATGAAACGTTTTTTTGTATGCAGTTCAATCAAATATTTGGAACATTCACACCTCCTCTCATGTAAGTTCTTGGCAGCACGTTATTGTTAACAAATCCTGAAATCGCTTTACCTGGTTAGCAAATTATATTGCTCGCAAATAAAATAACAATAACTCATTAGATATTGAATAAATATTATATTGTCTATGTTCATTAAAATTTATTGCATATCCGGAAAGCATGATATAATTGCAGTAAATCGATGCTCTAATCTCAAATGAAGTACTCCTACTCCTATGTTTGCAATTCTTACATTCAATTCTACTACTTTTTGAAGTATCAAGTTCAAATGAACATACGATTCCACCTGTTATTAACAAATTTTGTTTAATGCTTCATTAAAATTTATTCTGCTATTTTTATCACCCGGCTCAACCCAATGGATTTAGATTGTCAATGCATAATTTTTTCCATTCATTACACATGACATGCTTCTGGTTCGTGCAACCGGTTTGCAAGGACAAAAATCGTAATTACGCGATAAACATTCATGAGCGTGCGACCTTAGTCACCTTTACATTTACTTGGAGTGCAAAATGTCATTTTCACTTTTAGATGATAGAATTTCTGATAAATGTTAAAGGAAGTAATTCATTTTACCTGAATGTATGCGTGTTACAACAATAAAATTTGGTGTCAAAAACGGAAAATTTGATTTTTAAAGGATATTTATTGCATACAATTCATTAAACCAGCGTTTGGTAAATAGTTTTGGAATCCAAATGACACTATTCAGTTGTAGGTCCACAATAATCCCATCCACCAGCAGTGTCGCAGTAGAAATAGTTAAGATATGGTTTACAATCGCTGCTACAATTCGCCCCATAGTAAGTGGTTCTATACCTTGGTGAGCAGTGTGCATTACGCCTTTCAAATACTTGAATGAAAAATAAGATATCTAATTTTTTGATATACTGTTATCATCTTTATGGGAAAATTTTAATTTTTCATACCTAAAGTGATATACTCACACCAATATTTGTTCTCTTGTCCTCTCACACAACCATCCTGGCATGTATCCCCTATTAATACCAGAAAATTTATCAAATACTCTAGTAGTGTACCTTAATTAAGAAAAAAAATTATGTTACCGTTCGTGGTTTTATATGTAACCGCTTGGATTTCGAAAGCATGTACGAGAATCAGCAATACAATCATGTAGAGCAGTCGGAGGGATGTGCCGGGTTGAGCTTTCATTATGGGAAAGTTAGTAGTTGTTGGGGCTTGACAATATCTTCAGATCCTTGCTGAACTTAACAGAACTGATGGGCTTCTGCAGCCGCAGTTGCCTTTTATATCGTTCTATTGCTATTTTTTGTGTTAAACCCCGAAAAGGGCAATCAAAGCATCATTTCAGATGACATAAGATGACTATGCCACCAGTATCCACAATATAACCTTGGCTGTTGGAAAAAAAGCGTAGCCAGTCTGTCTCCTAACCCTTTTCTTACATTCAAGAAACGTACCTGAATCCTTTTGATGATATTTGGGTTACATTTATCTATTCATTCATAAATACTTGGAAATAATCAGGAAGGAAAACTTTTACTTGGTAAATGAAATTACTTCATGAGTTAGCAAGTAAGAGAATATAAATCGCCACTCAACAACAACAAATGTTAAAGGTTATATTGACTGGGCAAATGTGCATCTACGTAGTATTGATGGAATATCTGCCAATATGAGAGCAGTTTGAGATGACTGAATAAACATATTCAATTGTTACCAAGTTAAAATCTGAAATATTTTCCTGGAATTTGTTATTAAGAAAACAACAAATTTCTTTTACCAAGTAATCCTGTTTTTGACGAAAAGCAAAATATTTAAAGTTCAAGCAGGCCTTCAAAACACAGTCGTAAACAACTACCAGAAAAGTGTTCGGAATTTTCCGGCAATATCAGTATTTTTCAACTGATCGGCTTATAAATGGCAGAATTGACAATAATGGCTGGCAATATGTTCCCACTTACCAGCATGTGCAGAATGTCGAAAAATGAAACATATTGGATGCCTCTTTGAGCATGAATTTTTTTGTATTCGTTTCTTACATAAAAGTGTTTTATGTAAAACAAATTATGCACTGAAGACGACAGCGGCCCTTAAAGTTTCACAAAATTCACCCACGTAGAGTTAGGGGTCCCAGCCCTACAGGATCATAACTTATAATTTACTCTAGAAAACTATTTTTTATGTAAGAAACGAATACAAAAAAATTCATTCTGTTTCACAATCTGTTTCATTTTTCGACAATGTGATGTGTCACCCAGTAGAGATCAATGATATGCAAGTAAACTTGCATCTATTTACCTAATTACTTGTGGGAAAAAACCTGGTTTTTACATTCATGCCATTACTTCCATTCCAATCACTGACCTTTAACTTTATGTCAGTTTGAGATGTCTTCCGCCTCCGTCACCAAAGAAAGAATTACTACATTTAATATCAATTGAGCATAGATGTCCAATAGTTAGGTTTAGTTGGTAATTTACATGTTTTGTTTATTAAATCTGTTTTTTTGCAAATTATTGTTGCCATATTGAAAGTGTATGTTAAAGGTCAAAGAAATGGCTAAAATCATTGATAAAGGAGTTTCGTAGACTGTTGTTGCTTTCTTGGAATTACAAATGACGTTAATCAGGCTCTCTTTTTTGCAAGCAGCGACCAGTATAAAAGCTCAAGACTCAATCGGGTTTTGTTATAATTCATTCCCCACATTTATAACCAGCAAAATGGTTTGTGAAAATTTGTTTGCAATTTTTTTGGGGATAATCTCCGTATTTTCTTGCGCAACCTGCTACACCTGTGAAACACCCACTGAATGGCTCTCGGGAAACATTACAGTGCAGCTCGCTGAAAGGGATCAACTAGCAAACCTGGCTCATTTAGGGAATCGTTGGGAGACTTGGCCAAATGGTGTCGTGAAATACAAGCTACACTCCAGCCTCACTTCACTGGACATCGATGAAGTACAAAAAGCGTTTGGTGAGTATCACAGCAAGACCTGCATTCGATTTACACCTTGGCAAGAGGGAGACATGGATTTTGTAAGTATTGAGCTTGTCAACAATATTTGTGGCTATGCAAACGTCTGCAAAATCGGAGGAAAGCAAGTCATGCGGTTTGGACAAAATTGCCGAAACAAATCAGCAATCGTTCATCAGCTTGGCCATACTCTCTGCCTTGGTCACGAGCATCAACGAATGGATCGGGACAGCTTTTTAAGATTTAGGGATTGCAGCACAACTCCAAGTAAAACAGGGTCATTCAGTCGGCACATTGGAATCTACGATTATGGGAGTCAAATGCACTCCCCGTGTAAATCATGTAATGGAGGCTGGCCAACGTATGACAAAGTCAGTATTTGTGGGGCAGATGCAAGTCCAGGGCTCAGCGTTATGGATGCGGATAAAATCAACTATTTGTACAATTGTCAAGGTAATATTTATTGTACTATTGTTTTTAACATTCTACAGTTACACAAATTAATTTCCCTCAATTTTTTTCAGGTTGCCAACGTCATCGATGGGTACCTGCAGCATTACTTTCAGCAGAGGACGTTTTGAACATGTACAATTTCGGAGCGGAAACTTCGGATGGCCTTCCTATTTACGCTTGCCGTGCCCTCCACGAATCGGAAGTGAATCCGGGCATCTATGATTTATCAAGAAGATCCTGTAATATTTCCATCAGACTTAACTTCATTGAAATAACTGAGCAAGTTGAGATACTCACAATTCCGGGAGGAATTTTGGGAGAGGACTGCAGCCAATACCAAATCGTAAAATGGGAGGATGCGCCTCTCAACAGTTTGGTACCTGTTGGAAATATACAGCATAGTAATAGACGCTTTTGGAATTGGACATCCCATCTCGCCTACAAGAATAATTCAGGTGAAAATCGCAATCTGGGAAAGGTTTGGTTACAAAGTGGAAGCGAGGGTTTTACTGTTGCCGAGATTCTTTCCGGGAGGTCCACCACTACGACAACAGATTTTCAACTGTTGACCTGTAAATTTGATGCAGATTGCATTTTGGCAAAAGACATTAACCGGTTGCCAGTGACAACCTTAAAACCTTCAACACAGAAGTGGAGGCAAACTGTGAAGGCAGACGGTTTTCACATGTGTTTTTCCTTTTGGAATGGGACATTCAACTTTTCCAAAGATAAAACTTTACAGGTTCTATAAAGCAAAATTATTGTTAGACTTATAGTAAAGTCAAGTTACTTGCTGGTATTCATACCAAGCGTACACGTAGATATTATAAAAAAAATTGTTAGATAAACCAAGCAATTAGGATAAATATATTATCTATATTATAGTTTAGTGGGAACTTAGAATTTCGTCATTGATTGTAATATCCTTTTGAAACAAACTTTTAGGAGCACGAACCAAAATATCGATTTTGACAAAATGTGTAATGTTCGCAGTTACATACTTGATCACACATTTGTAAGGAGGTTTAGTGAAATGAGGAGGAATATTATGTTAAGTTGGGATTTGTGAGGGACCGCAAGTGATTTGCGTGTCCAGCTACAGAGCGATTCTGTACGAGAGTATAAATAGAGCTGAAGCCATAGGTTAAGTCACCATTTGTCTCTACACTGTTATGCTGTCCAGTTGTGATTCTGGATCAGTTAGCCCGTGATGGGTTCTTCGCAAATAGAGAGTGTGATCCTCTCCCAATGACGCTATGTGATTTAGTGTCGGTCTAGTAAGTAAGCGCGTCATGATATGATGATGATATGATTTCTATATTGACGAAGTCAATAAATGTTACTAACTTTACACACAAAGATAAACCTACGACTCTGTAGATTCTCGTACTCTTAATTTATCACATTTAATACATCACGCCTTATATACTTGGCGCCCAAACGTAAATCTTTTGTGTAAAAATTTTCAAAATTAGATAGAAATTTAAGTAGAATGTTAAGAAATAGTTTTTCGAGGTCATTCGAGTTGTGAAGCTTTTGATTCCGTATTTTTCAAAGTAAAATTTTTCTAAAATGGCTGGTGACGATGATACAGAAAAGCAGGGTTCGAGCAAAGATTCGGGTGAATCAAAGCCAGCCCCAGTTCAAAATCCGGGTAAGAAAACTCCCGTTATAAATGTTCCAAAAGTAGAAACGACTGAAGCAAGTCAATTTAAAATTTTGGAGACGATGATGAATAAACAGTTTGAAGAGTTAAAGAAGTTGGTCACTGCAGTTGATGATCGTGTCACAATCTTTTCGGGAAGACCCAGGTCAGATTCCCAAACTAGTAAGTCAGTAAAAGCGTTAGTTGAATCGCAGGAATTAGAAATTCAATCTGAAAAAGCAGGAAAGGTAGTAGTTTCAAAAGGAGAGAAAAAGGTTGTAGCTAAAACAGTTCCTCCAACGCAAATTATTCATAAATCTTCTGCAGATCCCATGCATGGTGTTCCTTTTCCGCAGTATGATCCTGCTTGCATGCTTCCAGATTCTTTTATTTCTGAGGCGGAGGAGTTTCTCACTCTTAAGCAAATTGATGTCAGAATGGCACTTGCTTGTTCTCGCTTTTTAAACCAGATAGTGATTTAGCACACTGGTGGAGAGCACAAAAAAGTAGGAGTGGAGAGATTTCGTTAAGAATTCAGAGTTTATGAAGGTTATGGTGAGGAGGATTTGCTTATCCAAAAGCTTTATTTGCGTAAGCAAAAACTTGATGAAGCTTTTGAATCTTTCGCTTGGGAAATTTTTATTGCTTATAGAAAAATCCAGACGGAAGTGCCTGAATGTCGCATAGTTGAACGCATTTTGAACTCTTGCTTACCTGAACTTGCTTCTGAGCTTCGTTGCTTTAATTGTGAATTTGTCAATGAGGTTATTGTAAAGGGAAGACAGATAATCATGGATTTGAATAAAATACGCAGTTTCGAAGGTAAACCTTTGCTCAGAGCGAGACAAACAGACAAAATGCCTGAGCCCAAGCAGAAACAGAAAGATAAGTTTACGCATAGACAGTTTAATGCTCCCAAGTCTGAGTCAGGTGCTTCGGATAAATATGCAGGGGAGCGTCGTTCTCATTTTTCTCAGTCTAAACCTGGTAATGCAAATTGGTCCAAGCCTAAATTTTTTTGTAGTTATTGTGGGGTTCCCAACCACCACGAAACTCAATGTAGAAATAAAGAGCGTGACATTGCTGAAATGCAAAAGCAGTCTGGAGATAAGGCAAAGGAAGGGGAAGCTTCCACTTCTGCTGCACGTACTCAACAGACTAGCTTTTATGCAAAAAACGTAGAAAGGAAGTAAGCCATGTGGAGTCCAACTTACTTCCCTCTTTTTTTCCAAAAGTGACTCCACAAGTAAATGTAAATTAGCTAATGTAATACACAAGCACTCTTGATACAGGTGCTTCACATTCTTTTCTTTCGTTCTTTTGTAAATAAATATAATTTTTCGTTGGCTGAGACCAACACATTCTATTCAGATTGGAATAATATGAAGTGAATCCAATCGGTGAATGCACTTTGTCAGTCCGTTTTGCTGGCACTATTTCAACTCACACTTTTCTTGTTATGAATGAATTACCTTTTCATGCCATTTTAGGCACCGATTTTATACTTGCAAATAAAATCATTTTTGATTTAGCCAATGGCAAGTATTGGGTTGATGGCAATGCAACCAAGAAAATATTTTTTCCAATGCGGAATTATGTGCATTACAGGGGTTAACTGAGACACAGAAAAATGAGCTTGATTCTTTCTGCATTCTTTTCCTGAGGTAATGAATGACAAATTGGACTAATGCTGTTCAATGTGTATTACAACCTACTAGTCCCCCTTTTGCACAAAAACCATATCCAGTATCCGTTTTCAAACGCAATTTAATTTCTGAACATGTGAAGAAGATGCTGGAGCAAGGAATCATTAGGCCATCCGAGTCTGAATGGGCTTCGCCTGTGAACTTGCAAAAGCAGAATGATAATTATCGTTTTTGCATTGATTATCGCAAATTCAATGCAAATTCAAAGTCGGATCCCTATGCAATTCCTCGTATTTTGATTTGGTTGGAAGGCTTGGTGAAGCTAAATTTATTTCTAAAATTGATATGCGTAAAGGCTATTGGCAGATAGCTATGCATCCTGATAGTGTGCAATACACAGCTTTTATATGCCATGAAGGCAAATATGAATTTCTCCGACTTCCTTTTGGTTTGAAAGTAGCTCCGTCAGTTTTCCAGAGATTTGTTAATA
Organism: Orchesella cincta; assembly: GCA_001718145.1. Classification (NCBI taxonomy): domain Eukaryota; kingdom Metazoa; phylum Arthropoda; class Collembola; order Entomobryomorpha; family Orchesellidae; genus Orchesella; species Orchesella cincta. Next base: position 397,981 of record LJIJ01000038.1, on the reverse strand, counting down.
GAATGCTAGGTAATGCGAGAGGTAGGTTTGCCGAAGCCTACCTCGACGACATTATTATTTTCAGTAATTCATGGAAAGAGCATGTAGCTCATTTAACTTACATTTTGAATCAAATGAAAGCTTTTGGGGTTACCGCAAATGTTGAAAAATGTTCATTTGGTCAGACTACTGTTCAGTATTTAGGATTTTTAGTTACTCCGGAGGGAGTAAAAACTGACCCAAGCAAAATATCAGCAGTGGCTGATTATCCAAAGCCAAAAACAAGCAAAGAAGTGAAAAAGTTTTTAGGTTTATGCAGTTGGTATCGGCAATACATTCCTCATTTTTCAGACAAAGCCGACCCACTGAATAAATTACTACGTTCTGATATTCCTTTTGAATGGGACGATGCTCAGCAAAATTCTTTTCAATTATTGAAAGATGAAATATGTAATGCAGTCACATTAGCATTTCCAGATTTTGAGAAACAGTTCATTTTACGTACAGATGCCTCAGATATAGGCATAGCTAGTGTTTTATGTCAAAAACAAATTGATGGTTATGAGCGTCCTATAGCATTCGCAAGCAGATCCCTATCAAAAACTGAACGGAATTACCATTCCACTGAAAAAGAATGTCTAGCAATAATATGGAGTTTGTCTCGCTTTGCTCAGTACTTGGATGGACAAGAGTTCATCCTTGAAACTGATAACAAGGCTTTGCTTTGGTTAAATTCCATGAAAAATGTTAATTCAAAATTCATGCGATGGTCGCTGAAAATCCAAGATTTTCAGCCCATCATTAAACATTGTCCTGGAAAGATGAATATGGTTGCTGACGCTCTTTCCCGAGCACCCGTTGGTGAACCTGAGGAAGAGGAGTACAAAGATGTCATTGACGTCCCTCTTAATTTGCTTACTTTCCTCAGTTCAGAAATTGATTATGCCAAAATAAAGCAAGCTCAGATGCATGATAATGAAGTTCAGGCTTTGCTTACTGATTTACCATCTGATCTATTGCTTGAAGATGGAATGCTATTTAAAGTAACAAAGACAAATGCTAAGCTACCTTTCATTCCAAAATGCATGCGTAATGAGATGCTTAAATATTTTCATGATTCGCCTCACAGTGGCCATATGGCCTATAGAAAGACAGCTTTTCGATAATGCGTAGATGCTATTGGATTGGGATGCATGAGGATATTTTTTCTTATATACGCTCATGCCCAATTGTCAACAAGTCAAAAAACCCCATGTCGAAGCCTCACGGCAATTTGCAAAGTACAAAGATTTTTGGTCCATGGGATATGCTTGCTGTGGATTTGGTTGGTCCCCTTCCAAAATCACGTACAGGCAAGACATACATTTAGTATGCGTGACCATTTTACAAAATGGGTAGTTATTCCCAATTTCAGATGCAAAGCAATCATTCAAAGATTTTTGGAGACAAGCGTTTTCCGTTGGGGTTCCCCGCACTCTGTTTGACGATAATGCTACTAATTTCAGAGGAAAATATTTAATAATATGTGTAAAAGTTGGGGTATACCACAAGTATACCACAACTTATCCCCCAATGCAATTTAGCTGAGCGTATTAATCGCAATATACGTTCCATGCTAACTTCCTATATTGGGAAAAATCAGCATACAAAATGGGATGATTATCTTCACTTTGTTGCTTTAGCGTTGAGGACTGCTGTTTCAGACACGACTGGCTTTTCTCCTTCTATGCTTAATTTGGGTAGGGAGATAAAAACTCCCTTAGACCACAATATATCTAATTATTCTAATCAGTTTGATAGCCGAGAGAGGTATGGCAAAGACCTTCTCGAGCGCTTATCAAAGATTATGCACAAGCTCGTGCTAGCATTGACAAAGCACAAGAGCAGCAAGAAAATTATAATCGTAGACACAAGCTATATACACCAAAGGTTGGTGACTTGTTCTTGTGCGTACGCATTACCTTTTCCTGCAAGCTAAAAAGTTTACAAAAAAATTTGGGTATGGATGGAATGGTCCATTCAAAGTTGTTAAAGTCAATTCTCCAGTGACAGTATCACTAGCTGCAGTGAATGAAACTCATGCCGAGTTGGGCGGAGTTCATAATGTTAAAAATTTGAAGCCATACTACGATCGTCCTTCATTCGTTCCATTTGCTTCTGAAAACTCGAGTGATACTCAAGGTAGTAGTGCTAGTGCACAAAATAATACTAGTTTAGTTCAAATTCCAGTTAGTTCAGAGCCTATTGCTCATAGAACTAGAGCTAGAACTAGAGTTTAAAGTGATTTTTTCCAAAAGTTTACTTGGTTTTTTATCACTTGTTACAATGTCAAATTTGGTGAAAAATATACTTGATAAGAGTGGTAAGATTTGTACATATTATATTCATTAGTTTGTAAGTATATTAGTTGTAAGAATTAGTATTTAATATTTTAGGTTAAGTTGGTACCAAATTAAAGTGTATAAATGAGAATTATTATGAGAATGTGTGCGTGTTTTAAAGGGGTTCCTGTCAAGTGCTATGAGCAGCTCCCCGGAGAACATGTGCAATCATTTGCTTGGAGAATCCAGCAATCTATTTGTGAAAATTATGGTGGGGAGGAGGTTCCGGAGGAGCGACTTTTCATCATGTTTCGCCGGCTTCATCCTTCCATCAAGTCGCGGCTTCCAATTCCATCCTGAAACGCTGGCGCAAGTTTTCTACGTCTTCGATGTGATTGCTCCATTGCTTCCACAGGAAGATCACTTCCGAGGGACGCACGGGCCCGTAAATTTAGTCCACCGAAAGTGACCATTTCGCCGAAGCAGGATGATCCTGCAGTGCGAACGTGCGAAGGCATTTGCTATCGTGTGGCAAGCCCAAGCACTTCGCATGGCAATGTGATTGCCTCGGAACCCAGCTTTTCGGCCTCGGAAGCAGCGTGGGAGGAAGAAGAATAAGAAGGGGTTAAAACGGCTAGCTGCCGGAAAAGTGTCGGGGATGTGTAAGGAGGTTTAGTAAATGAGGAGAATTTATGTTAAGTGAGGATTGTGAGGACCGCAAGTGATTTGCGTGTCCAGCTACAGAGCGATTCTGTAAAGAGTATAAATAGAGCTGAAACCATAGGTTATTACATTTGTCTTTATACTGTTATGCTGTCCAGTTGAGATTCTGGAACAGTTAGCCCGTGATGGGTATCTTCGCAAATAGAGAGTGTGATCCTCTCCCAATGACGCTATGTGATTTAGTGTCGGTCTAGCAAGTAAGCGCGGTCATGATGATGATGATATGATTTCTAATATTGACGAAGTCAATAAATGTTCTAAACTACACACTAAGATAAACCTACGACTCTGTAGATTCTCGTACTCTTATTATTGATTACATACAATTTTGACGATTTTTCCCATTACCTAGACTGTAATGGTTTACATTCTATTTATCATCAGATCATTAGAATGTGATACCCAATATTTCACCATATCTCTATCTTACCACTGCACATAGTCGCACAATGGCGCATTTTATCTCGCAGGCTCCTTTGGTATATGAAATAGCTTGTCAGCCTTTCTTAACATAAATGCAGTTTTGTAGTACAAAATATTGTGAGGAAGACGAGGACTACGTTTGAAATTTCAAAAACAACCCAACATGACGTTTAGGACAGGTTTGTCCCTCAAGAACGAACATGCAGTCATTCGTTCCAAATAGTCAGTGTTCGGAATGGCAGTAAATGGCATGACTGCAATGGCGGCCGTTACTGGCAAGTGAGTGGCAAAATAAGGAATTATTGTCGGCAATATTGACAATAAGTATATTAATTACTTTACGTTTATTACTTTACGAATGTTTTATTTCTTAGTTAAATAGAGCAATATAGATATTTTCCGTGCTCCATAGCACATTAGACTAATTTTAACTCAAACCTTGATGATTCAAAAGCTTAAATTCAAACAATTCACTGTGATTGGAAAAATAAGGAATTTACTCTATTATTGCAGAAAGGATTGCATATTATGTAAAACAAAATTATAATAAAAATTTCGCATAAATATTGGAAAGAATATGACAGCAATATATGAATTGTTGCTGTTAAAAGGTACGCTATTATTTTTGATTATGGGTTGAATACAAAATGGTGAATACCTTTTTGTACTTATTTAAGAGTGCGCCGATTCACTAGATAGGGGAAATTTCCAATATGGTTAAAATAGAAATTTCCACTTTTGTCTAGTGGAACATGGTCAAAGGTCGCACTCAGATTTTTTAAGCATGCCCACCTACCGGAGAAAATAGGGTTTTAGATGCCACGATGGCACTTGCCGAATCAACTATTAGAGCATGAAAATAGTCACTTCTGGTTTGCTTAGTGAAGGAGCCACATCCTCCATAAGTTACTGTAACGGGTCGAAGCGATGCAAAAACTTTCTTCTGCACCTTCAGATCTATTTTAGATCCTCCCCTTTCTTTCAACATTACTACTAATGACTTATGTAATTTTATACTCAAAGATTTACTTTCCATGCTTATGTTTGTAATAAGATAAAAAATTTCAACAACAGTTCCAGTCACCATCACATTTAGCACGGGTGCAACCAAGTATAATTCAAGTGGTGCCATTTTATGTCCTAAAATCACCATAACGTTTAGGCAAACCATGACAAAGTAGAGGGCACCCAAATGAATTCCGGAAAAGTAAGAAATTGTGTGTTGGATTTCTGAATGAACAACTTGGAACTGTTTAAAGCGCATTATGATACTGTTGCGCTGACTTATGCTTGAACTCAGTGTTGAAATGCATTTGATATAACATACTAAAGTAGAAACGGTGTGACAAAGTGTTATACCCGATGTTTTGGCAACTTCCAGGATACAAATTGAGGCGAGGATGTAACGTGCTAGAAAAACGACGAAGATTTCTGGCCAGCCTCGCTTAATGGGAGGAAACACGTTTCTAAATACGTGGTAGTATGGATCCACATCGTTTAGAATAATGGCGAATGACATCAAAAATGGGAGCACGGATACACCAATAAGTGTACAGTAAACGAACACCCCAAAAAAGTCAATTTTCTGCCTCTCGTGAACTGCAATGTTATTTAAAATTAAAATTTGTCTTACACTTACAAGCAATGCCTTTTTTAATTACCTTGTGGTTCTCGTATTTCCATCTCAAATTGGTAAAGACAGTTTAAAGCTTCACAAGTTATTTGTCCTGAACTAACTACTTTGTAGTTGACTCCGCATGTAACAAAGAATAAACTCATGCAGATTGTTGATATAAATATGTGTATACTATTATATTTAGTGGGGTGAAAGAGTTGATCAACTAGAGTATAAAGGAATGATGTCACGCCTGTAGCCAAAATTATAACAATGTTAGAAAAATAAAAGAAAGCCCGTTTCTTGGATGAGCTGACATATTCCAATTTCTTGGTAGAGGAATTCCATTGCCAAGGATGGGAATATGACAGAGCTTGATTAATGTGCTCATTGAATTCCAATGATTTACAAAGCAATGGAGTAAGAATTGTCTCGGCCATTGAGCGATAGTAATTTAGAGAAAATTTTAACTTCTTCAAATGCTATATTTCTGAAACACTGATAAAAGAAAAATCTAATAGTGTTCCCTCGGTTCAATAAAATTAATCAAGAACAATTCAAACATTGACCAAACATTACTTAAGGATTGCAGGGAAACTCAAAAACAATTCGGGGGCATGGAATTTGATAACCAATTTTAAGTTGTGTTGCCGAAATAACAAAGTTAACTTTGATTGAAACTTGTTTTTTAACTTTTTTAATTTCAAACTCATTTGAAGCTTAGAACTGCGCCTATTGTAGGGTTTGGAATTTCAAACTAGCCATATTAAACAATTTAAAATGCAATAAATGCTGGCAGCCAGTAGGGTAAAATCAAACCATATCACTTATTCTCCTTAAATGACGCTTATCCTCCTGATTTATTTTTTACCCCTCCTCAGTTATCTCTTAATTATCGTTTAACCTCCTCAGTTATCCCTTAATTATCGTTTACCCTCCTCAGCTATCCGTTAGCTATCGTTTACCTTTCTTAATTGTAACTCATCGTCCTTATTTTGAACTTATCGTCCGTTATTGTCATTTATCCTCCCCTACTATTGTTTGCCCCCTCAGTTCTCTTAATTAGCACTTATCCTCCGTAATAGTCAGTTATTGTCCTTAATTATTACTCAATCTTCTTCAATATCCCAATTTCAACACGACAATAGCATTTGTAATTAGCGCCTGTCTCAATGGGGCATTGTGAGCATTTTGTTCAATGTATATTATTCCTATGATGAAACTTAATTATGATGATTTCGTTATTAACGGAACTCATGGTTGTTAGATCATAAGATTCACTTTGATATATTCAAGCTTTCAACAATTTACTATTGTCATCCTCAGGAATGATGAAAAATTAAATTTGACATTAGAACATTAACAATATTTTGGGTAAAATGTGACGAAAACATTACAGTTACAAGTAATTATTATAAGTATAAGTATCCATGGTCTTCAAGGTTCCAGGAGTGGGATGAGAGTAGAGGTCCATATGGAGTTGACAGATTTACCATTGTTTTTGTTGATATTTTGGTTATCATATTTGAGAATCCAAAGGTGTTCTTTGAATTTGCGATGATATTCTCTGGATTCGCGTTCTATTAGACTTGCTGAGTCTACTTGGTGAGTTGGGAATTCATTTAATTATGATTAGTTAATTATGATTAAGTGACAGGATTTAACTGAAAATCAATAGGGTTCGTCCCCTTAAGTATGAATTGAAGCTGACTGGATTAGTTTTGTTTGAGTTATCGCACAGACATCCATCCGCATGACGATTACATGCCCATTCTCATATAAAAAACAAACATTCTGTTCGATTTTAAAATATATAATATTTTCTTTTGTGTTTTTGAAAATTATAATGAACAAGAAAGGCTATTATGTTTTCAATAAGCACAATTAAAAGATTTACCAAATATGTCGTCAGTGCTGGTAACAGTTCAGCGCGAAACGTCTTGGAACGTTTCAAAAGGTTTCGTTTCAGCAAGTTCTCCAAAAACACAAAAACAAAACGGAATTGAAACGTTTCACCTTTGAAACTGAAACGAATCACTGAAACGCGTTTCAGCCCGTTTCTGAAAAATATTTCCGCATTCAACATTACATTGTCCTTAGAGTCATATCAAGCTGTAAATTACAATTTAAGATTCCCGAATGTCATTTTAAAATTAATTAGGATCAATTTCACTAAAAATGTCGTAGTTTGGTACACCTAATGCTGTACAGTCCTATACCGAGCTATAGGGAATCTGGCTTATATCCCACTTTGAGTATAGTGGAGCACCTATACCGTACATGCAAATTAGGAGACCCCGCTTTATTTGAATGTATTTTCTTTGTTTTTGACTATATGCAATCTGGTCCAGGTCCGATGTACTATGAGTCAGGAGGGGTCTGTACATGTGTAAATTTTTTACACTTTAAGTGTAATACAACGTAGATAGTAAAGTCTACCTTCGTACTCTTTAATTAAAATAAGCTATAAAAGACAAAAATATTTTAATTTATGTTTACTAATGGTTATTAATAGTCAGGAGACAAGATACCTATTGGTTTGGGATGTGTACAAGTAGTCTAACACAGGCAATTTGTTGCCTCATTGTGATATGCTCCCTGAAACGAGTTTCAATGTCTTTCGTTTCAAGACGTGAATCGAAACGAATTTAAAACTCTGAAACGTTCCTGAAACGTTAACAGCACTGGTTCAACTTTGATCAATTTTCTCTTTGGTATGTCTTCATTTCCTTGTCCTCGCGTAACTTTTGATTAAGATTCTTTTTTTCATATGTAAAAGAATCGGTTTGAGAGGACATTATTGATAACAAGGTTTTATTTTGTCGAGCTTTCTGCGTCTAACCCTAACGCTTTTTTCAGGACAACCTTCAGGAAAATTTAGTTATTATTATTCGTTATTACATGATTAACTTTTAAGAAGCAGGCGATACTTACATACATCTTAAGCCTGACTTTCATAAAATGTGAAATAAATGAGCAGAAACTACATATTGTTTTAAATTTATTCAACAATGTTTCACCAGCAGGGGTAGGGAATAGTATAATAACTCAAGCTTCTGCGAAATTTGGATTTTTGTAAAATTCCGAAAATTTTGTAGCATTTTAACCCATTATATCTAACTGTGAGTATGTAGAGTGAAAACTTTTACTAAAAAATGAAATGTTTTAAGGATGTTGTATTTTTGGTTGGATGATGATTATGAAAGTAAAGAACACAATTCCTAGTCAATCAATGGCGTATAAGTAAGAACACAAGAAGATTGTTTTAGCTAATAAAATGTCCAATCTCAATTGAATTTAATGGAAAGTTAAAACTGGAAATTTAGTCTTAGAAATTTGGAATATATGGACAGCCAATAATTTGTACAACCGCACACGGAGATTTACGGAGAACGACTCTTTCCTCTTCCTCGCTTCTTTGGCCTTGTAGGCTTCATACACACAAACCATTCATAATACATTACAGGTATACGAAAGGAAAAGAAATGATACATAAACGTTGTTTGAACTCTACTTTGACTTCTCTCTCATACTTTTGCATTAAAAACGAAGATACCTAATCATGGCATCTACATCCACATTTGTCATAAAAAATATACATTACCAACTTCAATACGTTCTGAAGGAACAAACACTCCCCCCGTAAAACGTTGCTTTTACACGAAACGACTTTCACCTTTCATCACAGTTGAGTTAGGGGATGGGGAACTGTTTGAGGTATTAGCCTCGGGCCCCCTGCGGGTGGGAAACTGTGACTTCAAGCTACGGCCATGCTACTTGTGACATGTCTGAAATGACATCAATTATTTTGTTAGTTTACACGAAATATAATTTAAAAATGGAATGAAAGAATTTACTCATCAATGGATAAAATGGGGGTGAGTTTAACTATTGGGCGTTTGTAAATGCCATTTGAGGTTTTGATTGTTACTACTCGAACTCTACCATCAGCACCACTATGAGTCTCAGCTACTTTCGCTAATTTCCACTTCATTGGAGGCACGTTCTCTTCATGGATGATTACGATGTCTCCTTCACGAATGTTGTCGCATTTCCTCCTCCACTTGAACCTCTGTTGTAGACTGGATAGGTATTCAACACGCCATTGTTTCCAGAAATGTTGTAGAATTTGCTGGGAGAATTGCCAGCGCGATAATCTGTTCATCTTCACGTTTGTTACATCAGGATGTGGGATGGCAGTGATTGCTTGACCAATTAGAAAATGGCCTGGAGTCAGGACATCTACATCGTCTGGATCTGAAGTCATCGCACAGAGAGGTCGGGAGTTGAGGCAGGCTTCAACTTGGCACAGGATGGTTGAAAACTCCTCGAAGGTGAGTGTGTGATTCCCAACCACACGTTTAAGATGATATTTTACCGATTTGACACCGGCCTCCCAGAGTCCACCGTGATGAGGGGCTGATGGAGGGTTGAACCTCCACTCGATTCCACGTCCACTCAAGTCGTCCGTTATAGCACGATTGTGCTCGTCATCTTTTAGGAACCGTTGGAGCTCCTTGTCAGCGCAGTAAAATTTGTACCACAATCTGAGTACAAGACTGCTGGAACGCCACGCCTGGACACAAAACGTCGTAGGGCTGCTAGGAAAGCTTCTGTCGTCATGTCACTCACCGCCTCCAAGTGTATGGCCTTGGTAGCCATACACACAAAGACTGCAAAGTACCCCTTGAAGAGCTTGTTACTCCTTCCTTTCATCACACGTAGGTTGAAGGGGCCTGCATAATCAACACCAGAATGAAGAAAAGCATGGGTTATATTAACACGAGAGCTCGGAAGTGAGCCCATCAATTGTTCCATTTGCTCAGCACGATTTCGCCTGCACACAACACATTTTCGTACTAGAAATCGAATAGAGTTTTTTCCATTAAGAATCCAATAATTTAATTTTAAGTGGCACCACACTAATTTTACTCCACCATGAAGTAGTGTCAAATGAGCATCCTCAACTACCAGTTTGGTCAGATGAGCACTGCCCGGAAGCACAATGGGATGTTTTTGATTAAACGGAATCTCAGCATTGGATAAGCGACCAGTAACTCGAACAAGTCCATCATCATCTATGAATGGAGTGAGAGTGCTGAGTTTGCTGGAGGGCTGCACTGGCTTCTTTTGTTGTAGTAATTTTATTTCTGTAGGAAGTAGGAATTTTTGAACGGTTTTCAAAATTATAATCATGCATGATTTAATTCACTTGGAGAAGGAGATCCAGCTCGGGTGGGCTGCTTCCTCACGTAAACGTTAATGAAACGCAAAATATACGACACAACGCGTTTTAGTTTTTGTAGAGATGAGAATCTATCAATCACTGGTTCAAAGAGGCTGACATGAGAAACTAGCACGGCTTCTTCCGCTGTTCTAATGATGTTGTTTATTGTGATGTTGGGTCTGGCTGGTAAATTTGAAGTTGAGAGCCATGATGGCCCGTTCCACCACTGAATGTTGTTGGATAAATCTTCTGGACCGACGCCACGTGAAATGATGTCAGCAGGGTTGTCTTCAGATTTTACATGATTCCACTGCTCCGCCGGGATGAGCTCTTGGACAATTGAAACCCTGTTGGCTACAAATGTATCCCATCTTCCCGGGTAGGCTGATAACCATTGAGGGTTATCATGGAGTCACTCCACGCAAAGATCTCACAATTTAGTTTCAACCCTTCTTTACTGTTGTAATGAGTTGAGCGAGAAGAACAGCTGCGCATAGCTCAAGTCGTGGTAATGAAACTGTTTGTAGTGGAGCTACCTTGGATTTTGCTGCTAACATGCTGCAATTAAAGGTGCCGTCTTCTTGCTCACATCGTAAATAGATCACTGCTCCATACGCCTTTAATGAAGCATCACCGAAACCATGTAGTTGAACTGAAATTGTTGATTCTGTCTTCACCCATCTTGGTATCTCGAGCTTTTCAAGTTCACACAAACTGTCTCTGTAGGATAACCACCTATTGCACATTTCATCAGTTAATTTCTCATCCCATGAAAGTTCACTCTTCCATAGCTCTTGAAGAAATAATTTTGCACAGATTGTAACAGGTGAAATGAGCCCCAATGGATCAAACACCTTTGCTAGTTGAGATAACACAATACGTTTTGTTAACTTGCTTTCTTGTGGGTACTGCACACTGCTGAACCCAAAGTTGTCAGTACTCGGATTCCAGCGAACACCGAGCGCCTTCATTGCTGAGTCCTTATCAAAAGACATTGGTAGCTTCGTCTCACACATTTCATCTGGAATTGTAGCTAGCACCTCCTCACTATTTGAACTCCATTTACTCAAAGATAAGCCTGCTGATGTTGTTATTTCGTTCAGGTCCTCGACAAGGGAAATAGCTTCACTGCTGCTGTTTGCACCGCTCATCAAATCATCTACGTACATATCTTCACCAAGTTTGGATGCTGCTGTTGGATATTTAATTTTGCTTTCTTCCGATAACTGCTCCACACAACGTGTTGCTGTAAATGAAGCGTAAGCCGTACCATATGTCACAGTAGTTAGTTTGTAATCTTGAACTTCTTCGTTTGGAGATTCACGCCATACTATACGCTGCAAGTCAGCATGAGATTCATCCACATTGAATTGTCTAAACATTTTTTGAATATCAGCTTTGATCACAATTTTGGGAATACGAAATCTTAGTAACAAGGTAAAAATATCATCCTGATTGGATTTACCCACAGCAAGACAGTCATTCAATGATAAGCCCGTTGTTGTTTTGGCTGAAGCGTCAAACACCACTCGAAACTTTGTTGTTGATGATTCTAACTTCAGAACGAAATGATGAGGTAGATAAAATGTTTTTCCCAGCTGCTCAGTCACCTCCCCCCTTGGGATACGTTGCATGTGTCCCAACTGTAAATATTCACGCATAAAATTGTTGTATTCAATTCTATACTCAGGTTGCCTAACAAGTCTCCTCTCCACCTGCTTCAACCTGCTGATTGCTTGTTGTCGAGAATATCCCAGCTTTGAAATATTCGACTTTAGTGGTAATTGCACACTGAATCTTCCCGTCTCGTCCCTCTGATGAGTGCGTAGGAAGTGCTCTTCACAAAATTTCTCCTCTTGAGTGTATTGCTTTCTATCTGGAATTTCTTCTATTTCCCAGAACCGTTTCATCGCCTTCTCTGTTTCACACTGCACATGATGAATACGAATTGGGTTTGGATTTTGAAGAGTGACTCGTCCAGCTAAAACCCAACCGAATATGGTATTCAGTGCTGTAGGGCTGTGTCGCTCACCTTCAATTTTTCCATCACGTAATATTGCTGTTGAATATTCTGCGCCGAGCAGAATGTCCACTGGTCCTGGCTGGTAGTAAGTTGGGTCTGCAAGCTTGACTCCAGTAAGGTGATTCCAGTCTTTCTCACATGGATAATTGGGAATATCACCTGTGACTTTCTTCATCACAAGCGCCTCAATTTCCACACTTTCGTCACTTGAGTTGGAATACAAAGTAAAAGTCACTTTTCCCTTTGTATGCCCAACTTCTCCCATGCCAATGCCTGTAAGTGTTCTGTCCCATCTACGTTTAAGGCCCAATGCATGCGCACATCTATCTGTGATGAGGGAAGCCTGTGATCCAGAGTCGAGCATGATGCGACATTGCTGGGATACACCGCTGCTGTCCTTCACCTTCACAATTGCTGTCGAGAGTAGAACATCCGTGTGTTCGTTTCCTCCTCTAGCATGATGAGATGTCGATTTGGGTGGCATAGTCTCCTCCTTCTTTTCCTCCTGATTCCCTGGATTTTCTCTTGACTTCCCTATGAAGTGCAAGAGTGAATGGTGTGTCTTGTTGCACACACGGCATCGAGATGTTGAAGTACACTCTGCCGTGCGGTGATTTGGTCGTAAGCAATTGAAGCAAAGACCGTTCCGTCTCACAACTTGGTTGCGATCATTCACATTTAACGCTAAGAATTTTGTACACTTGAAAATGGCATGGGCCGAATTACACACAACACAGGTGGTCGTTCCGTAGTTGCTGCCGTGATGTGATGCTGATTTACGTACATTATGGTTATGGGTTGCTGCTACTTGTGGCTTTGAGTTCATCGCTCCAGCATTCAGTCCACGTACATGTTGCTCTAAGAATGTACACAGTTCCTTGTAGGTAGGTAGTGTACTTGACTTTAGCTGTAAAGCCCACTGCTTTCGCGTTTCACTGTCTAGCTTCTCCACTGTATGTACACAAGCGCTATCCCACTGGTTTACTGGTTGCTTGAGTACAGTCAACGCACGAACACTTTCGTTTGTTAAGTCAAGTACTTGCTGAATGGCTAGAGCTGTCCCTTGTTTCACGGGCTGGATGCTGAATAGTCTGCGTAGCTGGGCATAAACAATTTCACGCTCGTTGTCATATCTGCTTTGTAGGAGCGTCCATGCTTCGGCGTAATTGCTGGCTGTGACTGGCAGATTTTTTATGAGTGATGCTGCTTCCTCCTTCACCGCCGATTTCAGATACTGGAAGCGCTGAACATCACTCAAAGTTGGGTTGTGATGAATGGTGGCTTCAAACAAGTCCATGAAGGAAGTCCATTCCTCATACTTCCCCGAGAATGTTGGGAGGTCGATGGGTGGTAGCTTTACTGATGGTGCTGTGGAATGGCGATGGCTGCATGATGCTGCTGCTGCTGACGTGGAGGATGCTGATGATGCCGCTTGGGTCTTTTCATCGATGATGTTGTCCAAAATGGACACAACTTCAAGATATTTCGTTTCAAACTCCTGCCTGTCAACTAACTGAACATCCAGCTCCGCACCTTCTGCACAAAGTTCCTCAATTTTTTGCTGAACCACCTCATAGTTGTTGAAGTACAAGTCAACAATTTGACGCTTATTTTTTAAATATTGCACAGTCACAGTAGTTTTATCTAATGAATGCACCCAGGTCATTGCTTTTGTCAAGCTTGATTTCTCAATGCCCCGTTTCTTTTTGAGAGCATCCATGATGATGTAGGGTTGTTCACAAAGCACAAGTAGAGCCGATAATTTCACAAAAAGTCAGTTTTGAGCGAAAATTTTCACAAAACACCTTCACTGTAAATAAAGTTTCCGGGTCAGGTCAAAGGTCAACCTTTAATCCGGTTCGAAGGACCATAAAATGTGAGTATGTAGAGTGAAAACTTTAACTAAAAAATGAAATGTTTAAGGATGTTGTATTTTTGGTTTGGATGATGATATGATGAAAACTAGGCACAATTTAGGATGATGATTATGAAAGTAAAGAACACAATTCCTAGTCAATCAATGGCGAATAAATAGGTACACAAGAAAATTGTTTAGCTAATAAAATGTCCAATCTCAATTGAATTTAATGGAAAGTTAAAACTGGAAAATTAGTCTTAGAAATTTTGAATAATGGACAGCCAATAATTTGTACAACCGCACACGGAGATTTACGGAGAACGACTCTTTCCTCTTCCTCGCTTCTTTGGCCTTGTAGGCTTCATACACACAAATCATTCATAATACATTACAGGTATACGAAAAGGAAAGAAATGATACATAAACGTTGTTTGAACTCTACTTTGACTTCTCTCTCATACTCTTTGCATTAGAAAACGAAGATACCTATTCATGGCATCTACATCCACATTTGTCATAAAAAATATACAATACCAACTTAAATACGTTCTGAAGGAACAAACACAAACTATGTCGAGACCAGAAAAGCAGCCCGCTAGTAGTGTTTTAATGCATGTTCAAGTATATACATATAAACACGAAGAGACCTAGAAGAACGCGACTGATGTCTGTTTCGCAACATTTGATGAAACTGGGTGGTGCAAAGCGTACTGTGAACTGTGAACACAATTTGGTTCTCAAGAAATTACACATCTCTGATACAAAAGTGGAATGCACCCTAAAAAGAAAGTTGGGTTGGTGGCCACGGGTTAGATTACGACTTGAATTTTTTTTATACAACTCTAGCAGTTGTAAATAGTCGGTGGCATGTCTGACCAAAGGTAGTTAAGATTAAAAATCAACTTCAAGGGCAGTATAGCAATTAACCCGCGTTTGCTTGAAATTTAAAACACGGGCATCATTTTGCCAAAGTGGAATATAGAGTGCACCTGTCATGTTGTAGCATCATATTACAATAAACATTCGATTTAAGGAATCGAGGAATTTCCCCATTTCCAATATCTCACAGCCATTATGAAAAAGGTAATTTTGCAATACATAAGTACTACAACTAGCACAAGGTTGGGTTTCCCAGAACACATGATTGGCAAGAACTGGTGTTATGAAATATTGCAGTTCCATTAACTGTCCGAGCTAGCGGTCTGTAAAGGAATGGTTAACAATTTCATTTGTACTAAAAAATGCTTCTTGAATCTCATCAAAAGTGGAATACAAATCGTTTGATTGATGCATGGTTTGACCTTGTCAGTAGTTAGACTGATTCATTATTGTGTAAATGTCAAGGGCGTCATAAAATGCAAGACGGCACTGTTCTCTGCTTGAAAATAGCGTCCCGTGTTTTGCTACCTGGTTACTGCATATGATGCTGATGCTAACCGTACCAGACTGGATATTTGAAATGGATCTACAAAAAATGACTGGTAGTTGGACGGGAAAAATTTTAATATTTACGTATGTAATATTATGAAGTTTCAACCAATATATACAACATGTTTGACTTTGCTTTTTTAGCTTGTTGAGAAAAATAGAGTGTGTGTGTAATTGACTATTGGTAACTGAACTCCTGGTCAAATACAGTACTTCAAAACCTTTACTTAGTTTTCTTAAGTCATATTATCATGTACACTAAGCCCCTTTGGGTTTCTTGTCGAAAGTGTTGTACAAATTCATATGCATCCAGGACATTTGTACATTGTTTTGCGTATTATACCATAGTAATATAACAGCGAAGAAATATGCCCAACCAGTAATGTTTTCAGACAAAATAAATGATTCCTGGAAAACGTGTAGGAAACCAAATTCTCCGAAAATGTTGCTGAAACGAGCACTAAGTGAGTCTAACATTACAACAGATGATTAACGACTTAAGGCAAAGTTTTTTTCTTCGTCGTAACTTTCACCTCTTCTCTTCCCATGGAGTACTCGCAGAAGATGCATAATTGAGGAAAGCAAAAAGCAGTCTGCCTAAAATAACTTTCAGACCATCACACTTTTCCATTCACTTCTTGTTGATAGCTATATCATCATATAAAATACATAAGGGTATAATGTACCCTCTACCCACATGTGAAAAAAACGAAATCTGTCGATGATATTATGAAATCACTTTTTGAGGAACTACGCTTACTTTGATGTACGATGAGAACTTGATGTAAAATCATTTCTGTTTGCTTTTACTTACTTTAGTACGAAGTAGGATTTTGATTACTACCATTTGAATTACATGCTACAGTATAAGTTATTACTCCCTCGCCTGTGCATATAGGTAAAATAACAACACTGCGCAAACCATGCGCAGGTACGTAAATTTACAATGAGCCTGAATTACTTACAGTTCCCATTGCCTTGCCTATACTTGTGTGACACCAAACACAAACTTCAGTTTTTACAAGTCAAACGGCAATGTCCATATTTATTTAATATTTACATGAAATACAATTGCCATATGCGTAAACTATAAAATGGTGTAGGATGTATTATGTAAACTATAAAAGTTTTTCAATGCGCTATATCTTTGCACTGGAAATGATGAAGAGAACATCAGCGGGGGGTAAAGCAGAATTGACTTTAACCTAACGTTTTCGGCTTAAATCTAAATCCATATTATGGTATGGTGTATGAGTGTATTCTGATTTTTGCAAAGGGCTAAAAGTTAACATTCTTTTTGCACATGTATGAGTGCAACTCCCATACTTGCTAGCAGTAGTTGAACTGCAATGTAAGCACATATTATATAATATATATCAACAATACTGCATATAGCTGGCAGTAGAAAATACAATATGGTAATTACAAGAAAAAGTTTTCCTAATTTTATTTCATCTTAACTTGCAAAGTTGCAATGCTACGGTTTTGTGACAAAATTTAATACAGAGGTATTTGCATAGACGTGGCTACCTGTCTATCGAGCATCTATTTGTAGTATGAGGTGCGTCTACTAATACAGTGCCTTGTGTACGGGTTTTCCACGTACGATCTTAGAATGCTATGTGGTATGAACTGGTTAATAGAACTAAAGACGACAAAGATTTCGACGCTTTAGCGTACTTAAGAACAGCAGCAAAATCGGTGTTCCCAGCAGCTCTAACATTACTACTTTACCACCAATTTTGGTTGAACGACTGTTGAAATAAATTTTTCTCCTAATAATACTATTCACAACGGTTTCAGTCACCATCCCTTAATTAATAAACGCCAGATATCGATCCGACCAATCCAATATCTTTGTTCTTCTCCCAATGAAAATTTCTCACATAAAAAACTTTGACATTTTTATCTGATTTTTTTCTTGTTATTCTTCTTCCACAGGAAAAGGAGATGTGTTCGGAGATTCATTTTGGAAGGAGCAATCAGTCGGCCAGTCAGCAGCAAACGTGCGAGCTCTCACCTACTGTGATTTACACACAATCAAACGCGACAAATTGCTGGAAGTCTTAGATTTTTATCAGGCCTTTGCCAACTCCTTCGCCCGTAATTTGGTTCTTACTTATAATCTTCGTCATAGGGTAAGTTCAAGTAAAAATTTGAAAAAGTTATAAAAATGTCGAAGAAGAATTAGTAATGTATGCTTAAAGCCCAGACAGGCACAATTTGTCTTGCTATTTTTGCTACTTTCACCAACATTTTCTTTCTGTCTGCGTTTGCTTTTTCGCTTCAACGAAAATTCTACCACAGGCAACCACCTATATGCCACTTTATTTCATTTCTCCAACTTTCACCATCATCTGGTCTAGTGGTGAACACATTGAAAAGTATCCATCCATTTACATCCGTCTGTTGTTAGATTGACGAAGGTGGTTTTAGTTCATGCAAGAAAAAACGTCATGCAATTACATTGATGTTGTTGAAGTATTGGGAAAAAGCTGTTTCCTTTTCATTTCATCGTGCGGATAAAAATGTCCACATACCAAATGAAAAATGTTTGTATAGTTGCTTCATGGATTACAAGTAAAAACAGTAGTTGTTGCTTGAAACTGCCATCTTGGCCAAAATCATCGTGCACCTTTTTTTAAGAAGCGGTGTAGCAGAAGACTCTTTTCTATATACCGGCACTATCTCCGAGCCTCTTCCAGTTTGCGGTTGTCCTGTCATATATTATTTATTACAAGGTTTCAGTTGCCAAGTTGTACTGGAACCGAATGAGAAAGGCAACCTGGAGATATACATGGACACAAGATCCAATAGAAATAGATGGTATAAATATACTTCTGGACATATATACGCTTATATAGATCCAATGGCATTTGAAAATACTTTGCGCCCAACTTTCCCAAGTTTGGAGAGTGTGTGCAAAAAGCTTCAAGGAGGAAAGTCCTCGTCTCTTAACATGACCTCAACATCTTTTGTCACTGCGTTCATCATCTCCCTTCCCTCGTTTTTCCCACTTTACGTCTGTGCTCAAGACCATTGAGACTTTTGTTACCGTGGTCCGTTTACAACGTTTATGAGAAGTGAGTCTAAGTGCGGAGGATGGAGTGAGTTTTAGTATACTTACTCAAGGGGTAAAGTAAGCATGCTCGAGAAAAATTCTCGGATGAATTTCTAGCTCTTAAAAAGTATACATTTTCTACATCCTGTTTCTATTTTACTCTCCTCTTTCCTTCCTCTCTCCGTTCTCTAGGGTTAACTTTTTTCATGAAACAAAATAAAATAGTGTAAAATAGTTAGTTCTGCAAAAAATAAACTCGTCGTTTCTCTGTTTTTTGCAATACGACGAACTTGTAGATTGCGGCATTATTTTGATATGTAATAAGAAAACGTAATTGCAAACTCATTTAGTGGACAACTGTTCTTATCAAATGTTCTGAAAGGTTCGTAAAATGTCGTTCGACCACTTGCAGAGGTTATCTGTCAAATAACACACCAACCCAAAACTTATTGTTTAGACTAAATTAAAACCATGGCTCAAGTTACATACATGCGTAGGACTTTTCAATTATTTAATAATTATACAAAGATTTTATACTATATTATGTCGACTATAAATGGCTTTGCAGTGCGAAGCATATAGTGGAAACGCTGATTTCAATTTGCAAGTTCAATGGAATAGCAGTTGCTAGATATCGAACGAGCACGAGGTTACTTATTGCAGTAGGAGTAAGAACTATGCAATTTAAATAGCTTTCGACCTGACATCCCTGCCCGTTTTATATGAAATTCCTGTTTCCTTTATATAGAAAATCACTAGACTTTTCTCATCCCAAAAATATCTATTTGTACCTTCAAAACCTACTGCTTGTAGCCTTTTTTTGATAACTACTTTACTTATATACTTTCATGTCTTATTACTCTAAATTATAGACTATACGTAGATCACATCCTTTTATTAGGCCACTAGTCAGCCACACCTTTGCATCAAATATCCTTTCAACATATTAAAATCCAGTTTTCACCCTTGTAAAGCTGTCTTTTTGTGGAAAATAAAAAAGAGATTTCTCTCCCAAAAATATACGACGAAGAAAAAATCTCATCTGCTAACTTTCTCTTACTCCTTTTCATGCAACGTTTGCATTCCATTTGCTTTGCTGATACACTGAGTCATGACTGACTTAGCTACGTCGGGTGGGGCGTGAATGATAATAACAGAGCAAAGAAAGAGAAAAATGAACTGGTATATAGAAGCTAGTAGTAGGAGAAATGAGAAAGGAAGCACATAAAATTTTTACGATCCTCACCGTATTAGTAGCACCCGCAGGAAATGTAAAATGAGAGCCGGAGATTTCAAATGCCTGAAGCAACGTAATGTAACTTATACACGTTATATCCAAGTGATGGTATTTGCTCATACCTATTTTAACAACTATTTAAACTCCTTCGCACTTATATCATCCTAAAATGCAAGTACATACACGTAGTATATTGGTATGAATTTTTATTACAAAGAATATAGTACGTTATCTTAGACCTTGTGTGATAGTGGCGGCTACACTATAAGCCCGAGTCAAGTTTACCAGTTTGTTTCGTGTTCTGGTTTCTATGATCAGCTTGTACAAAACTGATTTGAGCTCAATGATAGAGAAAAGGTTGCCTGAGAAAACTTCGGAATCCCTAAAGGTATATATACGTACATAAGTATAAATTTCACTAATAACGAAGAAAAAGTACCAGTATGTTGTACATTCATTCGCTTCCTTCTCTGAAGCAAAGTATTAGTTTATTCGTATCAGTTAACTTATTCATGCAAAAACAGTGATTCTTGTCTAAATTTTAGTTGAAGAGTAAATTTGAAGTTTCACATGTCATAGGAGCATGTATTAAATATAACAGAGTGGGATATCCTTTAAAGATTTTCCGGGTCCACAGGCACATAGGCACATAGGCACATAGATGAAGGTGACGAGCGATGGATGTTTCTGTTATTTCAAATTCAGCAAGAGCAATGTTTGTATTTGATATGGTAATTGGTTTATTGACGTCGGATGGATGACTGGATGTGAGTTTGATAACTCCAAAACCTTGCTCCAATTCACTCCCAACTTTGCCCAATATATTTTTACTTCAAGGAGAAGGGTCCTTTCAATTTTCATTTCCATCGGATAAAGTAATCGTGGTTAATTTATCGAAGCATTGTCACTACTGGTATACCGTAATGTATCTGTATTGCCGATAGTTTAAGCATACATACTGCAGTAAAATGGCAGTGCCGTCATTCCATCTCCAATCTCTGTCCATCCAGCCCCACAATCTAACTATGTATATTTATTCCGCAAAATGGCTTTTACCCTGCACGGTTGTGGTAACCGTAACACTTATTGAAATATTAAAGACCTGTAAAGTAAAGGCCTGTAACCAAAATAAAAGCAGTTTATCTGCCTGAAATTTTGATCTATCTTCTGAGTGTTCAGCTAAAACAAAGGTGAGCACGTCAAGTAGGAACCTCAGTACGGAGAGATAATAGTAAATCCACACAAGTTGGCAATCTGATGCTTTAATGTAATGAGCTTGTTCAACAGCAGAATTCATGCATTTACCGCTTCTGTTATTCGGAGAAAGCATCCATGTACTTGTATTCGATTGTACTCTGTTTTCTTCAAACAGGACATAATAATCTATTACCATCATTGCAAATTCTAAATAGACATTGTTGCATTTGAAATGAACAAAATGAATAAATGTTCAGATTCGTTAAGAAGCATTGTGCAAATAAGTAGTAATGTATTCGTTCATTCCAAGAAACCACTATTTAAAGGATTAACTGTTAATAAGGAGCTTATAAAGCATCTCGGTCGGAATCGTCATTCATGTAGAATAATACATCAAAAGTCCATGGGAATTTCGAAAGCTATTTAGATTTTAAAACTTTTAGTTTATAACACTTAGGCAAAACACCTAACATAGTTTCATCAAACTACAAAAATTTATATTTTTGTAGTTTGATTCGTTGAATAACGTTGAATACTGCGAATCTTGAGTGTTGAATAGATACATTCACCTACAGTCAGTTTCAGTTTTGGTTTCGATCTGATATTTCTTGAGTCACTAACAGTTGGAATAATTTATCACTTAATATATTCTCGTATCATCGTAATGATTATCAACAGCGAGAGCTTACGAATTCTTGTTTGTGAAAGGCTCACCTGGCAATCTCATATCCTTGAAAGTACAAAGCCTTCTCAAATTACGCACGTTCAGAATCACATCATTAAGCCAGAAAGCTAAGGTCTGATAAAGAATATCCTTGAGTTTGCTCGGTATCAAAAACTTGAAATTCATGGGAAGAGAGGGATGAGGAGAGATGCATGCATAATGAATGCATGAAAGTAGACTGAGAATGGATACAACGATAATGAGGATTCTGACGTGGATGATGATTTTTCCTGTGGTATATTTTGTTATAGAATCTAGCTTTCTGTCACGTGTATGGCAAATAAACAGAATATACCAGAACAATCTGACGATGCATCTGTTCAGAGTGACAAACTAGCATAAGAAATTGTTTGATGAGGACGTAAATAGTACACCTCATGTATGGGTATTCGGGTTAAGTGATGTAACGCTCCAAGACCTAAACCTAAATACTTCACTAACGACCGAAAACGGAGACGTAGAAGTTGGTAATGTATTCAGTTTGTATCATGAAACAAAGATAGCAGGTGCAGTAGTGCAAAGGCGAATTTTAGAAGGAGAAAAAGAAGCTATTAAAATGCAGAACGTATATGTATACATACTTGGTAAGTTGATGAAAGGATACATACATGATTGAGAGAAATGAGACAAGAGTCAAGATAAAGCGTTGATAAATTGGAGACGAAAATTATGTTTACCTGCTTGTGATAAAGAGCAGTCAAGTTGAAATGCGTTTGGATTTTTAAGATAATACATTCACATTTCACAATACAAACACTCACCATCGTGCATTTACTTCGTCGCACATGAATATGAGTTATGGTATATGGTTCTAAAGAAATGGCAGATCAATCTTAATGCATTGTTTCTCACTTTGCTTTCATTCATCTCATCTTCGTCAGTCATCCTTTTCTTCTAGATTTCTAAAGATGAAATGAAAACGTGAGAATGAAACATCCATTCGTTTTGCATTTACACACGTTCTGTCTCATCGTTCACTAAGAAAACGAAAGAGAAGACCTTATACATCCATTTCTACTCGTACGACTTTTCATTGTGAGAAGCTTTTAGAACAAGAGTTAAACTTGGTTCGTGTTCGCACGCAAACGACTACATGCATATGTAGCCATTCATTCATATGATCTGTAAACTTAACTTACTACTAATCGCACATATTGCCAGATGTAGTTAGATAGTATAAATAAAGTTTACCTGTCTCACATACACCATGATATTTAGTGGTAACGACTTTCTCAATAGTAGTTTAAATAATTTGATGAATTAGCCTAGGTATATATACATACATATATATCGTGGTAAACAAGAACAAAAAAGGTCAATACTACTTCTCCCACAACTGTGTTCTGCGTTCATGAAAACTGTAGAATTAACGAGATTCCTTGCGAGCTACTTTCACCTAACAATGAAAAGGAAAAAAACTGGAACTCTTTCATCATGATGTCTCGAGGTAAAATAGATAATTCCATGATATATTTATAAGGCTTAGGTACCTCACACTTTCACTTTTGTTCTTCCATTCCACGCTGTTTTCTTCTGCTTGAGCTACGCTGTTCATGTTGGCTGTCTTGCCTTGTCATGTCTCAAGTGATTATGTCCATTTTTGATAGATTTTCTCTTTATTTCTTTTGTTTCCTTCCTCTACAGCTAATCTTCCGGAAAGTTGCAGATGTCAAAAGGGAAAAGGAGTTGGCAGAGAGAAGAAAAAATGAGCCCCAACTTGAAGCTTCTCAAGATCATTTGGTGAGGAAATTATTTTCACGGTTTCGCAAAGGTGGAGACCGTATTTCAACTGGCTCAAGTCTTCAGACGGATACTTCCAGTGTCAAAGACGTCGAGAAAGGAGAAAGTGCAAGAGCAAGTGATAGTGAGAATGATCAGTCAATCACAGAGCCTGTTAACAAAGTCTTTCCTGCTGCCAAGGTGTCAACAGAGAAGGATGACACTGCTCTTACTCCTGCTGCTCCTCCTGTCAAAGCACCAGCACCCGCGTTACGTCCTAAAGGGAGATGGGGAGCCATGCTGGGTGGTGGAGGTGGTGGTGGAGGTATGCATGCATTCTTCTTAAATATTCATGTTTTCTGTTCTGCAGATAGATTTACCCTCTCATTTAATTTTGTATTCAAACGTCAGAACTCTGAGTTTAGTATTTGATAGCTACTTTTGAAATAAAATATTAAGAAATGTCAAAATCTATTTGTTTCAGGTGGTGGTGGTGGTGCCGGTGCAGGGTCAGCTTCCCCCACTCCTTCCTTAGGTCAGCAAAAACAACAACAAAGTGAAGAGTCAATTAGTGCTCCAGATCACCCAGAGAGTAGAGTTCAAAAGATTACTGCTAGTGTGGAAACAGCTCCGGCTGAACCATCTAAGTTAAGTAAGCTCAAAGCGCTCACAGGTGCCTCAGGTCAACCAGCTGGGTCTGGAAATAAGGTTTTTCCTAAGCAGACCAAACCACTTGTGGCTTCCGGAAGGCAGGAAACTATTGAGGAGCTCACAGAAACAGCATCAGTTGGAAGTCCTGCAAAATCACCTCCGCAGCCAGGTCTTATGACAGCGACTACTGTGGGAGGAGGATTAGCGTCAAGTCACGCGATAGCCCCTGTGTCCATTACCCCTTCAGTCCCATCAGCAGCCTTGCTTTCTACCACTACTTCCGCAGAGTATCAACAGCTTATTACGAATATAATGGATTTCAAAATAGATGTTAAGCTAGAAATACAAAGACTCAATCAAAGGATGAATAAGCTGGAAGACTTGCTATCGGATATAGTGGTAAAACTAAATCAACAACTTAATGGCCCTGCAGCAGGGGGTGCTCCAACAACATCGTCTACTCAGTCTCAGTACTCACACCGACTTCTTAGTCCAACGTCACCTATGCATTCAGACACAGGAGGGCATGAGAGAGATACTAGTCCTGCCAGTGGAACTGAGGCAGAACAGGAGGGAGGTCGTGGCCGAAGTCATCGCTCAGGACATCATCATCACCACAAACACAGGGACAGAGATCGCAAGCACCACAGGGACAAAGATAGGGGTAGAGATAAGACTCCAGATACACTTTCTCCAGAATCTCGAGTTTCTAGCTCAGATCAGCCTAGATCAAAAGACAAGAAAGGGGGTCGAAGTAAAGAACGACCAAAAACTGCTGCTTCCTCTTCATCTGCTTCAGCTACTACTGGACAGACAACAAGGGCTTCAACTTCGGACTCAACAACTGTTCAACAAATGCTGGAAGATGAAATCGAAGAGCAGGGAGGCTCCAGAAGTAAGGCCTCTTCTGCTGGCTCCAAGGAACCACTTCTTCCCCCAAAAGCCGTTATCATTCCCACTGGACAACGGTCTCGTGAATTTCTGTGATATCTAAAACCGATTGTCGAGTTATTTTCTAGATTTAAAATTACCGATATATATTACATACCACACATATTTACTATAGGATGTGCATAATATTACGGTAGGGCGGTATAGAAAGCTAAGATAATCAATAATAGCGTATAGCATTATATCTATCTACTTATGTCGAGAACGTTTTATCCTCAGACAATTATTAAATCCTTACGATTTTCATTAATCCATATTATTAGTTTCATTACGCCCTGTTTACCGCGAATCTTGAGAATGCGATTTGAGATTTGGACAGTAATCCGAAGCACTATCTAATAATTTTTTTTGGAGTAGACGCTTGTGCAAATCATAAGAATTATTGTTTGAGCGTTATTACTTCTCTCTCTACACCATTGTGACCATATTTATATGTTCCAAGTAATTTTTCTCTCGATTTGTTGCTCCTACACCATCAAAGAAAACGTATATACGTCAGACTCTGAAATTTTTAATTATTAACTACAGCTATTTCACAGAAGAGTTCTCATATTCCGTCCCTACGAATCATTATTGCCTGATAATCATTTTAGATTACTGTCCAAGCATTTCCAACATTTAAAAAGTATGGATTTTTTCGTTGAAACTTCTTGGGATTGTTAAATTTGAAATTATTCTACGAAACGAAGCACATAATTAATTGTATACTGCACTGCACTCTACAGTAATACCTATACTTCTCACAATCACATAATTTACCCGCTTTGACCTAGATGATTATGTTATACACATGATGTACATAATACTTAACATTTGTTAACCTGACATGCTCGATCTTAGTTTTTTTCATGTACCTGTCTGAATGTCAAAGTAAAAAGTTGATACTAGCTCAAAGGGTGACACAGGAAGAGTTAAAAGTGTTGGAATGAATTTTGAAAGCTTCAATAGACAAAACACATGTGCTAAATGAGTACCTATAAAGAGATGACAAACATATTATATGTTGCTTGCTTGCCAATGCCAATCGTAATGTCATTTGCACTGAGGAATTATTGAATTTGAGTAGTTCACCATACTTTGTCTTATGTTGTGTGAATAGCTGTAAAATTTGATGCTAAAAGTGAAAGCAATATACCCATTTCGTGAACGTTGATTGAACAGGGAAGGTAAACCACCAAGTTTGCATTCTGTTCCATTGAACTAGCTATATATGTAGAGCAATAAATTCACAGAAGCTACTTTTACTCAACTTCCGTGGTTTAGTTATCAGTCATCACATAAGGTCGGTATCGGCATAGAGTAGTTGTAGTTGGTGTCCTAAATAATGTTTTGGAAGGAGAACATGGAATTTACTTCTGCCGTAACGTAACCACCAAAGGTGTTGTGTCCTTAATGGAACATTTATATGGTTGTGGAATTATGTAGTTTAATATTTTCAGTTGAGTAGATATAAAACATAATAAAATAAAATTGACCTTGATGAAAACTCACAAAAAACAAGTCGGTCATGTTCAAAATACTGAATGTGTGCGTTCCTCACGATATCACTTGACAAATCTGAAGACATTTTGCATTTCACAAATATGATGTAGAAAGTAGGAAAAAATAACTGAATACATATATAGTTTTGTCAATGGTGTACCATCTAATTTGAGTATTAGCGGGATCCTAAAAGAAACCAGTTGAGTAATTCATACCGTCATGTGCAACTAATCATAAGACGTACTCATTTGTAGCCGTCAGTGTAGAATTGGTAGAACTCAAAGTAAAAACAAATCCTTTTCTATAGTGAGATGAAAAATAATCCTTTTTATATCACACCTGAGCTGAAACAAAGAATTTTCTTAAAAAAACAAAGCAATATTTCTTGCAAATACATGAAAAATGCGTTCATTCAACTCAAACAGGTAGTGAGAATTTGCAGACAAGGAAATGCATAGAGCTACATTGTAACAGTGGATGAGCAGAATAATCAATATTACTTTTCTTGGTTCGATGGGTTAAATGAAAGGGTAACATTCGGTTACATTTTCCCCTTAAAATTGCCAATTTCAAAGGGTTACGACGTAGTTCCTGTACAGATGTACTTTGCATAAAAACGTGACCCATTGTTGTTAAAATTTGTTGGGGAACCTTTTATACGCATGATAAGTAATCTGTAAGTGTGCTGATTTCTATATTACGTACCTTAAACATCTTTATATAATATTGTATTGAGCCGTGTATATCGATGAAGACATTCATTCCTGTGTAATTTTTTCCGAGTAAATACAAGTCAGTCACTTGTGCAGTAGAGCGATCTATAAGAATGAAAGACTTGTTTTAGGCAAAAGTGCAGGAAAGATGCGTTACCATATGCGTGGGGTAGATTGCAAGTCAAAGCTACTTATATTGTATCACTTTATCCCACTGTTGTAAGATTATATTTCTTTAACTTGTTTTCTACTGTTGAGTGCAAATGTATGAGATTGGGTCGTAATCAATTTATTTCGTATATTGAAACTAAAAATTGGTATATCAGTAAATGCGTCCTTCATGTCCTAAAAGAGCCAGCCCAATAAGTCACTATGTAAGAAGTGCTACAGGAAAGAAAAAGAAAATTACTTTGTTGCAGGTTTGTGCTTCCGCATCAACCTTTATTTAGTTCCTAAAATTAACCCATTACTTCATCTCAGTCACAAATGTCCCAATGTTCCCCTATTTACACTCACACACCTCTTTCTCTGTCAATCAAGCTTACAAACAACGACGAAACTATTTAGAATGTAAAAAATAATATAACGTATTTTACAGAAGCCATATATATTTTCATGAATTGTAACCACATAAAATATAAATACGTACATTGTAAGCATATTATAGCAGATATGGTAAAATTATAATACAAAGCTCCACAGTTCACCTTGTAGACACATTTCCGTGAATAATAATTATTTGCTGCCGATAACATTTATTTCTTTCATATTTGAAGATCGATATAGGGATAAAGGATGCATATTTTCTAGATTTTATTTTGTCGCCTCAAGTAGCTGCTACATATTATATGACATATTATTTACTAGTATATTTCAATCTGCACTGCTGCACGTCTTCACTGTGCTTAAAAGCGGACACCACTCATACTACACAAGATGAGGCAGCTGAGCAAAAGAGAAAGGAGTTTAATTTTGATCAGGTAATTCAACATGTTCAGCCTAGTAAATCCACATATTATATACTATTATTAAAATGTGCAGTTGAGTTATTAAGTATCGTGAGAAATGATAAATGTGCGCATCGTGTACATATTTTCAAGGCCACAAACTCTTTACTGACTTTCTACAGAGACAGTCTCCATAACTAGGACATGTTTTGTATTGTAAAATGATGTGACTCTCATATAAGCCCTCCACTATACTTACTACTTGGTGTAAGTCAATATAAGGACGTAAGTTGCCTCATATAAATCTCTGTCTGTGTAAGTAAAAAACGTTTAGTTCGTCAATCGTTACAGCTACTTATATATGAGCTACACAAATGCATTCCTACTTCCCACACACTCTCGTCATAAACTTCTACATTCCAAAGTGAAAACAGTCCAGGCTAATTTCACATTTTGTTGCTGGAATTTAATATGTCAAAATCACAAAAGAATCACTGGGATGAGCATTTCTGATAATTGTATATTCGTTGACGCAATTCGGGAAAGAGGTTGGTTAGTAATAATTTTTTTACAACTGAATTTAGACTTTGTGCGGAGCATCATATACTTATAAGTACATAACCAATCTTATATTTGTTTTTCATAAGACAAAACACAAGGTAGTACATTTCATAGACTTTCAAGTGATAAAAGTCGAGACAACATGGTAGCAGAGAAAATGGTTTGTAAAATCCGATGGTCGCGATAAATGCATGAAAAATCTTATCAGCAAAAATACAGTGAAATAATATGTACGTACGTTTAGCTATTATGATTACTGATCTAGTACTGATACTAAACTTTACACAAGTTTTACCCTCCTCACTAGTCAAAGAAAGAAATCCGAATGCAACTGCACTATATATATACCACTGTGTAATGTGTTAAGAAATATATGATATATATTTATCACGTCTCACACAAACCGTATATATATATAAAACTATTCAATTCAGACACTCACACACCACCGTACTGTACACACTATATAAATGATAGTTTGTAATTGATACACGTAAGGAGATACAACATGATTATTAGTTAAATAATTGTCTAGTTAATTCTGACTACGTCTATATACTTGTGGGGAAACTTAATTTGTTATGATTACTTATTAACTAGATGTTGCCTGTGATATGATAGGAATTTTTGATGAAACAAATTTTTGAGTATAAAATGTACTTTTAAAAAAACAACATATTATGTGTAATGCAAAAGGATGTACATTACATGATATAATGTATATGATGATGAATTTTGGTTTTCCACAACAAAAAACGACAAAAATATTTATAAAAGGGTTATAATTACAAATTATATACTGTATGATGATTTGACGATTCCACTCCTTATGAATTACTTCTATCGATTCATAATCTCATTATACAATGTAATCTCTTACGAATGATATTCAGATTAAATTATTATTACAGTTTAGCTAAAGATTTCATTATATACATGTGTACATGATTATTTACAATGAATGCAGACGTCAATAAACATAATAAAGCTATCAAGATATAAAAAAAGAGTCTTGGGAAAATTTAATTATTTTATTAATACAAACATTTATGGGGTAGTAAATCAATTAATTCATCCAGTGCTTTTTTCATACTAAAGATGGTATCAGAAGAAAGATGCAACGAACATGTGCATCTCCGATTTCTAGGTTTCGGCTTTGGCTCCGACTATAGAATTTACATACATACATGGGTGTAATATATTTTAGTCAGCCCTGCCCAAACACCACTTTTTTCTCCATGCAAAGCCAGGATAGTAGTCTATTTTGGAAATTAGGCCGAAACCTAAAATAAACAGATCCTATGACACTCATAGGAAAGTAGTCCTATATAGCATGGACAAGAGCATATTGCATCACCATAAAAGTTCTAAATTTAGCTCAGGGATGCTCCTTGAGCGAAAAAAATGTTACTATATTTGTAACAATGGACTAGACAGTCAGCAGTAGTGACCTAGTTTATTTTCGATAAAAGTGTTTCTGGCTCCCTCCCGTAACCTCTTCCAGTCTACCACAAAAACTGCGGGATGCTGGGAGTTTCTGGAGAAAGTGAGTCTACAAAAGAACGTATAGATGGAGATCTAGTTGATATCTTGGGTTGAACTGGAGCTTAGACAAAGGAAAGCCTTGATGGTTGTGCGGTGCATTTTCATGAAGTTAATATATTACATACTTTTGTACTCTGCATCAAGATAAAAAACATAAACTTCTAGTAAATTGATGTTGGGTTTTGACAGCATCTCTTGTGAAAAACTTTGTATATTTTCCCATGCATCACTTTTGTTGTAGATTAAATAATTTATGCAATTGCATTCATAATGAATGAGTATACAACATGACGTAAATTATTCCATTGTGCAATTCATAGATAGACAACATAGGTGAAAGGCAGTGAAAGCAGTTGTGTATGTGTAGTGAGATTATGATTGAATAAAAAAAACCATTTCAAAGACTTACTATGTGTGTTCGAATATCATTCAATTTATTAAACTGATTAGAAAACGAATGTATAACAATACGAGAAATCTTCTTCGAAATTCTGATAATTCATATAAAACTAAATATATTTAGCCCACTCCAATTCGCCGTTTACTACAAACACTTTTGCTTGTATGCAAATGTTTATATACTTTAGAACAAAACATCTTAAATTCGTACATGTTGGCACATTTTCTTCCATTAAAGCTTATAAATTAAAGCACAAAATTGTGTTTACTCGTGATATAAATGAACTGCGCGAGTCACAAATAAAACTATCCTTATCAAAGGTTTCGAGAAGAGTAAAAATATACAAAAACCACGCAATACATAACAACAATATTATGCTAAGAATAATAAGTTCTTTATATCAAGATCAGAAGGGCAATAATGTGAAATCTCATTTTACAAGAAAAAGTTTTCAAAGCGGAATATTATTCCGGTCCATTCCATAAATATTCGATTTAAGCGTTTGGCAGCGAATGAATTATATAAAATCCACCTGCATGAGATACTACTGAAGTTACTAATCTGTATTTACATAAAATAAAACATTTCATTCATAACTAATGACTTCGTTTCACGATGCGCGACTTGTTCATAGAAATTTTTAAATCCTTTCAGCCTCTTAGTTGAAATTCTCAAAATACTTTTCATTTACTGGACTAGGTTGGACGAAACATATGATGGAGACAAGGACTCTCTTAAAAAAGTATCTACATTGCATTGTGTCTTACAAATATCATTTTGTGGTAAGTATATAGATCTCTAGTTACTGCCAAAATACTATGGGACAGTTCAAGGCCTGAATAATTATCAATCAAGGGGTTTTAACAGTCATCATCTTCAGAACTGGTTTGTTGGTAGCGACGCCGAAGCTTCGGCGTTGCTAAATGTCATGTCCGTTGACTGCGGTAGGTCTGAGCTGAATCACAGCGTTGTAATTGGGCAGGGCTACCAGCTCCGTGGGACGTGACACCTAAAATCCCCAAATATTTCATTTTAGGCAGAGTCAAATAAAATGACAGTTTGACAAAGTAACACAATTATTAGTATTATTACCCAAATGTTTACGATCAAGCTTTGGCGTGGGAGGAGGGAGCGTAGTGCTGCCGTGAAACCGACAAGACTTCAGAGAGTTGTGACGCGTCAGTCCAGTTCCATGAGATGTAGCTCCGTATATGCTGTTCTGACAGCAAGCATTGATGTAATCTGCTACTAGCCTTGTTATTTCAAATACCTGTGAAAAAAACCCCAACGCGTATCGTATCAGACTTCATATTGGTATGTATATAAAATTGTATGAGTTTGTTTAAAAACGGACTGTACCTTCAATTTTGACATTCCTCCGAACAATAACCTTCTCTTTTTCCCACAGTCATCAACTACAATCATGAAGTGATCATCCAATGCTCCGCCAAACGTTTGTACAGCGCCATAGTTGTATCTAACTATTTGTTGGAGTGTCTGGTAGTCCAAAATAGCTATTCCATCTTCACACACAGCAGCCCACACAGTAGTCCCGTCCTCAATGGAATGCGTACCACGAACCTAGTCATCCATTCAAAATCAATGAGTTAAAGTAAATCACTAGACCAAGACACATGCCATACCAAATGTAATCACACGGTTTTTTGAAGATATTGTCTCACCGAAACATTAAACAGAGTTGCTCCGAAAAATGGCCATTTTCTGGTGCATGTTAAATAGATTCTGACACAATCGACGATGCCCTTCCCTTTAAGAAAACTCCACTTTTCCACAAGACTATCACAAAGTACTTTATACTCGTCTTGAGAGAGATTTTCTCGGTATCTTGTGGGGTAATACTTTTCCAGTATCTGCACAACCGTTTGGGAGCCTCCGCTTCCTCTTCCTTTATCTGGTCGGTAATCGCCACTATCAATCTGCATTCCGGAGAAAGAAAAATCACATTTTTAGCCTTTATCTTCACGCTGCATTAAATTGCAAAATCCATCACCTGACTTGCAAAAACGAAAAGGTTTGCTATATATTGCATGACAAAAAAGAAGAGAAAGATGGGCTCACTCTCAATATATACTATAGATAATAAAAATCTTACTTGAGCCATTAGAGCTGCCAGTTCAAGAGCCAACTCTCTTGTTAACGGGAATCTTCCAGCAACCACGGCCTGGTTAGCTTGATAGCAAAGAAGCAATCTTTCTTTGTCTGTCTCCTGCAGAACTCCGGACTTTCTATAGATTCTTGATTTGAAAGTGAGTGTGACGACACGTCTTGTCTCAAATTTTCCAAGGCCTCGCTCCCTCAAGACGGTTTCCCATTGTGAGATCACGTCGCAGATCTGTTAAAAGAAAGGAAATAAATAAAATACCCATCTTTACTCGTATACATCTATTTGCTACACTCACGTTCCAAGTCACTACACCACAACTATACAAAGTCAATGAGGTAACAATAAAATTAGAATACTAACCTTATCCTCTGGTCTCAGTGAATGCTCCAGATCTTTCTCAAATGGATCATCCTCAAATAGGGCAAAGCCTGATAGAAATGGCTCCCGACATCCGATTTCATGACAGAGAGAAAGCAGAAACTCTTCCACAGTTGTGGAGCCATCAAATCCAACCACCTACGAGAAAAAAGTCGTTTCCATTCAAAAAATTGTTTTTCTATGGACAAATTTCCTTCCCATTTCAATAATGCTCAATTCATTCTGTCACACAGAATATGCATGAGCTGAGTGCTACAAAGCTGAGTCCTTCCGAAATACTTCAACCTCACACACAAACCTGACTATAGCATACGTATTATGCTATAGGCATTTATATGAAATAGTGTTACTATATCTATGAAAGCCTACCTGATAGGCACCACTCATGAAATGAACTGGAACGGAATGGGGTAACGAGTGATGGAAAGGATTCTTCATAAGAATTGACAACACTTCCATACGTGACGGCTTGAAGAGTCTCGGCCCATTTGCAAGAGTTCTCTCCACAGACCTCTGACAATACGCCGCGTATTTCCCACATTCACTCCTATTGGATAAATTGGAGAAAGTAAAAGTGAAAGTATTCATTCATCAATCAGATTCAAAGTGAGAGATGAGGTGTTGGTTCGTTCACATGAAGTCAACATTGGATAAGCAAAGCCACGTTGGATTCAGCATTATATTATATTTGGGTGTGTTGACGTTGTGGCCATACATCTCGCTGTAATGGTAGTTGAGATACTCAAGGATTTCTATTGTTATATGTCGGGAGGAAAGTGAAACCGCAAGGGAGCCGTAGCTTGCCAGCCCTGAACGAAGACAAAGCTACGAACACCGGACTTGCCTTCGGACGTGAGTGAGTGATGATAATGCATCCCGTGGCCATGGGACAAGAGTGGAGATGAAGGAACTGAGGATGAGCCTTTAGATTTACCATTGCTGTTCGATTTTGCCGGTGAGGTTTTGTTAGAACTGCTACTCCCACCACCACGAAGTCCTATTGAGCGGCTAGGACTGCTTGATTTAGAGTTACCACCGGAGTTGGTTGGCAGTGTCCCATGATGGTTATTAGCTGCTTGATGAGACCGATTTGTCAAGGATGAGGGTTGTGATGAAGACTGCTGATTCTGGTGTTGAGTAGATTGATTATGCAATTTCCCGTGATGATTACTTGATGAGTCGCATAAAAACAGGGACTGTGTAGCATTAAGTAGAAAGTGCTGCAAGAGGTAAAGGAAAAAGGATGGCTCTATTGAATATTCTAGCTCGCACAAGATTCCCAATGGAATATTAACAACGTTATGATATATAATGGTATTGGGGTTACCCTCGAGTGTTTTATCTTGGTAAATGTTCTATTCACATGAGCAGAATTCTTAAAGGTTAGAACCCGAGATGTTTGCTTGACAAGGGCACAAATCAACTCTGCTTGAAGCTCGGCATAGTCTAAGCATAACTGTAGCGCATTTTGAGCGAGTACAACGTGATAATCTATCCCTGACGCGTCCAAAGGCACAGACATGAACAACTGGCAAGACTACGAAATAAAAAATACCACCATCATGATAAATTATATTGCTGTATTGTGCTCAATTAAAAGACATCAAGACTTATAATGTTCTTACGTACCTTGAAAAGTTTTACAGCTTCGTTTTGAAGAGCCTCAGAAGACAAAGATGTCAAACAAGAAGTAATGCTCTCTTTACTATGAAGTAATAGCGGATTTTTCCATAAATTGCAGTCTAGTGAAAAGAAATGTTAGAAATCGATTTAGAACGTATTCATCGAAAAGGAAATTAGTATTTACAAGAGAACAAATACACAAACAAAAACGCCTCGTAAATCATATTTATATAATGACTTACTAGGATCCCCATCAACTTCCATTAACTTGTGAACAAGTTGCTCAAACTGCGTTCCTGCACTTGGTCCCTTGCCCGACACCACGATGAGGTGGTACAACCATGCATCCTAATGAAGAGGAGAGAAAAGGCAACATTTTTATAAACCATGCTTAATGATACTCTGATTTTGTTTGAGCAACCTATAGACATTTCATTTTCACGCTGTCTCCAGTAGTTAAACTAACATCATGTGAATGATGAAGTATGAACGTATGAATAGAGCAAACCTTTTCCTGCTTTGTGGAAAAGCGCAGGTAAATTGGGCTCTGATGACTAGGAAAGACTCCAACAGTAAAAGCTTCTGAATTCAGCCCAGCCGGTCCTGACTCATCTTTATCGTCAGTGTCCGAGTCAGAAACATGATCTACATCTTCCACTCTTGCGTCCCGCATGTTAATCTGCCCGCTTGTAACCTAAAACAAAAGGAGACATTAGAAGATCATTAATTACATCAACTCTAATTCCTTTTGACACATCAAACAAGTATCAAATTACTGACTCTTCTTCTACTTCACTCCTTATA
The DNA here is from genome assembly GCA_001718145.1 of Orchesella cincta. Taxonomy (NCBI): domain Eukaryota; kingdom Metazoa; phylum Arthropoda; class Collembola; order Entomobryomorpha; family Orchesellidae; genus Orchesella; species Orchesella cincta. The sequence continues at coordinate 362,266 of LJIJ01000038.1, read as the reverse complement.
ACATTTCCCCTTCAACTAGAAGATTCTCAATTAAGATTAATATCAAATGACTCCCATTTTTGCAGCTTCAAGCCTAAAATTCAGCCTATTCAGGAAGACAAGTCAGAGTCATGCTTACGCATCCAGCATTCCGTAACCATTTTAGACACACACGCTGTAGCTTGGGCTGCCGAGAAAAACGACAAGCAAAAGATTCGCTAATGTCGGCACTTTTCCCCCAACATTCTCTTCCTCCTGTTTATTAGATTAAGTTATTTGACAGTGTCATAGAAAGAATGTAATCAAGGAAAATGTCACTTTTCTCGAGAAAACTAGACCAGCTATACTGAAAGTCTCGATTAAGCTGAAACTATAACCTAGTGTATATGTATGTATACTATACTATTAGATCACAAGCTTCATTCTTGCTCTTACACATCCGCTCTCATTTTAGCGTTGTGTAATCAATCGATAAAATAGACATTATCATTATCACCACATCTACAGAATTAAGGCGAGAAGTTTCGCGTGAGATAGATGGAATAGAATGGACAGAAGGAAGGCAATCATGAAATTAAGCAAGAGAGTACTTTCTTTCTAGTGTCATGTCATTATATAAGCCACAACATCCCTTCCTATATACCCCCTTTCATCATAACTTGCATGTGGAATCGTTATTAACAAACATGAATCAAGAAGAAGGCAGAAGAAGGTCACAAATAATATAAGAAAATGACCACATTGCAAAACTTCAATTACCGTATCAGATGGAGACTTGAATGCAAGAAACATTTTCCCGATAAGGCCAACAACCAGCACCCCGGTTTCGAATGCATTTTTCACTTTTAGTCAGCCATCGCTTGTACCTAGGTATTTTTAGGCGATAACATGATCTTCCTTATTTGCTGCCATATTCACTTACTTTTTGTTGCTATTTTCGCCTCTACTCACATTTCTGTCAAACGGAAATATTCTGAAATTTTGGTACTTATGTTATGCATTCTAATTTAACTTCAATTTTTCTTGTCGATTTTTGTTATAGTCATAGTATGTTTCATTGGTATTGTGCAAGTAGTAATCCGTGTATATTTAATTATTCGTGCGCTTGCTCGAATTTAACGCAGTTAACATTCAAGCTTAGGTCGCCAAGTTTGTTATTACGCTTAAATTACTTCGAAACCTCATTAGATTCATCTACTGCTTCAGTTTGTATCGGCTGATAATATTACGATCTTTTTCCGGAGTAAGTCTACTCTCAAAACGTTGGCCGCACCTTTCACCTATCTGAACTAATTCTTGGCAGTTGTTCGGTTGCCAGAATTGGGATTTCTCGGCACCGGTTGGACCTCTAGCGGAGCGACTCTTGGCTGTAGCAGAAGAATAAACAATACCATTATCCTAATGAGTTTAATCAGCTCTTCACTCAAGCACAAATCGGGTTATCGTTGAGTCTTATTATGCCCCAGTATAGAGAAAGTCCAGAAAATGTTCATCTGATCGTGTGAATTAAACTGCAAAAGCATTACTAGAACTGCTTTTGAGTTAGGGAAAAACTAATAACGCTTTACTAATGATAGCATAACATGAATGTAGGAAAGCGGCTGGCCACTAATGTACGAACAAACTTTTCAGATGAAACAATTAAAGCTTCGAGTGGTAACACAACAAAATTATTTTTCTACTTTAACACGTGCCCTTGATGTTTTGAGTCCGCAGAGATCAGAATTAAGCCTTATAAAAATGTATTACAAATGTGTATCATTAACACATAAAAGTTTGGCTTTGCTTTGATATTTTGTAAAATAAAGCAGAGATACATAACTTGGTTTGTGTGCAACACACACTATCAGCAACTTTTGAGGGAATTGCAGTTGAGGAGATAAAAATTACCAACCTGAGATTTCCAGTACGTCAGTGTTCCATTTCTAAGTACAAAATAACGCTTTCTCCACGTTTTGAGCTTTCCTCCAAGTTTGGTCAAGTAGCCAGCTTTCTCCAATGACTCCTTCCTCGGAGAACTTTCCACCGAGTTAATGATGGGTATGGAGGGGTTATTTGACGAAGAGCTGGAAGGACCAGCTGGCACTGTTGTCCCCAACGGAATTCCAGATGTTGCTACTACCACTGCCAGCGACTGTAACAATTCCTCCGGAACCTCCAGAACTGGCACTTCCTGAAGGAGCACCCGATGTTCCCAAATTCCGACAACCAGAAGAAAGGGCAATGTCTAAACTATTCGTTTCGCTAGCAAAAGCATCCGGAGGAATGGCATAGTCGTCTGAGACTTCGGATTCAAACGAGGGCTCTTCATGAAACGAAATAAAAAAAATTGGACTTTAGATAATTAAACTCGAGAAAATTTCTTTAATTAGAACTGCAGCATAAACTGTGCAATATGAAACCGAAGCTTATGTAAAGCTTTCAGAGTTTACAGTTCATTCACCTCTATCCTCTACATTTTAATATTGTTAGAGAAAATAAGGTTATTATTATGTAGTTTATAGAGTTGCTTACTTATATTAAAGCATTCACAAAAGCATTAAAATATATACCTCTTCGAAGACTTTTGGATGGAGAAGATGAAGACCGATGTAGAGGTGAAAGACTGTTGGCAATGGAAGAGGGAGCACTTTTTCCAGGACTAGAAATATCAGTTTCCCCTGAGCTCATGGGATGTGGGCCTGAGCCTGAGCCAGAACCCATTTCCTCCCCATCAGAAGAATCTGACGAGTCTCCACTAAAAGGTGCAGATCTAATTTGGCTGGCCCGCTATAAAGATATATTATATTAAAATAATAAAGTTTTACAATAATTATAAGGCTTTCACCTTTATTCAAATTTGCTCATTTTTGCATTTCCATTTTCAAACTCTTTGAATGACTGGATCACTTATGCATACAAGTTTGCAAATGAAAAGCAACATTTAATCACCAGCAGTTTCAATCATAAACGTCATAATTTACATTAAAAGCTCAAAAAGGCGAATTGTAGACTATATTGCAACCCAAAAACTAACTTTTCATACAAGCAGAATGCTCAAAAAAGATTAGCTTACCCCTTTGACAGTAGTATAGACGGGAATGGAAATATTAATGCCCAGAGAGTTACATGATTGATGAAGAGCGCCTGAAGCACTAGCAATTTCATTAGCACTAGAGGCTTTCTCTCGTGATGGAAGTTTAAGGCCTCCAGCAGCAACCTCATAGATTCGAGACTCCCATGATGGAAACCTATAAAATCATCAATAATCCATTATATTTGATTATTCTCCCAATCTCTCATGTTTTAAGGGAAAATCTAGTCATTTTTAATAGCTACCGAACCGATACAACTTTCCACGCAACTCATTACGCCTATGTGTGTGGGTTCATTAGCTAGGATGCTATGCACTGAAAATCATTATATAATGCTTTTCATACTTCACAACTGAAAGAGAAGCCATGTTGAGCTGAATAGAACAGAACAGCAGGATTTACATAAGCAGTCCAAATTTCACAGGAATAAATGGCAACTTTTAATCTCAAGATAATTTTCACTCCAATCAGCTTTAATATCTCAGCGAAATTTGTTTGAAGAGTACTAAATCAACGTTTTGCATTGTTCCCCCGAAATAAGAAACAATATAATATATATTATGTGAATCATATATTACACACAATGGTGAACAGACAGCCATCATCAACATCAACCCTTCCCTTTTCTTGTCTAAGCCGTTCTCCTCCTTTTGTTTGAGGAGATTAAATTTTGTTTCATTTTTTAAGTTAGCTTTTATATATAGCACGTCCTCACGTCGTAACAATCATAATAGTAATAATAATATCTTCCATCTCTCTCTCTTTCATTCATATAGAGCTCAAAATTTTCGAGACAATGAGGTGAGAGCTATATAGCACAGAATAGAAAAAGAGGAGGAGGTGAAGCAGGAGAGAGAAAATGAAACTGGAAATGGTGGTGGAATGGAACTCTGGGACTTGGGGAACAGCAATATGCTCAGCCCTGAAACTTCAACAAAACGACTCCCATTTCCACATTGTAATAGACGTTATAATGACCGTCATTATCTTCGATGATGACTTCATTTCCACACGGAAGAAATATAACTTACTCGTACTCTTCTCCCTATATATTTGGTTTGATAAAGCTACCCACTTACCGACTTTCCTATGGTTGGATATTCGTATACCTACATAATAATCTGTGTAACAAACTCGTTTTCACGTCCCTAGCTTTTCCTAGTTTTACCATAAGTTTTCCCAGAGCTGAGGAAAAATGGCACAGACATGAATTTATATCTTTTGCTTGATATAACATTCTTCTTTTTTCGTAATCGTTCCCTGAGAGTGACTTCTTTCAATTTTCTCTGAAACCCCGTTATCCTAATACTTATGTCCGTTTGCAAACAGAATGAGAATTTCGAGGGAGAAAGGCACTAGTTTTTATGATGAAGAGAAAGGATGAGAGAACGACATGATTGCCATTTACTGTTGTCAATGATCGCTCCTTGTTGTAACATCGTGTGGAGTCCTCGTTCACTTTCACCGCTTTATACATGTTATCAAGAGCAGGATGAAAGTGAATTGTATAGTGGAGGAGACAATTGTAGCAAGAGAGACAGGGAGATGATGTTTTATTGTCTTTCAGACATTAAAATGTCAGCTTCACAAGTTGACAATGGGATATGAAACGGTCGTGAAATTATATTATGAGGGAATCCCAATCCCGATGGGGTAAAACTTTTGCCTATGAATGATCCATATATCCGTATGGTATTTCCCCATTATCATCAGCACATCGTGTCGACTAGTGAATTCTTGTGGAATGATCCTCTTTTTTTAGTTTTACTACAGATAATTTAAGGAAAATCAAAAGCACTGGAGATAGAATTTTCTTGCCGGAATTATTCACATTCTTCGAGTTTTACAAGGTCTACAAAATTTTATATTAGTCTCATTTTGGCAATTTTGTTTCGATTTTAGGAATACTTTGTAAGGGTCTCCAACCCAATTCCGTGGACTGAGCTCTGAGCTTCAATCCAATTTCAGCTTTCAAAAGATTCTCTCTCTCTCTCACGGTCATCCTCTTGAAAAGACACTTTTAGTTTTGAACCAGTGCACTGTTATTTTCAGTATAGTTATACCGAGTTTTCTGGTCCACTGGGAAGAGAAAGTTCTACATTGTCATTTCTAACAAAATGTGTCTCCTCCACAAAGAAGTTTCCGTTATCTCAAACAAAATTTTTATCTGCAACTCATTTCCCCCACATTCCAACAGCCTACATACCTATACCTATAACTTTAGAGTTGACTCTTTTGGATTGTAAAGTAAAGTTTGATACCGTGACGGAAGTGAAAATGTACCTACTTGAGGATATATAAAAACGAAAAGTTATAATAAAGAAAAAATGTGTCTCAACCCCCGTTACACTACATGAAAAACTTATTGATCACTGGTATCTCCGTGTTGAAAAAGTGTAATCCCTAAATATCCTAGCAAAACACGGAAAAAAGTTAACTAAACGTATTTCACTTGATGATATTCCATTTTTTCCAACGCACGGATTAGCTTTCACCACAGAAGTCAACAATCACCTCATGTTGTGTTGTACTCAACCAAATCCCTCATGTAAAGATTGCTCCAATGTTGTGTAACTCACATGATATTATTGAGTTTTTCTTTCAGTCTATCAAACTTTGTTGCACGATACAAAAGGATTATAGGGATTTTTATTAAATCTACAAGTGCAACTAACGATATCGTAAGTGATATTGGTCTGGTCCAAAGTGGGAATGGGAAGTGCATTGTTATGTCTCCTTGAAAATAAAATATTCACGAAACACACTAACTCTCAAACTAAAGTTTCTATACAGTCCTTGACTACTTTCCGGTGACATTTGACATTTTCAAACTTTATCTTGTTTGTTCACAACCCACACATACTTTCTGTCTACGCAAGAAGAAGAAAAAGGAAGAAGATTGTTTCGACATGAAATATATATACATATTATTTGTTCCGAAATCTGAAAAATGACAGCTATAAACGAAGTTTATGGAGATTCATTTCCCGAACACAGTTGATGGAAGAAACTATATAACTTTAAAATGAATTTGATTTTATTACTATCTTTCGAGAAAATATCAAATGAGAGTATCAAAATAGATATAGCAGTCTTTACACGCAGTTTGTTTTGAAATGACTCAATTAACTAAGCGAATCATTCAATATAAAACTTGCAGAATCAAACTCATCCTTTGAGATCAGAAACAATATATATCAAAGTCGTCAATAAATATGAAAACTTTCTCCATATTTTCGCAACGCTGACATTTGCATGGAAATAATTATACTCTTGTTTGTCAAATGTACTTTGAGAACTCGTAAAAACAAGAAAAGTACGAACAAAAGTAAGAAGCACACACGTAAAAAATAATGGCACTGTAAGAAATGATGCTGAACATATATTATTTTTATTTATTTCCAACTTTTCTTTTATACTTGACTACCCGTTCCATCCTGCTTACCTGTGCATTGGAGGTGGAGGCGGTTGTGAAAGTTCAAACGGAAGACCATCTTGTTTCTCCCCACTTTGAGTGTATATCTCAGAGTAGTCATGAATTTCGTCCATTGCACGAGCCCGAGTTCCACTTCCAGGGATGTTACTCACAACACCGTTGCTAGTCGAGCAGACAGTGCCGTTGGTATGATTACTCGTTCCTACTAAGTTCAGTTCTGGTCGGACGAGCTCTCGAACAGCGGCTTGTAAGTCCCTTGCCAATTGTTGACACTCAGCATCAAGTCGTGCTCGAAGAACCGAAGCGTCTTCTTCTTCAGTCGGTGGACTGCATGTCCCTGGAGTAGTTCCTGTGAGAAGAAACATAGAAAAAAATCACAGTTTTACAAACTCCAAACTTGGAAAAAAAGTCTCATCATCCCTTCCAAATACATCAATGGATTCGTGTCCTTCCTTTATTTTCTCGCCTTTTCCCAACATAAATTTCAGTTAAGCATCAATAAAGTTTGATTGGATGACTAGATAAATAATTACACTCAGGGTAACAACTTTTCTTTCTACCAACACGAATCACTTTTACTGTCCGTTTGAATAAGTAAAATACTGCTCAATTCACGTGCTACACCGCATCCAATGACACGTAATTTACTTTGCTGAACCCATTTAAAACGAATAAAATAGAACAATAATGCAATCCCTAGTCCATGCAAACAACAGATGAAAAAGAAAGACAAAGAAAGAAGCACATAGCACTGGACAATGCATTGAGTTCTTAGATCTGCTTTCACCGCGATAGTATTACAAAACGTGAGACTCGTTCTCCTCAAGTAACAGAGTCCAGTTTCACTGGTTAGCTTTGGGAATCTTACACAGGTTCCACACAAGCAAACAACGGTGTAATTTATTGCACACAATAAAAAAGTCGATTTCTGGTTGAAACTTATACGATCCACTTAAATCAAAACAGTAGGAATTATTATAGTTTCCACCATCAGCATTTGGACACACACCTTTCTTTTCTGACTGCCAAGTTATTTATTGATGTGCTTTCACCTCGATTCATCCAATTGGTCACATTGTACACAACTGAATCAGAATCCGTTCAGTATGATGATGGTGTATATAACCAAACCACCCACACCACAAATACCGCTTAGGTTTCCAGCAGCAGTCTATATAAAATGTCTGCCTTTCTCTTAACTAACTCTGTGAGCATAACCATAAACGATCAAGATATAGAAGATTTTGAGAAAGCAGACAATTTTTGTGTCACGTCAACTACACCACCTGAGACTACCTCGATGACATCCAACTGACTGACTGAGACTACGCTTTCTACCACCGATTACATCTGAAATGGCAGTTGGCAATAAGATCGTTATAAGAACAAGTTGAAAGCAACCAATAATATCGAGGAATCAGTGCCATATAGTAGTATGCGTACTTGCAGACAACGATGATGATGACAGTAGAGAGAAACTATATAAATATCAACCAAACTTTTGCGAATTCGATGATACAAGAAATACACATTTCTTCCCATTAAATATGAAGATGATGCAGAGCACGACGGAGAAGTGGTTCACTATTTTTTGTAGCAACTTTGCCATTTTCAGTATAACTCACCATCCATTTTCCTTCTGTATTCTTGCTGACAAACTAAACTGAAAAAATGTACAGTCTAGAAAGTACCTACATTATTTTCTGGATAACCCTTTCGGGACTCTGTTGAACTTTCCTTTTTTGTAGGTCGCTTTTATTTCTTGGAAGATGTTTTTGATGTTTTTTACTTTCTCATCTCTGATGTTTGGTGTACGTACACTGAGCCTCCCATCTTATTATTATTACAGGTCCATTTACTCCAACTGTTGTTCCTATAAAAACTCCATTCTGTTTACACTTAAGGGCATTCCAGTGTTGGAAAAGAAAGAAAATGTATTCATAGAAAGTACATTACTTTTTGTTGAGAAAAGGGGAACAACAGAGCAGATATAACGATTATCATCATGAAATGCAATGCAATGAACGTTATGTATGTGTCATGTCTTTCGTGTTTACATACATGTTGGTTTTGGGTTCTCCGTATGACACATAATGCAGACACTGTACAGAAAACATAAAAATAAATATGGAACGTGATCTTAAACATCACGAATCTTTTTTTTTGTGCTACTTCCCGTTCAGTTTTTTTTTCATTGGAAAACTAGATGAAAGTAGGGCTTACACATTTTATCTATGGAATTTTCTCCAGCGCATGAAAGACATATTCGTTAAAAACGAGATTCTTGATGGAATTGGTATGCAGCATGACATCATTGTGAGAGAGGATTTTCCCATGAACTCATGCATAAGTGTATTTTACGAAACTAGATTTTGTGAATCATTTACATGTGTAAACTAGATATGGAAGCAATTTCAGTGCAGAATCCTTGCTTTAATCTAATGAAAATCACGATGATATGATAATTAAAACTCAGTACAACGACCTGTCGGGGCTTCTTAGAAAGTAAAAATATCGCCCAATATAGAACCGGCCTGATTTAAACCTTTCATTAATTCCTTCATTAACAAATATGCTAGAATGTTGTGTTTATTACGTACTCTGTGCCCTATCTGTACTTGCAGAATACCAATTTTCTGAGGAACTACAACTTGACATGTTGTCACCACGTTGTGCAGTAGCACATCCTCTTGATAGAGAGGAACCCAGGTTGATTGATTTTAATCACGGGCTTAGAAAAAACTGATTCACTATACGTAACACCAAAGAACAACTAATCCCTTGCTGATCATGGACTTAAAATCTAATCAAGACACTACTATTCTAACGAACTTTTATCTAATCACTGATACAAAAGGTATTACCATTGTCAAGTTCTGCATAGTTCTAGGATAGCTGCATGAGTCATCCTTTCACGAAACTGCTCTTATAAGCACGAGCTTCAAGGAAGTTAATAATAAAACTAGTCCGTAATTGTTTAATCACACCCGACATGCTGAATGCACAGTTATTCTTTTTCAGGTACATTCACTTAGATACTATCCCCGGTAAAGTGCAATAGATGCACAAGCACTGCATGGGAGTAAATGCATATGATTTATTAAAACATAAAGTGCTTCTGTATGACTTCATTCAATGAGCGGTCTTATGTTCATGTGTGTAACAATTGTATGTAGGTCGGCAGTAAAATTTAATTTAATGATAAACAGTAGTGTCATAAATACTTGGAGTTGGAGAGTCACGTATTATAGATCACGTAAAGCTGCACGTTTGTATGCATAAGTTTATCACAACAAATGCAAGCATAATCCTTATTGGTGGTGATTCATATTTCATGTTGCCCAAATGCACAAGTTTATCAGACTGTTGACTGATAATTTAACTAAACATATATGTATGCCTATCCTTCAGTCTGTTCACGACTTTTCTTGACAGAATCAGCGAGTTAGATATATTGACAGAATTTTGACAAACTGAAACTGGTAAAAAATTCTTATAATAATGTCGTATGTTGTAACTAATGCAAATATTACTCACAGATCATGGAATGTGCAAAGTAACGAGTGAGAACCAAGTTGCAGTTCTTTACATTCCTATTTGAATATTGAATTATTGACGAGATAGTAAAATGTACCTACTGTATGGCTCTGTGGATAAATGCAGCTTGTAATAATTCAACAGAGAAGGTCGATCTGATTACGGCTGAAGTTTGGAGACAACAAGTCACCTTCACTGCAGTAGAGAAGTTGCAAATGTTTGTAAATACAAAGTTCCATAACACCCAACTGTTCATTATGCTTTGCATTATCCACATCAAATGTACAATCTTCCACATGGAATTTTTGATGTATGATAAAAGAACAGTGGAAGTACCTTACCCATGCATACATGCAGTAATGGTATAACGCATCCCAGTGTTTTATCAAGGTACTCACACAGTCCTCCAGTAAAAGTTTTAAACTTTAGCGAAAACTTAAACTGTACCTTTAGCCAACAAAACAACGGCGAAGAATTTGATAAACTAAGAAAATTAAACGATCATGTAGCATTTTATTACGAGTATCTGCAGTGCAACATAATATAATGTATGCATGCTTTCATGGAGGTTTATGCCAAACCCTCCGCGAGAGATATGAGATAAGGCTGACAAGAACCTTGAAGTTTCGGTGCATTGCCAGATATGTAGGTAGCTTTTAATAGCTTATGTACTACGTATCATATCATACAAATGCGTCTCTGTATCTCAAAACATCAGAAATGTAAAATATCTGCAAGGAATTTGCATGCAGATTGATATGATGAGATTTTGCGACGCAATTTGATATTGGCTTGCTTTGTTCACAACTAGGATAACATCAACCGACCATGATGTACCAACAAACCATGAACTCTTTTTGATATGTTCATGATACCCCATTCCAATTTGCTGGCTAGACAAATCTAACCAACAGTTCCAAAAGTGGACACAGTACTTACCATGACTAGTATTCGGAGTAGGAGACCTTGTACGACATCTCCTCGGCGGAACAATTGGCACTCGTCTATCACTATGGAGGGACTGCGTCGAGTCAGATCCTCCGATCATGACAACATCACTGGCTGGTGTAGCAGGCGAGGCAGACTTGCTTATTGTAATGGTTTGGGGAACCAAAACGGGTACAGGTGAAGGGACCGGATGTGCTGCCGGACTGTTGATGATCACATGATTATTATTGTTGTTATTATTGTTAATATTAGCGGTTGAACCGGTTGGGCTCCAACTCCGCCGCCACCACCTCCACTACTACTAACTATACTAGTTGTGCTTATACTGCTACTGCAACTCGACGTTGTTGCAGGGTTTCGACTTGTCGAGGGGGCTGCGTGAGAATTTCCTTGCAAAGCAATCTGAGCAGGAGGAGCGGAGCTAGGGCCATTAGGAACTAGCACAGTTCCTGAGGCACCAGCTGGGATTGACGTGTCGTGAATTTCTAAAGAGTCCAATGGACTCCTTGGACTGAGGCTTTGTGGAGTGTCCATATCGACTGAGCCAGAGTCAACGCGAGATCCTCTCGAGTCTCGAGATCTGCGTTCAGGATCTCGTAGCCCATTCGTCGTTCCTGTTTTAATTTACCAGAATAAATTGTTGTGTAAACTCATTTTGAGCACTACATAACAAGAGCAATATTAAAACTATTATCATGAGGAATTTGCTTGCACCCACCTGAAGTTGAACCGCTATTAGACATATTGCTTCTTCTTCGTTGTTTTCTTTCTTCTGGAGTATCAAAGGCACCGGAGCGTCGACGGATGGCTGCAAGACAGGCGGCAGTTGCTGACATTGGTCTCGGGGCTGGCGTAGTCCCTGAACCAGTTTGACCGTTTTCACCTGCGTCAGGTGGAGGACTTTCATCACTTGGTGGACGATCTCCCTCATAACTACCCCTCGAAGAATCCTTAAAAAATCACACCAAAATGTATTATGAATGTTCCAGATTTATGCTAAGCTGATTGTAAGCCATTTTCTTAGTATGAAGCGATAAACGAGGACCCAGCATATATATGCGATGTTGTTTCCTTTATGAGTTAATATTGTGGCATGCGGTAAAATAATTTACAGGGCTATTAGAAATTCACTCTTGTCTGCACTGGTAATTTAATGGTCCCTTGTGTGTAATTAAGAAGATGGTAATTTACTTCAAACAAGAAGTGTAAAATTAAGCACGTAGCGCTTCCAGCCCTTTCGTCCTTGCCCCCGCTTTATAATCAAATCCGTAATATATGGAGTTGCTAGTTCATAAAGGTGAAAATATGGACTGCGCATTTTTATAGCGGGTACTCAACATTGAGGCTCTCCTTTAATTTTAACTAAAGAAACGACTTGAGAAGAGAAAACCAGGTTTCAGGTAAATACATCTAGGTAATACGAGCAGGCAAAGTAAATTTACATAATTTGGGCATCATAAGAGCAAGGAAAAAGCGTTACAATAAAATCAGTGCAGACATATATATGTACATAAATATAATAAAAGGGAAAAATGGAGCTAAGATTGGGCTTGTTAGCTTTATGTGTTGAGGTAAGATTAGAATTTGGATGTGTACCTCAGTCGAATGCCGGTCTTTAGACTTTGATGATGGGAGCCTGTCTAACGTGGATAGCTGAGTAAGGCGAGAGCGGAGCAACTCCAGCTGGGTCTCACATTTCTGATTCTGTTCCCGTAAATGCTCATTCTGTTCCTCCAACTGTTGTTTGATATCAAAAGAAAGCATTGAATTAATTTTGCTTCAGTAATCAGCTTTCATTTCATTACTTTCACTTCATGTCATGCATATTCAAGCAGATCAAACTTTTTCTGGGAAAACGCTCAAGAAAATTGAGCAACTGGAGAAAACGGAACGATTTTTGTTCACTTAAAAAAAGTTGTTTGATCAACCAGAGCTATTTTCTGAACAAATACAAATTGCAAGGGCTAAAAAAGAAGAAAGTTACTTACATCACGGAGCTTGTTGGAAACCCATTCTTTAATTTTTGCTGCTTTCTCTTCCACCTGTCGTGACTCCTGAAGGCGTAGTATTCTCTGAAAAGAAAACAATAACAGGAATGTAGACACAAGCGCTTAGTATTTCTTTTTGTAATACCATAGAATTTCCACGTTCACCGTTTATAAAAGCTGATTAAGCTATATTCGCTATAACCCGTGTATATTCTTAGGGGATATATATAAAACATGATTGAGAAATATTGTTAAACTGAACTCATGAAACGTAGCAAGATTTATTAGAATCCTTCTTCCCATTCACAGTTAACCCCTAAAAAGTTTTGCTCCCTACTCCCTCTTGAGAAAGTATATGGGTAAGTGAGCACACGAAGTGCCTTTGTAAAATGGCAAGAAAGACAAGGAATCTGAGGATGATAATGTTAGCAAGATATGGGCTTGAAATTGTGTATCTTCTTACGACAACGAGATGTGAGCCATTGAACGTGACATTGTGTGAACTCTTCGTACTAAATGTCAACTAAGAAAGTAATAAAATAGCCCACACTTCAACACTGAATGGGACTCAAGAGTTGCGAACTAAAAAATATAAGCTTCACAACCCATAATAGCCCGGCTACAAGACGAGCAGTCAGAGAGCAAAAGGAAAGAGTACAAAAAAACCCAAAATCCTGCAAAAACTCGGAGAGACATGCCCAGATTTTATATTATTAACATTGTACCTCCACACACTCATTCAACTCAACTGGGGACTTGAGAGTACATGATGGGCACATATGCTTTAGGTCAATATATGCTCGACTCCAGAACGTTAAACTCACGTTCAACAAGACATGCCACACAATAACAAAGATGTGATTCTTTTATTTCTTCTTGTCGCTTAAGCTTATGATTTCATTTCTCACAAGAGACCTTGGCGGCGGCATAAGCGTCCTTCCACCGTCTCCGACAATGTGCCGGGCATATCAAGCAGTGAGCACAAAGTAGGTGGACAGGGGATGGATTACATGAATTCAGTTATGAAATAAAAGGAATAACTCAAAAAAGGAGTCTGCAGAGGAGTCGTTCAAAGTAGTAGTAGTAGTAGTAGCAAGACAGTTGAACCGAATTTTTATGGCGATCTCTCCCTACTAAAATGGGAAAGAGTCATTTAAGTTTAAAGAGTACATGTTCTTCAAGCTACCGCGGCGCTGCTTCTGGTGTAGTACAAGCTCTAAAATACATTTTTCCGTTGGAAAGTCAAATCTCCAGTGTATGATAACACGCTCGCATTTTGTCCCTTTATTTCATAATAACGGTAATAATACAAACATAATGCGTATAATGCATAATACGATATCAGCTCAATGGAGGTAAAGTAAACCCCTTTAACTTTCCGTACGGGGCAACATGAGGTCTTGTTGATTAGGGTAGGAATAGCTATTGCTATCACATTTCTGACTATATTGCGACTTGTGCAAATATGTATAATACTTTTAGCTTTATGTCAGTAAGGAACAAGTTTAAATAACATACTAATGGTATATTTATTCTATGGCTGCTGGGAAATACAGTAGGTCATGCAAAAGTTAGTTTGGTATGGGGCTATCTATGGTGTGTGCGGCATACGGTTTTGGATCACTGTGTTCCGTTCACCAAATGTCCTTGAAGTCTTACTTTAGTTTTTCGTCGGAGCAACTGGAGAAACAAGCTGGGACTGGTGGAGACTCAAGACACAACCAATGACATCAGAGACACACGATGCCTCAAAAAAAGTACAAGAAGGGCTTCAAGTTAACTGCACACATAAGTATATATCCATTTGACTTGGTTGGTATAGCCGATATGGAACCAGAGTATCTCATGAAAATAATATGGAATTTAAGCTGGAATGGCAAAAGTTTCCGTTTGTGTCTAAAGAACCCATTTACTTTCTCTGAACAGTCTTTATGGCCCTCTTGAGCCTTAATTCTCGACGCACGCAGCAATGTGCCACAATGTCTAAAAATGAAGTTGAAAACAAGTGATATGATACACAGTATGGTATTGGATGGGAAAAACTAACACACTGAGGGCAAATAAAGAAAAAAAGTACGGAACTTACATGGAAGGTAAAAAGAGTGATTGAGACACAGTTCAAAAAAGAAAAAGCATTTCAATGTGATGAAATTTTTAACGGGTAGACTTCTCAATTTGCTCAAGATCAAGTTTTTACTAGAGAGATACGTAAAATTGGCCTTCAGCTACGTTTCCAGAATAACAGTTGAACGGGTGTACATCCTTTAGTCATTTCTATGCCTAACTTGGTATCAGATTCATGTTGTGCAGGTCTTCTTTTTACATCATATCATTACATATATACCAATTTGTTCATTACAACTGGAGTGGCTGGCAATATGTTAGAAGTTGACAATAGTTGGTTGATATATTAATGCAATTTAACGCTTCAGACTTTGTAAATATAATGTAGCTCGTAATATGTAAGGCAGGAAAATAAAATTTTATTGTTAGGTTGAGGTTTCGGTTAAAACTGGAACACCAACGCTGCAAGCATCATTTTATGTTCAATAATGCATTCAGCATCGTATAGTTGCATGAGTTTTTATAAATTTTTACATGTGAAATAACTAGAGCCAGTAACAATGCAGTCATGCAGATGGGAATAAAAATGCAATATATTTATCAACGAAAATTGTCAGGGTCAGGAAGAACAATAGACACTCTTCTGGTTTGGCAAAGGTTTTAATGTTATCATGTGAAATTTAGCAACGCCACATCTCTCAGATTCCCCCTTGCATCCTTAATGTTTTCGAAAATGTCCCAATTCAACAAGACAGTATGAAACTGCGACCGTTTGGATGCATAACGTTCGAGCTTAAATCTTTCGATTTTTTTGAACGGCAATTCAACAAGCAAAAATAGTCTCCAAAAAAGGGTTTCTAGTTTAGAATATCAACTATTTTTTTTTTGCATCACATTGCTTTGCTACATTACATGAAGCCCATTTGGTTCAGTTCTTCCCATTAAACTTTTTCTCGTTCTTCTCATGTGTGCCTTACAATAGCCTCATTTCATTTCAATGCTAACGTTTCCCCATTTTCCTTGTCTTTTTGCGCTGCACTGCACTCTCTGTAGCTGTGCCAAATGTACGAAGAACCAGAAAGATGAAATCCACAGGGAAAACATATCTTTTCCTTCCACACTGCAGGCTATCTTCATCCATTCCCATTTCAAAATAGATTGAGAAGATCGCTATAACAAGAAAGGAACAAAGAATCAACAGCACCATCATCGTCATCATCAAACTACGTAATGGAACTCTGGCAAGGTGTAGGTCTGGAGAGCACAATGAGAGAGTCTCAAAATCTTCGTTTATATCCTGTACGAGACCCTCAAGAAAGGATAGAATTATGATATCATTCAAAGGTTTCTTCATTTGACCTCCTCAACATACATGTATTATATACATCGCAGTGAGTTGTATGATGATATGACTAGACAAAATGATTCTATTCTATTACAAAAAAAGTCGACTACATTCCAGCCTTTTATTTCTCTCCGTGAAAACGGCTCCAAGCTAGTCATTTCCTGCATAGCAAAGCACAAAATAGGTACTGTGTTCTGAACTTATCTCCACTCTACAATGCAATGTGAAATTGAGAATGTCGACCAAGAAAAATTCATTCATGTTGGTCTTACCACTCTAGTACTTTCAAGAGTAGTTCCGTATCTGCCAATGTCCATCGTGACATTATATATTTGTGCAGGGATTGTCTTTGAAGGGCTCCTAACTACGGGATGCACTACTGCCGATGATGGGACAATAATTTAGATCAAAGCCCAAGATACAAAAGGATTCCGCAGCTTGGAATGGGAAGGGTTGCTGTTTGCAAGTGGCAAAAAGCGAGGACAGTGATAGCTCGAGATGATGATACCCTAGCCCTGGTTCAATATCCAACATAACAACATTCTCGTATCGATCAGACCTTTAGTTTTTGTGAATATCAGGTGAACATCTTTTTAACAGACAGACAGACTCGAATCCCTCCAGACAAAATCTGCCCAAACATTATTTCCACCTCATCATTTTCCCATCTTTTTATATTCGGAGATGCGAATTTTTAAGGGAAAATTGACCATTCTTCTGGGATATGATGGACTGTTTCAAAAAATTTGGCCTTCTTAATGCAACTGAAATGAAGTGAAGGAGAAAAATTGTAACAAATTACGTTTTATGGATCAACGAATCGTACATAAAGGTCATTGTTTGATTCATACTTTTGTTTCATTATTGATGCAAGTGTAGATAGTAGAAAAACAAGATTATATAGATATTTTATATGTGATCCCAGCGACGGCGAAACATTATTGATTACAAAAGAATGAAGGCACGATCGTCCACTTTAAAAATTGCTGTTATAGAGCACATAGACATAGATTGACCCTTCCTAAAGTTTTTCTAATAATTGTCGCTATATATGTTCTAAATCTGCAGTTATTGAAACTGCCAAATCCTAAGAACTGCTAACATACTAAAAGTTGTAACAGCGTATTATTTTGTGCTGTGGGTTGTGGTACATCATTAAATTGGGTAAATGTAGGGACGTGACTGAGATTTTGGTGCCCTGGACATGAGCTGGTAAAAGCAGGAGTCTCTGTCAGACTTTCTTTTGTTTATTTCCCTCAACTTCTCTCTCCCACCTACCTACTCATGGCCGAACTTTGGGTCTTGAAATAAATGGGATTTATAATGGGTGGAGGCTTTATGTTTGATTTGATATATTTGACAAGACAGAAGCCGACTCTTCTTTGGGTTACTGCGTGTGGTAACAAGAGTAGAGGCTGTGTGCTTTGGCTAGAAACAGCGACAATGTAATCAAGAGAATGGCATCCCAAAACCACGCTAATGGATACTAATGGGCTTTGAGAATGAAAAAGTACAATATTGATTCAGTGAATGTTGCCTCCCACTATAGCTTTACTACTAAATGGATGGTGATGGTATGGTCTAATGTGTATAATGAAAACGAAGACGATAGTTTACATGTATCGAACACGTACATAAATAAACAAATGCATGAGAGTGCCGTTAACCATTATCAGCATTAGCTACGCTCAAGGATACTTAGAGGATTCTCATACAAGGGAGAACACGTGTGCAATAAATAAAAAGTCTGAAAAGAAAACTATTGTTGCACAAACCCGAGAGAACAAATTTTAAATGTTGTTCTAAAAACTTTGTCCAAATATTTTTAAAGGATGTATGAAAGAGCGTTTTCTAAGTACTCGTTTCGTTTGAAGTAATACCATATGATTAATTCTGAGCAAATAATAACATTTCCCAACATCTCTCCTGCTGCGCCACGTCACACACAGAAGAATCTGTTACAAGAGAAAACACTACAATTTCTGCAGCTACCAAATAAATATAATTCTTAAAATAAATATTAGTTTGTTTTTTGAGGCAGCTACTACTACATTCGAGAATTTTAAACATTGGCTTATACAATTTGAGTTTTCTGGTGAAAAAATAATAATTATTGTGTTTTTTTCCTGGAATATCTGATTTATAAAATGAACTGTTCTGTCAAACTGCAAAGCTGTTAGTTACACAGTTAATTGGTTTAGTGTATTCCTTCAGGCTGTTTCCGATTGCAGCGAAACTTAATAAATTATTATCTTTCGCAATCAGAAAAGAAAAAAAGTTAAGATAAGAGCTGTTAGCTGCGATCCAAGTAGAATGCTTACGTATAAGTAAAGTAAAATGGTCTGCTCCATAAAACTGTTATGAATGATATTATGCAATAATGTAATCATGATACATTAGATTTAATTCAACTTGAGATTGGTTGAACAATCATTGCAATTTCTTTACATGCAACGTATAATATCTGAAAAAGTTGCACCATAATAATATGCGTAACTTTTATTGCAATACGAATACTATTGTAAGTACAATACTTTTCCGCTTCTCGTTTTTTTGTTTTCTTTGGTTGTTAGACTTCCATTACTTTCGGTTGCTTTCTGTTTCGCTTCATTGCTGCTGTGAAAACTTTCTCCTTATGTATGGGTTTCGTTCCAGTGCACACAGTATATATCATATAGATATCACCAAGCTTGATAATCCTATCCTCACAAAGTAAAAGGAAAGAATAGTTTGAACGTTTTCTCTAATCCTTCACGTATTATTCCCATTTCTTCACTTGACACAAACCCGTTTCCATCTTCTTTTGGAAGAGGCAGAAAAAGCACAATATTGACACATGAAACTCAGACTCGGGTTTGGGCCACTCTTGTGAAGAATATAACCATTAGCAGCCTATTTTTCACCCTGGTTGACCTCAAAAGATCCTCATATTACTTTACTACATCTTTGGTTCGGACCAGACACAACTTCCTAATATAATAGGACTTGACCTTAGTTTAGTTTATCCTCATTCGTCCACGAACAACCCTACTGCCCTTTCAATCACTGGATGCGCTGAGATCAGGGCACGAAATTGACACAAACAACTATAATGTATTTCAGTATTTCTCCCTTGCAATAATGGACTCAACTAATGAAGCGCCACTGCCCTAAAATTTTATTTCCTTATAGGTATAAAAGTAACAGGCTAGGTAATTTTGATGCTAATGCAATTTATAAACTACGTCCAACCCGTCGTTCCACCTTAAAAAGAAAGTCATGTAGTGTATAAAGCTGAAATGTCAAATTACAAGGCATAACGGTTAAACTAATTTCCTTTGAACAGTAGTTGTTCCATCTGGATGCCATATACATCCTAATTTTGCATCAAACCCGGAAAAAAGGGAAGAGTGTATTACGCGAAGAGCAAAACAGGAAGTAATTTTGTTTGATAGAAAGTGGAAAGGTAAAGTAACAGGCGATAAATTAGAAAGTAAATGAAGATGTGATACGATACCTACATTCGTAATGGAGTTTAGATGATGATGATGCAACCATAATGGTGTGCAACTAGCTGTGTAAAAGTGCATTAGTCTGCCACATCGATTCATTGTACAGGAAAATAGTCCATTACTGAAACGTACCTATATGCATTTGTCGGAATGGATGCCTATATGCACGAAGGAAATTACTCTGTAAGAAAAATCTTTCGTTGTAATAAGAAGTCTATTGTAAAGGAAAAGGTCAAATGAAAAACTTGGCTCTTTCTTTTGACAATAAAGAAAGAAAAGATCGTATTCATGTTGCTAACTTTTGTCTAACGTAATGCACACTACACACAGTCAGCATACGCACCAACTGCTGTAATATGAATGAAAAGACGCCAGTCTGAAAACATTCATGTACACGATCTAAGTAGTCTTTTGTTCGCTAAAGTGGTAAATGACTAACTTCCTGTTCTATTGACGCTCATTCATCACCACAACTCTGCAATATATATGCATTCTCTGTATAATGTACAGTTCCTGACATTCTACAAGAAACTTTTGCCTTGAAGCAACAGCGAGTAAGAATGTATATATGGATGGTAGTGGGAGCGTGAAGTTTCTTTTTGGGTTGCCCATTTTTTATATGCCGTTTCTTATTTTGTTAGCATTTTCAACGCACAGCCGCTAATGTGAAAGTGGCTAACAAATGGGAATTGTTGGAAAACGGAGTAGGCACAAAGTTAAAAATCACGTTGCTTATAGCTATTAACCTGCAAGTTCAAAGGCAGTGATAACTTGTCTCAACTTTGATATATTAAGTAGCTTTCTTCGTGTGCGATATGCGATAAACACACTAGTCTATGTGTATGAATGTGTGTGTGCGTCTGAAATTAGACATTGAAATATGATTCAACTTTCTTCGTTTGCATACTTTATAACAAACGATACAATAAAAGAACAACACGGCCCAAGTTTTTAATCTTCTTGTGTGTGCCATGGGCTTGGAGAAAGTAGTAAATCGTTTTTCATGTAGCGTAGACTATATGTGAGCCTATCTGCATGATACAATTTTTTTTCTCGTCCAAAGTTAATGAAGCGGATGGATAACAAAACACATTATTTTCCTTCCAGCAAACAACGTTGTGGGGCTGTATACATAGTGGTCGTGTTGTGAATTTCTCTCATCGTAAGTTAACAAAATAGTATATCAAATAAATTAAGAAAGAAAAATGCGCCTTCTCTTAGTCTTTTAAACCCTTTTACTTATTACATGTCTAAAAGTAGCATGTCCACACCAGAAGGGTCGGTAGCTCGAAAAAATATCGAAGGAGAAGACTTTTAGGAATTGTTAACTCGCCAAATTAATTTTTTCAGTGTGACTTATTGAGAGACTCTATATCTACCTATATAAAGCTCGCTTTACGTGATATTTTAGTTATATGAAAAGGGAATTTAGGAAAAGGGTAATTAATCACATCTCAATTACTAAATTCTCTTGTGTAAATAAAGCTTGCCCGGAAATTAAAGAGTTTAGCATGCCAGACTGTGTGTCTGGTCTGACATATTTCTCCTCCTGGTGCGTTGCTGCTGCTGCTGCTCATACGCAGGAAATTTACTTTAATTTTGTGTGTGTTTGACACTCGTGTTATAGCGAACAAGCATAGAATACTAATAACAAAATGCTTTCAGATGAGAACGCTTGCTTAAAAGTACAGGTGACAAGAAATTATTACCTGTTCTTCTACTTGAGATTCAAGTCTGGAAATGACACGATCCTTCTCTCTGACAGCGTGCTGCAAAGAGCAAACCTTTTCCGGATCTTCGCCCATGGCCCACGATGCTGCATTGGCTGTGGCTTCCGACAGCTGCTGCTCCATCACACGCAGCTAGAAAATACAGAAAAATGTAAGAAAATGTTAGAAAACACAGTATTGCTGGATACTTAATTGCACCTTAAATTCTATCCAAGGTTGGTTGGGGTGTGTTTTTAGAATATATATTATGGTGAAAATGAAAAAATAAGGCACGCAAGACCATGTACAGAGGTTTCGTGTTTTTTCTTTCCAATTAGATAGATTCTAATACCAAATTCTTAAGAAATGGTGCGTAGTAAGTCAGCGGAATGACAATGAGGAGAAAGTCCAATTATCTTGTTTTTACTAAAGTAAACGCAACATTATTTCCAGGAACTCATTATAAGTAACTTAAACATTATCATTGATAAATCAATCATATTGCCCCATGCGAATTGCAGTTTCTTACAGATATTAGTTCTCAGTTGCATTTTGATAAGATAGCGAGTATAATTAAGCGCTCCTTAATGAGAAAAGAAAATAACTACATGCCATGCTTTCCTGATTAAACTCAACTGTAACCTGAGCTTAGCTCCATATCCAAATGCACAACGTGTTTGGTAGCAGGTGTGTCATCGATGGTACTTGCATATAACTCGTCCAAAATGATATTTGTATGTATACTTGTATTGTGACAAAATAATTCCGTACTCACGGGAAATGATTATGTAAATGTGTAATACATGAAGCGCACGTGCGCTTTCATATTTTCCCTTTTCCAAGAAATTGAAATGCATCCTTGATCACAGAAAATGACAAAATCATACCATTCATAATGAACATATCTTCATTCTGTGTGGATACTGGTCGAGGTCGTTCTGACTGCAACAACTACAACTCCCAAATGGAACGAGGTGGTAAACTAAATTCATATATATATATATATATATTTATAGTATAAATCACAGGTTGCTCTTGCAATTTGAACTTTTAGGAGTTTCAAATGTCTGCCCATTACAGTAGCTTCTGAGAATAGAGCTCACTCAAATGGTAAAGCAAAAACAAACACTTTTGAAAGAATATAAACCATTTATATTTAGAAATGGAACTTAAACAAATATTATGTTCTGTTTACTTATGCTGAGCACCATCCATTTCTTCACATTTCTCCTTTTTGTAGTTTATGCATACGTTTAGAATTGCAAATTAGTCATGAATTTTCTATCAACTGATGTGTTTGCTTTCCCATAATTCTGCATTCTCGTGCATTCATTTATACTCTTTCGAGTTAACATATATCCAAACCAATTCACAAAGTCTCAAATTCAGATACAGACGAGTCCAGCCGAGTCAACATAATATGAATATTATGATCATTAAGGAAGAAAACTGAATGAGTACAACTTTTTCTCAACAAGAGTACATGGAGAATTAGAAATAATGTCGAAATTACTATGCTTCTTTACTAAACAAACGATCTTGCTCTTGTGGGAAGCGCATGTTTTAGAAACTGCAAATTTCGAGCACAGCTGAAAATTACTCACAAGTGGATGGAGTGAAACACGAAAAATGTGTGTTGTAAAAATCTGCCCACGTTGTGTACCACTGACTGACTTGTAATTGCCAAATTTACTGTGCTCATTTTAGTTGTTTGTTGGGGAAGCCACGAAACAACGTAACTCACAAATGAGTTTTTTGTTTTATTACTGTTACTAGACAGTCTTGCAGATGGAAACAAAAGCCACTTTTGGAAGGCTGTGCCGCGTCATTCTTGCGGAATAACTTAATGTTTTTGATTAAGACTAGAATAATATCAGACACTCGTTTCCCCCAAACTTTAGAAGCCATCTGCACTCTCATATTATGGAGTCACGGGCAAAACGTTGCTCTACTTCTAAATTACCTCACTATACAGTCAATAAGCTACCAGGAGTTGGGTGATGTATTGTGTAATTTGGTTGGACTATTAAAGTACTACAACTGAATACAAATTGGGGGAATTTAGCCACTTTCTCCGACAAAGCTTTCTCCATTTCCGTCTTGTATTTGGAGAGGTAGGAATTAGAATAAACCAAAACAACCTGAGTACCACCACTACGCTGATGGAATGGTGAGATTGAAGTGGATTTGAATTTTCAGTCAATTTGATTCGAGTAATGCATCTGAATTAACGGAATTAGAAGTTCTTCTGTACAGTTTGTATTGTACCTATCTATATTGTATTGTCGCGGAAAATGTAATCCTTTGCTGTAGCATTGGTAAAATCAATTTATTCCGTATTCACAAAACTGATAAATTTCTTTCTGGTGCTCTCATATATATTATTATTGCATTTTAAGATTAAGATAAAACCCTTTCCAGACCAGATTTTCCAATTTATTTACTCAAAAGAACGCAAAAAGTTATTTAGTTGTCACCTTCTCACAAATAAGTGTCTACAGCAATTTACGCTTCTCCCCAGATTTAAGATAAGCACAAAAAGCTTCCAAGAAACTCAAACAGAAGAAAGGATTCATCCTCACAAAGCAATTTCAGAACCACAGTTTTAGCTTTCGGCATATCCTGCAGGACGTGTTTCGCTAATGGTTAGCCTATTAGTTTTTTAAAGAAATGGCAAAGCCCACAATAGGATAAAAATGTTTATGAAGTATACATACTTGAAATATAAAAGGAATCTCGACAAAATTGACGATACACTATATTACGCACATTTACCACAGCCATCATGGCCATTAAACGAAGTCAAGATAAAAACAGGAGCTACAACAACAGGGAGATGAGCGCATTGAATTCTTTTGCATTATCTTTGTGTGTAGTATGAACGAGGGAGATGTATCCTACGGCAAAAGCTGCTAAATAAGATGAGAAGGAGATAACAGAAGGAAAGAACCAGAAGGATCTTTTTCCAATTTCATATCTTTGTAAAAAGCACGACAACTGCTAATATCACTAGTTCTGTAAAAGCTAATGGTCTTTATTATTAGTGGAGCTTATATACTTAGCTGTATATACAAATACGTTCTTTATCGCATTGTTTCTGCATTAGCTCCAATCCAACCCAACATCAAAGGGAACAAACGAATTCCAAAAACAAAAATAGGACGAAAAAAACACTGAACAAATTGTGCCTTCAATTTAGCTGCCACGCAAACAACACTGACAAAACAAAACTCTCTGTAGCGGACATTGTGTGATTGCATTCAGTTTTAAGTACATTTCTTCATTTAGAGGGAAAGAAAAACCGATAATGTAGGTTCTCTCAAAGTAGTACATATACACTGTAATAGATGATGTGCTCATTTGTACAGAAAGTTGGTAAATTTTGAAAGGATAGTGAAAACAGAGAGATGGAAAAGGGGAGTGGGCTTTAGGCGAAATAAGTGGTAAGCCACAAACAGCAAGGCATCAAACCACAGACGAGAGACAAGAGAACAACTTGAGAACAAGTTGAGGAACGAATAAGTCACATCAAACACAGTGAACAAATGAGATTTAAAGACTCAGCTACTGCCTAAATATGAGAGCAAAAGTATTCGGATACATGCTCTGCTATATTTATATGCAACGTTACACTTAGATTGGACTCATGTTATTTTATATTGCACAAATAGAAGGAGAGAAAACATTAGGACAAGGAAACTTTTAAAAATATGTGTATAAGCATATGAGCCAACCTCTTTTTTATTTTAGGTGAGTGCTTCCTTTCTTACAACAACTTACACAACTGTTTACTTGAGGACAAGAAAGGAAATGGAAATGAAGAGGAGGAGAAAGCAAATAAAGGATATATGCAAACTTTTTTCTTGTTACGGACGTTATAAACAAAGCATTCAAATAAAGTTTTCCGGTTAGGTGGGGTGGTCGCAACTTGTTTTTATTTTTCTTATACATGCCAAGTATATGATAGCAACAATGTGTGTGTGATGTTTTGAAACTAAAAATGATTCATGTTTGGATCAACTTTTGACACACAGACGAATAACAAGACTGAATTGCAAAATAAGTGGCTGGAGGGATAAAAGCGAAAAAATAGCAAAGGTAGAGTGGTAACGAGTTACGCCGGTGGTTTAAAGCAATTCTCCGTTATTTCTTTCCAAGGCTGGAAAGGAAGAGAGGGGAATGGAAAAAGTAAAAATGATTGATCACGTCTTGAGATGAGGCGAAAAATTGAGAGTGGGAAACAATGTGCTAAGATGGCTCTCTATATTGACACTCACAAGAGTCTCCAAAAATTATGGTTGGAATTATATGTGACAGCTCAATTAATCATTTTTTCATCTTTCCACGTCGCTCTATTGCAGTGGTATGGCATTATTCCTTTTTGCGAGTATAAATAATTCTCCCATATTCCCAATCCATGGGCGTATACATTGTTTGTTTCTTTTTTGTACTAACAAAAATGTTTCCAGGAAGTGACAGTACACTCGTTGAGGACGAACTATAGTCCATCCCACTGACGCCTTCATACAAAACGTATTATGATGTGATGAAGTTTGTTACGCATCTTTTTTTCTCAAAATTCCTTCTAATTGTGTAGTTGCTATCGTCTTCATCTCACTTGACACATTTTTTAAAACACGCTGCCAGTTTTCTTCGCAGCCAACCAAGTTTCATAAAGCATCATGAAGCAACATCCAAATAGGATCCGATTCAGGCAGGCAAATTATTCAAGACTTCCGTCCTCGTAACTTTTCTTGCTTCACAAGTTCTTGAGAAAGAAGAATTTGTACTTTAAGCTCATTTGAAGAACACGAGAGAAACTTTAAATAATTTCAAGTTTTCTTCTAAACTGACTTAATTCCGTCACTCTGGGAAGAACAACGCACATTTTGCGACATTCAATTAAAAACTAAAAGAAACATGCATAGTTTGATACACACTTTTTTATTGAATTAGTTTCTTCAACGCGTTTATTTGCCTTATTTCCCTGAAATTCAGTTTCATCCTATGATACATCATTAATAAAAACGCGTAAGAAAAAATCCCAGTTAAAGTTTACCTAAAGTTGAGTTTGAGCAGCCAACGAAACTTCTTCATTACAAAACTAGAGTACATAAACTATATTCGAGAACAACTTTACGTCTTGTCAACTTTCATTTCATTCCTTTCCGTTTGCCGTGTACAAATGAGGTTTTACTCAGAGCATGTCACACAACCCATGCGGCTTCTACACAATTCTGTGGCCAACTTGTCGCCTTTTATTGGACTCAGGCATATCAGATGGATTGCTTGCTTGAAACAAATTCCTGGAATGGTCCAGCTAGCAAAAAGAGGATTGTAGGATAAAGAGACTGGAAGGGAAAGTGAAGGAAAGTCGGATTAGGCATACTATGACCACGACAGTTGTTGTGTTTCAACCTTCAAGAAGAGACGTTTATCGAATGGCAGACGTTTAGAGTTACAGGGAAAGTAAAAGGGGCATTTATTGTAGTCGCACACGTCATCTTTCCCTTGGACGGTATGAAGTATATATACTTTCAGCTATAGTACATGAGATATACATGGTGATAAAACTCATTTCAATTCCGATCTCTCACGTATGGCACGCAGACCATATAAATTAAATCCAGGAAGCCATGCGTTTCCTGTTTAACTTTTTTTCTTTTTCATTTAGCTATCTATCTTGCCACCCGTCTTGTTCCACCACGCCATGCCAGCAAAATACTTTTGTAGAAGGAAAGTAAAAGTGGTAAAAGAAGCTAGTTAGTGAAATTCCACTGAAATAACCCAGCTCCTTGGTGCTAACTTTGATTAAACTAATTTTTTGTTCAGCCACTCATTTTATTTTGGCGTGGCACGAACCAGGAAGCTGGTCCGAATTCCAGAATACACGATCTACTTGTAATAAACTTTTCATGTTTGTGCGTATCTTATGTCTATTATACCCATTGGATGGGACTTTCCCTGTAAAGTGAAAGTAAAGTGAAAACTAAGTTACATATGTATGTATTTCATGAAGTAAAGAAAAGTTTTGACATTTCATAGAATAAAGATGTATTAATTCAACAACACTTCATCGAATTGCACAACTATATACAACTATATTGGTAATTTTTTCAATTGAAAAGCAGACGTTCACTCCATTTGATGGCAGACCAACTTAATAACCAGTCTAGTGAATTCTGAAGAATTAGGCAAGGCGACCATGGCGCCTGCAAGATTAATGCTGGAAAGAAACCCAGTCAAAAGTCAAGCAAATTCTTGGATTACATCGTATGACTTACAAGGTAAAGCTGGCGCGGAGGCGTACATGTTGAACAAGATTTGTGTTTTCCAGTGAGGGGAAATAGAACCCCGAAAAAATCTTGGTGGCATTTAATACGGCGAAGTGAGGAAAAAAGGATGCCAATATTTTTCCCGTTGCCGATTTGGAGATTAAGGATTCCAGGAAAAGTATCGAAATCGCATCTATTATCGCTAGCAATCTTGCAATGTAGGAAGCTGGTTATGTTGCAGAGACGGGTGAAGTCGAGAAAGAAGCAAAGTCATTACCTGATTGCCTCAGGTTTTCAAGGTGTACATAATACATAAATTCGACATGACTTGACTGCGAAAGGCTGACGGACCGACAAGAACGAGGGGATGTAAAAAAACAAGAGTCAGCTTTGGCTTGCTGTTGGATACGGCGTTATGTCAAAAGTTATTAAATCAAGTGAATAAAAATATAAGCAAGATGTAGCCATATATAGACGAGAAAGGAATGATACTACTGATTCTCCAAATATGGAACAATTTACGTGAACCAGAGAGAGGAGCCAAAGCATGTCCAAATTTTGATATGCCTTGTTTTGTTCTTGTTCTTTTTTAATTTTGTTGCATGCCACGAGCAAACTTTGGGTAGAAAGAGAGATGTGTGTGAGAGAGAGAAGAAAATCAGAAAATATTGCAGGAAAACAAGGAATCATGATAATGTATAGTAGATACAGGTTTTGACTGTGAATACCCTTTATAGTGATCATGCCCTTCCTGTGAATCCACCACAAGTATTAGACTTTGACTTTATTTCTCTCTCCTCACTTTAATAGATATTGAGTAGCTCCAGGATCAAGCTACAAACAAAATCAACTTGCAAAACATGCACATTCCGAACTTGTAGTGTTTTCTGCAATTTTCTATCTCTTAAAAAGTAAGCAAGAGATGGAACGTATTAGAGACTTTTCTCAACATGTTTTTTCCCGTTGCTCATGTGTCGGTAACCAATCAAGGGGAAACCTATGAAACAAATTGAGTTTAGTGTTCCATTTGATTAAAATTACTTGCATGACCTCGCCTTCGAATTCAAATGAGAGCAGCTCTCGAGACTACGATAAATCTATCCAAAACATTAATTGGAAGGCAGACCATAGAACCCAGTTGGTTGGAGTCAGAGTCGATGAGACTGAGAGTAAAAAGGGGGCCATAATAACATCTCAAGTCTTCCGACTCAATCTTGTCTTCCGCTCTTTCCTTCCAACTTTTCTTGGTTTTCCATGGAGTATGAAAGAAACCAGAGAGAAGCCAATGAAAGGGTAGATGATTAGCGATGTAACCACATAATGCATGTAACATATCTACGCATTCTTATTACACAAGTTGATAGAATATTCCACCCTATCTTTATCATCAAAAGCGAGGAATTGGAGATGCTGAAATGAAATGGCAAGGACGAACCAACATCCTATTAAATGGCTATCGTGAATCTTTAACCTGGGCGATAGAGAGATTACATGTTTTCCTGGTTTGTCTATAAAGGAGAGAAAGCCAGCTGTGGTAAAATATTAGTCGCTTTTCTCCGCCTAAGCTGATATCTGAATCTGAATGTTTTTTATCTAACATAGTCCCGCATTTTCCTCTCCACATGACGTTGTTCAATGATTGAACTTCAATCCCAAGGAATGAACGAATGTATATATTGTACTACTATGTCTTTTGCAGGGAATTTTCTACTACTGACATAAAACTTCAGCTCTGTAGTTAACGGGAAAGCAGCTGGTGATATAATGTATGTCTGGTTAATACTTTTAGTAACAAACCTCACTTTTTTCTCTCGAAAGATAACCTGTCTGCAGTCTGCATTTCAAGTCCTTTATCCTCATCCTCCCTCCTTGTCTTTCTCTGGCATCTAATTTCTTAAAAGCCCATGCTCCCTAAATGAAATACGTAGCTGCTCTTGTGAACATGAGCCAATTTCATATCTTTCTCCTAGCAAAATTTTTTAGCGCAGTTTCTGCTCTTTTGAGACAAACACAAACTGAAAGGAGAAGATGAAAGGGTATACTGCAAACACACTTTCCCTTGCAGCTTTATTTTACATTTACTTGCTCCTTCTGAGATGGTCCATACAGATATTCTACTATTGCTTCATTTTCCCCATTATATTCTCTCACGTAACGCCATTGACTACGTACGCAAACAGAGCTCCCTAAATATATATGCATTCACACACCAGACCACACTCATATGTTTTTCTTACATGGTTTTAAATTCATCATTAAAGTATTTTAGTAAAGTTTATATATTCGCAAGGAAAATTTGCGCATTCACTTGAGACGTTTTGTGTGCGAGTGTATAAAAAGCGTTTATTAACTAATGGTGAAAGTGGGCCACATCGCTGCGGTATGCATACTCCTAAAAGAGCTGAGTTGGGAAAGTGAAGATGGTAATCGTTGTAATATAGTTAGTTGTGCGTTACGTAAGAACAGAGATATAGCTACATGATAAAAGGCTCGAGTGCCATGTTTCCTCATCCATTTTATGATGATAATGAGGATGATTTCCGTTGAATTTCCGTTTGCGAAAAGTAGTATTTCATAAACGTGAACATTTTCGTATTGCAAACACGGTCGGTGGTGGTTGGTACACAAGGATTGTAATGAGTTTTGTTTTTTGGGCTATACATATATACTCAACTTTAAGCATAGAAGATGTCGGATAAAATAACAAGGAGTACATAAAATGTGAAGGAAAATTAACGTTTGTTCTCATCCCCAGAAATGTTTGCAATGCAAAAGGAAGTGAACAAAAAGCTAGGTATACATACAGTACTAAAAGGAAGAGCATGTGAATCGACCATTACAATTTACGTTCTACAACGCACTTGAATAATAATACTTGTCCCCATCACTCTTCTTCACTTTCACTTTCATTTTCTGAGACAGAAATCTGCCTCACGTACACTTCGTGGCCAACTCCAACCTCCAGCCACATACTACAGTGGTGTCCTTCATTCTGTATCTACTTTGGTTCTTTGCACGTGTTCTTATTCCTCCCATTGTTCACGGATGCATGAGCAGTACTAAGGAATTACTAGTTGGGAGAGTTACGAGCACAATGCACTTCGAAGACGTCTACCCGAGTTGACATCTTAATTTTAAATTCAGCTCGGTGGTTTTGCATTCCAGGAAGGAAACAGGCACCACGAAAAGTGGAAGGGAAAGAGCAAGAGCTTCGAAAGACGTGTCAGTTAATGTCAATGTATGTAAAACAAAAGACGAATTACAGAAAACGGCCATGTTGATGTAGAGACCACGCAGGTTGGACGCTAAGAGAATGGAAGTATTCTACGAAATTAAAATAAACATGCATAAATGGAATTTCCCATTTCAAATGTGTCTGCCTTACATATATAGCTTGTCGCTGGCGATAAGATAAATGTACTCTGTGGTATAATACAATTGTCTTACTAATGTGAATTTAATTTAATAAGTCTCTATTTTTACTTATTCAATCCAGATGTCGGTCTCAATACGGATGTTGTATGCGAAGGCAAACATCTTTTTTATCTTATTGTAGCGTTAGAACTACTCCTACCACTAAAGATACCTGCGTTTACAACCCCGATGCCTCAAACGTTATATAACCGCAAAGATGAAAGAAATAAAACTGTTTGCCTTTTGATAAATGTAGCGGATGATTCAAATCCATACAAACAAAGCAGTACAAACCGAGTTTTCATTATGTTTTGAAGATGAAAGATTCCGCTGTTAATCAAAACGTTTGAAACA
The DNA here is from genome assembly GCA_001718145.1 of Orchesella cincta. Lineage (NCBI taxonomy): Eukaryota > Metazoa > Arthropoda > Collembola > Entomobryomorpha > Orchesellidae > Orchesella > Orchesella cincta. The sequence continues at coordinate 330,652 of LJIJ01000038.1, read as the reverse complement.
ACCAGACCGCTTTCAGCCGTATCACAAAATCAAACATCAATAAACAATAGATTTCTGTAATCAAGTTAGCAATTACAATTTTCCGTGGTGCTAGAATACTTTTTATCACACGTGTTCTTCTAGTTGGCTTCCTTACATGAAACAAAACCATTTTGCAAAGCCAAAAATTGTTTGGTGAAATCTTTTTTTATCCATTCGCGTGTACACTATAAACTTGTTCTTAGTAATTTAATCAAAAGTCCATCTGGTTGGATTCTGAGAACTCATAGTGTTACAACAATGAGGTTTGACAGAATATTTCACTCAGATGTAACAACGTTGCTAAAATTATAATTTGAATGGAAGCTTCCGAGAAAAAACACAATGATGTTATTTATGTGCAGAAAAGCTGTAGCATAAAAGAACAGTTTCTTTAAAACTCTGATGGATTCCCTTGAAAAGAAAACTAATCGATTCAACAAATCCTGATGGTTGCTTTTCAACTCTATTTTTCCTTTCAAATATCAACGACAACATCAACCAGTATGAACGAAATGGTAGGGCTGCATAAAAGGGCGAGAGAACAATAACAAGGTGAAAGTCAAAAGGGACTTTTGACTCCAATATTATTGAAGGTGGAGTTGAGTGGTGAGGCATTCAAATGGGGAATAAATAACAGAAAAAGCCAAGAGACATTCCTCAGCTAAAGCTTAACTTAAGTGCTGTGTTTGGACTGGAGCGTCAAGTGGAAATAGCAACATCCAAAAACCGGAGGACTCTACACCACACACACGACTCGACTCTACTTCATCCTTTCTGTTACATTATGTACTCGTTGAAGAAAAAGGAAAAGTGAGAGCAAACATTGAAGAGGAGCAGCGTAGTAATAGCACTCACTATATGAAAGTCAAACGGGAAGATGGGATACCCAAAGTGAAGAAAATTGTTGAGCTATATTATACTCAGTTTCAGTGTGAGAGAGCTCATAGTTACAATCGTTATAAATACCTATGAAGAAAGGAATATACCTATTCATGTGCTCGTCTTTTGTTTTCTGACCCGTTCCAAGTTTTTCTCTCCCTTCTCTTGTACTTTTGATTACTTTTTGTCTCTTGTGGGAACGCGTAACCTGCTTAGAAAAACATTGAAACTTGTTATCACAAACAAAATACGCTTTTACTGTAATAAGTCGTTGTTTATATTGTATGTGTAGACGAGCGTATATAATATACTTTCTGCTGTATAATGGAGTACATGTGCAGATATCTTAAGGGGGCAACGATCAAACAAGACTCCTTCGTATGCCTTTGCTAAACCTATTGTTATTTTTTGGCGAAGTAATAACACAAATAATACATTATTTTGAGTGAAAGACTGCAGTGTGGAGATGGAGAAAACATTTCATTTTCTGATGAAATAAAGAGATGGGTACTACTGCTCCGCGTTCCTTGGAAAGGAGAATCATTTGAAAACAAAAGTTATTTCACATGAACGCACAGCCTTTTGTTGTCACCTGAATCATCCGCAATGAACTTTGCTTTTTTAAACTTTTTAATCATCCAACAGTTCCATCAATGTTTTGTCGGTCTTGTTGTTTCAGTTTGAAGTTTACGAACGAAAGGTATTTGGCAGCCATGCCTAGTTAAGATTTTGTGAATTTTCATGTTTGCGGATTTTTCTAGCCTATTTCCTTCTATTGTAATATCGGGCCAAATATGCAAAATTGAAATTTTCTAGCAGCTTTTACTGTTTACAAGGAGCACGCCCAGATTCCCGCTGTTACATGTTATGCTAATGTTGGCATAACTAGAAGAAACGAGCAAAAACTCTTTATTAAGCTATTTGATGCATGCAAAGAATGTAAATCATGTGGCAAATAACAAGTAAAAATTGAAAACACACGAGAAACCCATTTAGGAGGAAATGGAAACCCAGCTCGGCAAGTGGTGCAAAATTAGCTTGATACTTTCAACAATCTTAAACTGTATTTTATAGGTGTTTGGTTGGTGGCTCTGGTTTCATGACTGCAATATTGGAGACCTACACGATACATGCAACGTAATCCATTTTATTGCTCTCGTTTACATAATTTACTCACCCGTTTTGCGACTAGTAAAGTCGAGAGAAATGATGTTTCTGAACTATTTATTCACAAGTTTTAGGGAGGATTAAATGGCATAAAAACAATCGATCTTTGATGCATGAATGCGCAAACTGACGTTGATGAAACCTGACAAGTAACAAACTCTGGAAGTAGATGAACGTGGTCGAACGAAAACATATTATCGGGCGTGTATGAATGAACGGTGTGCTATAAGATATGTGAAGTAACCGGAATACTCTTACGTGATATACAATACGAAGCAAGAAAAAAGTCATTTTCAAATCCATCAAACTTTTCTTTACGCTCAGTCAATCCAATCAAACAAAGTAAGTGAGCAATGGGGTACAGGCCACAACTTTGCCAACTTTTTTTTATGTTTTTTTGTCCAACCACCCCCTCCTACTTGCTTTGTTGTGGGAGCAAACATGGTGTTAAATAGCTCATAACTGTAAGAGTAAACAGTTTGACTACATGTGAACACCAGTCTGGATTCAGATAATGCTGTCGATTTTAAGCTTATGACTTTTTAGGTCTCGATGTAATATGTTCGTCTCCACGCAGAAATGGTTGTGATTATTACGCATGCATAGCCACCAGTAGTTAAGAAACTGCCAATAACTTTGCTACAAACAATCGACGAACAAATCCCAAACATTCAATGTTTCTGGATGAACGTTCACAGAGCAAAATATATGGCCACGTGGCTCTCCCAGAGTTTTTTTCGACTTGGCTAGCAACATGTTTGAAAATCGAGAGCGTAACATTTTCCTAAGTTCTGTATTATGAAGAGTTGAAGAGGCAGTCAGCATTATACGGTTTTCCAAATCATTTCGTTTTCTTGCTTCAACTAGTAACTTTTTTTACGTAAGAAAATGGCATCAATAAAAATGCCATACAATCGTTAAAGCAAAAAAGGAGCCGTTTTAAGCGGTAAAGCAGGTACTTTAAACTAAAGTTAATGGGAATACATACAAATTGCGTACGTGTAATGGAAATTGTTTCCAAAATCCAAAAGCTAGCTCATGGAGAAAAGGGCTGTTGTTCCAAACAAGCAAAGAGACGGAGGAGGTAAAAAAAGAGGAGACAAAAACAAAAATAAGTGGCCATTGAAACACGTGAAAGTGGCCGTTTTCTCTGCTCCGAGTAAAACAATGAAACTCTGTATTTCAGGGCACTTTGACTCGAATTCCCGACTCTATTACATGACATAAACATAAACTGGTTGAAGCAACAAACAAGAAACAAGTTTGTGGATATTATAATATCATAACATTATTTTCAAGGAAGAGAGAAAGCACGAAAAAAGCTGAATTTCTATATTTCAGCTCTAAAATGCTCCCACATGTTTGTTTGTATACATAAGGATATTTTTCTATTCTAGCATGTTGGAATAAAGGAATTTATTGCAAGGAAAATGTTCTTTCTCTGGTAACAAAATGTCAAATGTGTATGTAGTTTCATCAGAAAATCAAATATTTGCCGGAAAGGAAAAGAGAGATAAGTAAACTTTTTCAGTCACGCTCTTGACGCCTCTACCTCACAATATTTGCTGTAGTGGTTACATAACCAAGTCACAATGTCAATATCAATATCACGTAGAATGGACTTATATGATATAAAATATGAACCTAAATAATAATATGAGCTCGGTTTTGTTACATTATCTCTTCTCTGAAAAATGCCAGAGAAGCATATTATTATCCGAACTTTCAAACAAATTTTATTTTCAGAAAGTGTGTCACCCACCATGGAAAATATTTTCAAGCCTTTCTCTTTCGTCTTTATCTTCCTACATGTCATTTTTCGTTTCCAAGAAAAAAGCTGTGGGGTGGGATTTTAGATTTTTGAGAAAACTTAAATAGTTTCTTTTCTATTTAACTAAATTTAATACACAATATCCCATCGCAAATACAGGAATAGCGTTTTATATATTTATATGAGTAATGAAAGCTTTGAATTCTTACAATTTTAATAAGAATATAAACAACCTAGCTTGGCATATTGCAAATACTGAAGCAGAATTTGAATTTTTGCTTGACTCGTTAAACTAAATCAGGATAATAAGCAAAACATCATTTTTAGCATGCCAACCAAGCCTTAAATGTGAAACAGATACGCAATTCCACTCTTTACTGAGTCAGTTAGCGCACCAGTTTTTAGACCATTTTGTGAAAAATGGAAGCTATTATTATAGCACCAGGAGGATTAAACGGAACTTTCACAATACCATATAGTGAAAAGAAGGCGAGTCATTATTCCGTGAGTAATTGCAATTTCATTTAAGAAGCTTAAGTCTCCAGGAACAATATGAACCTATTCCTCTCCCAGGTCATTGTCCTTGTGCCTATATAGTGTGTAGTAGTAGTAATGAGTAAAAAAAGTGATTTGAGATAGTAATTGCCGCTAAGCCCAAAGGATTTCTTGCCGGAAGGAGAAAGGAGGAGGAAGCTTTGAGTATGTGGTAAAAGTATCAGCAACGTAAGGTTCCATTCAAGAACAGTTTTATAGCTATTATACAGAACAAGGAAAATTTTCGGGTCATTTTGCATCGTACAAGGTTTTGACAAGACAATGACAACACGTACCGGTGAGATATGATATGCAGCTCAAGTTTTTTCCTTCTCCTTGAACTGTACCCACATGTGCAATATGTACTTTCCTGGTAAATGCCCGAAAAAATTGGGAGGGATGCTATACACGCTTAATAAAAGTGGTCTAGCCACTTGTAAGTACATTCTTGTAGTACTACATTGCTTGACCCTAAAAAGAATGTCTGGCAAAACTGCTCCTGCATAAGAAAAGGAGAGGCAACATTCACTTCGTCACGCCGCAAGATCCCTTAGCCGCACTTCAGAAAGTAAAAAAGAACTTTTTTCTAGTTGAAGCAAGCTTTTTAAGAGAATACTGTGGGATATAATATAGTTAGGTACTAAACAGCTAGTAGAAGTAATGCCTTTTCGTTTCCTTTTTCCTATTAACATTACGACCAGTTTTTTTTTGCACTCGAGGGAAGTTTTGAGTACCAGTTATCGCCTGTATCCAGGCAAGAGCGAAATGTCTTCCAATGGGTTACTCTTGCGATTCCTTCCATAATTCCGGGGAGGAAAAAATGTTCTTTTTCCTCTTTCCTCCACGCTCTATTTGAAACTCGGTCGTGCAGATGGGAAGGATATTTTTCGAATGCGTTGAGAGTCCGCAATTTTCGCAAAAATGAAATGAAGTGACAATCAGGGTCGATCAATATTTGATTCGTTTGTACGCTCGTACACTGCTCATTTTATGAATTTCTTGAAGAATCTAACTATCTGCATTCTTTTGTCATTTACATTTACTAATGTTTTACCGATATACGGCTGTGATGCTGAAATCTGATGCTGAAATGTTTCCAGCAAAGAAACGTGCAAACTGAAGAAACTCTATCTCAATGCAATAAGCTCATCCATCCACACTTTCTCCACGTTAGTTTTGCCATCAAGAGTCAGGGGATTTCCCCAGTGTAGTTGGCAAACTATAAGCCTTGAATTACAAATCTGATAAGCTTATTATAAGTCAAGAAACGATTTTTCCTTTGAGGATTGCATTCTGCCTAGTTATAAAAATTGACGTATGCATGAAACACATGCATATGTCTGTGTATGTTGTTATACGTGCGTATATAGAATATCGCATGAATATAATGAGTGTTGATCTGCTGAGGAAAGTGGTCAGGGATATTGAGCTCCGTGAACGTGATGTCTCCTTCTTTTTTACGCTGGACTGCAAACGACAAAAATTTGAGAGGGGACGGAGTAAAAGAGAGAGCAGGAGGCAGAAGCACTTGAGCTTAATGAAAAAGTGCACAAATTTCTACTTCTGTAGATGCACACCCATTCCAGCAACAGACCTAATCAGGCAGGGTATTCATTATGAGCATAATCCCCCAAGTTAATGAAAACTCGAATGAGCCAATAATTATAGAAAGAAATGTTTTTCATAGAGTTTTATACAACTTCGTCATTATGGTTTTGTACTTGCATATTATAGTCACTGCAAATTATAGGAAATAAGGGGGAACCACTTTCCTATAATCACAAAAGTAAATACATATAACAAAGTTTTGACATCCATTTTTATAAAGAACATAATATACATTTTCAGTCATCCGCCTGCTTCTATCAGCCTAAATTAGACCCTTCTAGATTATTTTCCCTCTTGAGCTTTTCCTATAAGAGGAAGTGTTGTTTTGAATGACAGCATGCAAAGCAGTTCACAAGTGGAAGGGAAATTCTCAGGATGAAAAATTGAGGGGAAAGGATATGTAAGGGTAAGATTGGAATATCAACTTTATACAACATATGAAGGACAGGGTGTGTAAATTCAGCCTTTAAGTCCCACATTTTCTGTTTCCATTTCCCGTTTCTCCTTCCTACTTTTTCTGTAGGGGAAAATATTCTTTGAGACTGAACAAGAGCTGGAGAGTATATATTCCACACAAATCAGAGAGAAGCAAGGAAACAACTTTGGTGAAGTTGTGAGTCAGCAGTCTTTCCTATTCTCACTGAGCCGAGCCCACAACTGCATGGTTCTCAAATACATAATATTAATGTATATGCCACCCATTATACTTACATTTCCGTGCTATCCATATCCATCCTTTTGACTTTGACTGGCTAGTAGTCAGAGTGGAAGGCAATAGTAAACATTCCGGTTTTATTCAAATCCGGCTTGTCTATAAAACTCAATAGGGAAGTCCTCAGGGGCTCACTCACTCGCACTTGCTTTTTTCACTGACGCATTCAACTTTTTACTGTGTTACGAATTCATACGGTACTCGCTATGCAAACCTACGTTTCCTTCACAGAAACTCAAGTCAAAGTGTTAGCCTTGGACATTGAGATGCTGCATGTACGCAGGAGAACAAGAATATTTTTAATGTTAAGACTTCCAAAATCATGAAAGAGTCAGGAAAACCTTGTTTGCAACTGTAACTGACAACTACACTACACCTTATCTTGCTTAGCAATCATTCTAAATGTATGCATGAGCTACTGATATAAAAGGAGTGTCCCTTTGGAGATTTTTTCGCTTCCCTCTCACTTTTAAAAAACATGCAGAACTTAGCCTTGGTTGTGCATATCCCGTCGTTCATGCGTATACACGCTGCAAGGGTTTGCTTTGTTGCTAGCCTTATTTACAAGTTTTTCTTGTGTGTTATCGTGTGATATTATCCCGTTTGAAACTGCATAACTAGGCGTTGATGCTGATGATTGCTTGAAGTGCCTACAAGCGAAACCTGCTGATGTATGGACCTGATAAGCAGCGTACAATTTGCAATTTACATTTTTCCAAATCTGCCAAAATCTCATTTCTAATGGTTTAAAGCTCACTGGAAATGTTGACTAGACCTTATCACCATCTTATCCTCATCTCGAATATCAAAATGTATTAAGAGTACGCAACAAGAAGAAGAATGAAATTCTAACGACTTGGATGACAAGGGCCATTCACTATCCTCCTTGTACATGAAATACGAGTAAGAAAAATGACATAACTTTCAGAGAAAATATGCCTGCCTAAGTGCAAGTATTGTGTTTGCACTCGATCATTACGTACAGCAGCAACAGTACCGAAATAACATGCATAATCATCACATTTTTTCTCTTTCATGTACACACATTTTTGTACATTTCCTTTTCATATTTTTGAACCAAGTTATATATTAAGCGCATCCCATGTTCGTTACTTTATGTCGTCTTATGGAGCAGCTCGAAAACCTCAGAGAGCAACACAAGCCTTCACATCAAATTCAGATGAACAACACACTTCTCGCATGCTGCTTGGGGACGAGAAAAAATAGAGAAAGAGGAATCTTTATTTTGGCATATGCATTAGAACAGAAGAACAATATTTTCTGAGAATTTATTTGCTGACATGTTGAGATAGAAGCTGGGCTTATTTTTCATCTCGTTTCTTCTCTTCAGCCCTTCCACTTCCCCTTCTCACTTTGCCATTTCCCATGTTACATAAGAGCAGCCTAGTATTGGTAGTGCTCGTATATTTTTTCTCTAGCTCAACGTTCAACCAAACGTGTTACACACTCTATATCCACTTAGTTCTGCTTACGTATGTGTGATGAGATGATGTGATGGAGTATATTCATGACATCCAACATTCACAGTGGTAGTCGACGAAAAATAGTACACAAAAATGTACTGCGATAAAATAAAAACGGGATTTCAGTCGAGACGAGAGAAGAGCGAACGAAGGGAACCAACTTATGTGAATAGGTAACTACCATAATGTGTTGTGCAGGGAAGAGAAGGCTTCCTACCGTAATATGCTTTTGGAAGGTTTGCTTGCTCAGCAGAAGCTTAAGGGATCTCAAAATGGGATGGAAGGAGAGAGAGTAAAAACAGCAATGAAAAATGCAAAATAGGGTGATATTTACTCTTTAAAATATGTAGTATTACATTTCAAAACTCATATTTTATCACAACTCTACCAAGACTAGGAGCATTACACTCCTACTTAGTTGGCACATACTCAGTCGTCAATTCCACCATGTTTTTTCCCTCCGTCTCTTCTCCAGTTTCCAAAATTTTGAGTTGCTTGCTTACTAACAAACTTCTCTGTCAAGAAAACTTTGTTTGCAATTTGGAAGGATAATGTTTCCAGCGACAGAGACACATCCGTATCTCCAAACTTCCAGCCGCAACCCAGCCAGGTCGTACAAAAATTTGAGTCATCTCATCACATCATGTGATGAGAAAGCTTCGAACTAACCCGTACATACATTCTTGCTTCTGCTGGTGCGGTGAATGTCGACATAAATGGTAAAGTTTTCGAGTGATCCTTATTCAAATGAGATCTTTAGTTCCGCGAGCCTTCAATAGAAAACGAGAACGGAAACAAACATCTGGTAACGGATATACTGGAGAAGCAAAAGTGGAGCAAACCATATATTATACAGAAGGATCCAAGCAGGAAATATTGCATAATTTCCATTATATTCCTAAAGAAATTTAAGCCAACTCATGATGAGAGTCTACAAGGTTGAGCAACTCATCAATGAGGTTTACATTCTCATTCTCTATGAAATTAAAATGAAAAATTATTAAATTACGTTGTACGTCGAAAGAAATATGACATGGAGAATAAACTTAGTGCTTCAAAACCGCTAGTTTTGTGTTGACAGCTTGATTACAGATATATACATATTATAAAGGGTCCGCAGGATAAGTTGAGTAAACTTAAACTTTGAAAAAGCCTTCTTGTTGGAAGAGGCACGGACAAAAAAAATGGTTCGTGCTGGCTCTCAGATTCCAGAGCTTATTTTTCTCCTTCATGAAGATGGTAATGAAAAAGCACGCTACTATATCATTGACTCCAGAGTCCGCTTTGTATGATTTTCTCTTCATTACTAAAACTCTTTCATTCACAGCATGGAGACACGTCTTCTTTGTGAGGTTTCCTCGAGCGACTTGCTACGAAATTGTATATTTTGGTCTAATGAAACCCGTTTCAAACCAAGCATTCCTTCTTTCATTTTTGTTGTGCAGCTCGTAATTTTTTTGTTCGCCAAAATAAGAAAGCTGCTAAAAGTGAAGAAATATCTTTGCTCCAGAATTATTTAATAAGTTGAGGAATACATGCGCCATGAAGTATATAATACTTTTGGCAAAGCTCATAAATTTGGTTCTTTAGATCCCTAATTCCGTACCTCAGTTCTCCTCTCACGGTTCAGTGCATTTAAGGTCATTCGTTTGTATAGCTTAGAAAGTTAGTGGCCTTGAATGGGCCTTAAAATAATGTCCTTATTTACATATTTATTCATATAATTTCAATTTTCTCAAGCACATGCATTTAAACAGTGTGGCAGTGGGATAGAGAAAACCTAAACCATAACTTTGGAGAGAGAGAGAGGAGGAACTCGACAAACCGTAAGAACTATTTACAGGCTTTCGTTCTAACATCGACGATGGAGTCACTTGCCGTGGCAAGGCAATAGCAAAATCCTACTCGAGCAGAATCTTAAGTAAGTAGAGAAAAAATGGGCTCACTTCACTATCACAGCTCGTATTTCATTGTCAACCTTTGCATGCCCATATAATATTAACTGACGTTTTTGCAACCTCCTCCCCGCCGTGCCATGGTGCAGCTCCAAACATTTTATACTTGATATTCACTTGCGCCACTCGCTCTCTTGTTTCATTTTTCCTCGCTCTTCCACGAGTTTGACTCCACTTCAACCTATCTCCAACTGGTACATGATATTACCTCAAACTCATGCTAAACTGCACAACTATTAAAACTCCACGTTCTTGATATGGCTTTTGCTTTGGTGTAATATAAGACAACAACTTTTTTTTTGTGAATCAACTTACTTTAAGTCGGTTACTAGACCTAGACTTGGTCATGCCATTCCCAAGATGAAAAACAATACCTACTTTGTAATCTAAACGAATGCAATTCTTTTGGTTTTCCTTTTCCTCTCTTGACAGATAACATTTATTGCAGAGTGTTAATTTATTGTGAGAATGCTAAAAAGTCATGAAATTCTTTATTTAAAGAAAAATAATATGCTTTTCCTCAATGGAAAGTCCGGTGAAAGTAGAAACTGGGTTGGCTCAGTAAGATTAGAGCTATATGAAAGAAAAGCCATTGCTCATGTTTATATTTTTCAACTTATATATGTACTCCCTCGAGGAATTGGTCATGAATCTTGCATAAAGTAAGATTTAATGTTAATACATTATTCCGTGACTTGTGACTTCAGTCAGCTCCGTGTTTCATTCACACCACAAAGGTACCTTGTTCAGCGAGAGGAGAAAGCATTGAAGTATTCGTTACAAAAGTAATTGCCCCCGATATGTATGAGATGCAGCAAAGTTTCACCTGCTGCAAAACATAACATTAATATATCAGACCGCACTACCACGGCATAATAAGCATACTATACATGCTCTCTATCGATAAAACCTGTTTCTCCCCGTTCACCCCACTACACGACAACCAGCAGAGAAAGGTTGAACTGCGCTTATGTTTTGCCAGCGTACATCCATTACATTTGTTGTAGTGATATATGACACTGCCCTTATAAATGAACTTTGGCGAAACAAGGTCTTTTCTCCGTTCCTTTCTTCAAAGCAGTGGCTAAAAAAGGAATGGGAAACAATTGGTGAAAATCAGGTGCTTTCAAGTATTGATCTTGAACATAAGAAAAGCCATACTCAGGCTCAGAGTGTTGGCTTGGCGCTCACTCACACTGAGGCAACGAAAATATGGCAATATGCGTTGTAGTTCCGTCTCCAGTATACGTGAAGAAAAGTGAGCCATTTCCCGTTTCGGAATGGTTGAAATAAGTTTGTTTGTGATCAGAAGGATTACCACTTTATCAGCTCCGTTTCTGGTGAAATCCAATATCCCATATTGAGAAAAGGTATTTGTGGATGCGCATATATACTGCCATAGTATTCACCAACCAGCCTTCCCAGAATGCTCTCCGAAACATACAAGTGGCACAGATGGCAGGATATTAGATAAGGAAAAAGTACTGCATTTATGCATTACATTTGCAGAACCTATACTTTCAGAATATTTCTCTTCTTTGTTTGTTCCGCAAGTAGGGAAAATAAACTTATATATACTATCAGTGTAGATGCCTTACAAATACGGGAAGGAAAAAATAAGCAAAACGGAGAAAGCATTATTTACGACTAGTGAAATCATGGCATGCCCTGTTTCGCACATTGAAGTGTAGTGATGCTGCTGCTTTTAGTTTTCTCTTTCAGATTTTCCTTTTCTCTCTTGTTTAGCTCTTCTGATGAAGCTTGGCAGTGATACTTAAGCCCATATGCACCCTTCTCGCAGAGTTTCTGAATAGTCAGGCCAGATGGATGGAGAAAGCTAGTAAAGCATCTGACAGATAAAGTCTTCTTTTATTCCAGATACCCTACAAATTGCATTACTACTCCCTATATTTCTAGTTCATTATACGTGCTACGTGCACACCTTGGTTGGATTTAGTTTGGAGCTGTAAGCAGTAAACATAATATAGTCAGGTTTGATATAGGGTTCCTCTTCTTCTTCTTTTTGCTGCGTGGTTAGCCACATATGTCCGTCCATTTGATAATAGGGCAACTCAGAAAACACGTATTTTGTGCCATGGCTGGATTACAAAGATGCCCTTGATGAAGAGAGGGGTATTAAGAAGTATTAGAGCAAGTAGCTCTATTCATCCTTTGATGGATATATATAGAGCACGTATTATTTAGCTTCAATACAAATTTCCTGCTCTATAACCTCTAATGCTATTATACCACTTCAGTGAACTTGTAGTATAAACATTTTTTAGTGAGAGTGAGAGCTGGGCTCTTATCGATTTTTTGGAAGTAAACTTGATTGGTATCATTTCAAAAAGGAGAAAGGGTGGCTGACTAAAGGAATGGGATTGAGAAGTAGCAAATCACTTAGAATTGATGATCCTGATCCTGCTAACTGTACAGAATGAATGAAAAATGTGCTGAAGCCCACTAAAGACCTTGGCCATGGTCTGCGAAAATGTGATGAGTCAGGCGAAATGCACTCAACTTCATTCCACGGGATGGGTAGAGAGGAGCAGGGAACGAAATCATTAAACCGCACATTTTTGCGTTGCTGCTGTTTTTCTGAGATTCTAGTTTTTTTGGTCAATATGTCTTACAAGGATTTACGAGCTTTTACAATAAACCTTAGAACTTTTATGCAAACAAACGAAAACGGATGACGTGAATGGGTGTAAAAATAAATGCAAACGGATCTGCTCTGATTGAAGGAGCTATATTACGTGCTTACTCGAGTAGGTGAATGAATCTGCCTGTGCTTTTCATTCCAATATTCATTTTTGGGATGGCTAAAAATGTGCTGCTAACATTGGCATAGTATTGAGTTAACCTCATGTAAAATATGTATGCATCAATAGGTTAAAATAGTTTTTTTAAATACTGAAAAAACTTCACTTTCATTCAACCGTTTCTATTCTCTTGGATATTTAGGCCTGTACAAATATAACTCTTTTCCCCAACTCTCTCGCTTCTGAGTTTTTGGGACCTTTAATGTATGCATGAATGCGTATGAAGCTGTTTGAAATTCAAAAATGAAGGATCTCTACATCCAAAGGATACATTTGGTGGTCCGCCCTTTTTGTGGTGTGTCTCTTCTTCACTTTATTTGCTTCATATTGACATTTTCCCTTTTGTCACTTTACTGCGGGTAGTTGTAAACTTAGCTTCCCAGAAGCCTACAAGCTTTTATTATACAAAAGTTTGCTCAATGTGTTGTTGATTGACTGACTTTCACCACATATCGACAGAGAAAAAAAGAGTCAGTAAGGCTTCCCTAGAGGCAAGACCTAAAAATGAAAAAGCGGAAAAACTTTCTCCTTCTTTAGCCTTTCTCCCTGTCTTTCATCGCTTACTCTGTTCGCTCCCTTCTAGGGAACTGAATAAAAAAGTTATTTACTTGTACTACACCACATTTTAATAACATGTTCTGCTGACCTGGAGAATTCTGAAAATTTTAAACTCATCTCATCGGTGCTGCCGCAATTTGACCAGAAAAGGGTCTAAAAATACACTCCATTGTGCTCTCAGATTATACCGACATATAAAACGTCTGACATTTGAATCACTTTTACGAGATTGACCATTAACACAATCACATAGTCTAATCATCTAAAAACAAGCATATTTTTTTGAATTTAGTGACTACATGTTGGTTGACTGTACTATTCTAATGTTTTGTACTAAAAACTTTTTATCTCCCAGTTGCAGAGTTTGTTTTGGAAAGAAATACTGTATTGAAATAATTTTTGCCTCGATTATAATTCACATTCTAAAAATTCAGTGTAGGACCGTATCTAGTTCTAGCCATCACTACCATCAGTACATGTCATGCACTAATTACATACATAAATAGCTACTACTATGTATTTCCAAAGTTAGCAAACATTATGACATTTGCTTGTTCCAATAAGCTTCACGTCTAAATCTTATGCAATATATATGGTAAAATTATACATTAATCGTACTCATTATATAAATATTGCAACGATATGTGCAACATTACATGTTATTATGTTCATTGCTGTTGTCATTATCATAATATTACTAAATGTTTACTTCAAATAATCTATCGAACAATCAACCCTGTATCACTGAATATAATGCATATTAAAATATGATAATGACTTGTTTACGTTTCCACCCACAGTGCTCCATTAAAAGGGCAACACGCAATGAAAAATATTTACTGCCATCTGCCATTCATACGCCTACAGAAGTAGTACAACTGCACTATAGCAGGGATAATAGTAAAATACAATATTGACGCATCAGATTCTTTCTTCATTTCTGAATAAATTGGCATTTAAGTAACATCGTCCATGATTATAAAATGAAAAAGTGTATGATACGTTTGCTGTGTGTAGGATAACAGAAAAGATATACAATTTGCAAAATGTCATGCCTATAAAAGTGTAATGATCGCGTTGTTTCATGGAGGTAAGGAGCAAACCAGGGAGCATTTCTAAAGATAACTGTGTCATACCATTATTGTTTAGTATGCAAACATTTTGTAAAACATGACCTACACCATACCATGATCATTCTACCACACTCAAAAACTGGATTATAAATGCAATGCGTCTCCAACTCACTCTGGTAAAAGAAAACCCGATTTTGTTTTTTGTGCTGGGTAAGATAGGAAGCCAAAGCAGAGACCAGAAGCAGGTACGTGTAATATTAGCATCAATAATTTTATCCAGTGGAGTAGAGTGGATTTTTATGCCAGTAAAATCAGGACAATGTTAGGAGCATTTTGTTGCGTATCCTTTTAAGAGTCTCGGGCGAGTGAGACTCATTTACTGAATGACAGTCATGCCAGCGAAGGGAAGTACCCGAGTTCTATTTTTGCTGGGAAGACTAGCTCTTTGCAGAGAGCTGAAGCGGCTCGATTACCGAGACGTAGTAGGAAATATATATGTACGTAATATAGTATGCAACTCTCATGCATGCCGTAATGTAATAAAAATCTAGGCACTTTGAGCGAATGTCATTTTCCTGTGATAAGCACTACAATCGTTACAGTTGACGGTAAGAGAGCTACCTAACCTCGTCCTCCTTCCTTTACTTCATTTCATGAGCCATATTTGATCCACGGTTCCTTTTAAAAAGCATCCACTGCTACCTTCTTTCTGACTCAAATGAAATTTTCCTCTCTCTCTCTCTCTCTCTATTTCTTTCCTTCTCTAGGTAATCTAGTAAACTTCATAAAGTGATATTAGAAAAAAGCTAGGTACATAACTTCATATAAATAACCTACTCATTCGGAATCTTTTATGTATGGCTAGCACAAATAATAATATTCTTGGAGAGTTGAAAATTTGGGTGTAGATGGTGGGAATCTAGTTTGTCCACCGGATATTACTCTTCATATCTTCCCAACATTTTTCCGTAAAGATAGGGCTACTTTCTCCACCTTATTCCACACAAACTTTAACACTCACCATAAGTTTTTTCAGTCTTCTCTCCTTCTCACTTTCCTTTGGTAGGTTTTTATATTTAACCAAATTTGGAAAGAAATATATAAGACGAAGGGGAGAGAGGGGAGAGTAACTAAAAATTAGAATTTTATATGGCTATTACCACCACGTTGTAATAATAATAACCGTAATAGTCATGATATGCATCTGGTTTATGCATGGAGAATGTATGCAATATTAGTACGTGAATACTTCACCATTTTTAGCTTTTAGTGGGCGACTTGCACGCAAATCTCGTGTGGTTGATTGACACTTGCGGGAGGTACATGTTGTATACCTGATCCATTCTATCTATACGATGTGTGTTCCATTGTGGTTTATTTTCATTTAGAAAAGTTTGCTGGCCTCAGTCTTCTTATGATGTATGTATCTAGCCCGTACATATTGTAACAAAAGAATGCATTCAATATTTTTTTTGCAATTTACCACATATGACGCAGACTACTCGCTTCCATTCCAGGTTAATTATATTTTCACGGTTGTTTTGTGATAATGATGCTTCAGGAACTGGGAGAAAATTTTGTTATTTACCACTATAGAAAGTACCATTGCCACCAAATAATAGAATAAAAACAGCACGTAGGAATACCTTACATTCTTCTCTCACTCAGCAGCTTACTAGCATAGCATTGAATGTGGATTTCACCTAGAATCCCACAAAATGCCGTTTGTATGCTGCGTCGTAAAGTAAAGATATGGAGCAGAAGTAAGTTAACTGATAAAAAGGATTTCTGTTTCCCTACCAAGTAATTTTCTCCCCTGCTTTTCCCTGTCGTGCTTAAAGCTCACAAAATATGCTTGGAGCTTTGCTTATGATATGGCCTGGCAAAGTGAACATATGCTCGCAAAATTGGCATAAAATTCATAAAATGTTCTGTATCATTCATATTATATAGAGAGAGTCGAAAGCCATCTTTCTTTTAGTATAATATACTTCGTTCTCTCTTTTAGGCTATTACACCGTTTTCTGAAGAGACAAATAGCGTACATTCATACATTGACTAGAGAGTCGAAAGCCAGTGTCTTTTTATAAGGTCTCTTACTCTCTTTTAGGCATTACACCGAAAAAGCAGCATACTTTCCTATATTGACTACCCGGCAAGTTTGCTGAATTGCAAATTTTCCTAATGGAACTTTTGAGTAAGCACGAACACACATATCTATCTTGTAACTGTGCCTATTTTCTCCTGCAATTCATTATGAAATAGCAGAATCTCGTATAGTTAATAATACAATGTGACAATTTCTCGTATTATACCTATTATATGGGCTTTAGGAGAAATACTGGGTTAAATGATTCGTTGGGAATTCTAGGAATATATGTTTAATTCCAGATTTTGGGGGTAACCACGTCGTAATAGAGAAAGGAATCGAAGCCAACACGCCACGACTACATTGAACTTTGCCATATCATAACTAAAACGGCAACAAGCATCACATCAAGACATTCAAGACTCGTATTTTCCTATGATGTCCGTCATATTCTTCGTGACGGTGACTAGAACGTCTAAGACATCGTATGAGGCATACAGTCAGGGGAAAATGGGAAATTGGACACGCACTGATTACGCTCTATAAATGAGGCTCTAGCACACTCTCCGTTTTTACCCAATGATGCGAGGTCAATTGATGGAAGTAGTCAACAACGCAAGTACGAATACACATCCACCTGAAAAAAACTGAGGTATTGGAAACGAGCAAAGGAGGAAGCTTTTCATTTACGACTTTTTTTTAAAAGGAAATCATCTAGACACTAACCAGGAAAGTCCATCAACATGAAGGATGATGTCCTGCTGTTGTATCCTTTGTAAGAAGGTGGGACGTTAACTTCCGTGTTTTCTTCACTGATATAAAATGCGCAGTAATGTGTACATACATTTATATATGAATTCGAACCTTGCTTTCACTCACTAGCTCACTCTCTCTCTCTCACTCACATAACATGATGCATCAAAAAAATTTAGTTGAGTTTAACTTTTTCATGTCAGCTTTCAAGTCACAAAAGAAAAACAAAACCCAGGTCTCATGCTGCTGTCCCTTCTTATTCGTTCTCCAGATTACGAGCAAAAGGGAAGGCTTATACAAGATACTGGCACGTATGCATTTAGGTATATCTCTACACGGGAATGTGATGTGATCCGATCTGACGGCACGGTTTGTGACAGTCACAAGTCAATCGACGAAACTTTCTCTCTCTCTCAGCCTTTCCCGTCTACTATTTCCGTCGATATATACACATACCTTTCCAGCTTGAGACAACAAGCATAGTTATGGAATTGGAATCATGAAGAGAGAAACTAACGGTGACGAAGGTTGGTTATCAAACCATGAAAACACTGAGAATACACAAGGAATACACATTACACACAAAAAGATTCACTCTGCATTACTATTATACCCATATATATATTCAGTAACGAAAGAAAAACCACTGTCACAGACAAGAGGATGATACGAAGAGAACAGATTAATGTGCTATATGTGGTTTATGTTTTTTCTCTAAAGGGAAAGGCAGGGAATCCGACACATTCGTTTGATTTGTGACAGACACGGGAAAAAGAAAACACGGCTAAGCTCTTTTTTCTTACTTTCTCCTAAAAAACACGGCCTTCGTTATATGACTGGCTGTAAATATAGTATTATTGCCACAATACGTTAACAATATAATATAGTATTATGGCAATGGCAGCAGCAACAGCCGTACTATATTACTTTTGAAAGATAACAACAACCAGCAGTGTGCGTACTTAGGAAGATACATGCTTATTCACTTGTGTCTTCCTCCGTTTTCGCTGAAGAAATGACAAAAGACATTTTGAGATACGACAGGGTCACGGAACCGAAACGATGACTATGAGGATGATGATGATGATGATGCTGAGAAAATAATCCGATCGGACAAATAAAAACACAGAGGGTAAGAGTATACTGATATACTTATACGCGACTCATGCCTCACTGGAAGCAAATAGAACAAGAATGGATATTATTGCTTTGTGCTTCTCCGTATTAAAACCGTTATAATGTCCCTCTTTATCAACACAGCTCACTGGCCTGGCAATCGGTGATGGCACTAGTCAGTCACTGGCTTAAATCCCTGTCTTCTCACAAACAAAAAGCTGAAAGTCAGATTAATGAAGACAAAACTATCAGACCATATTAAAAAGTTCACAGGGAGACACTGCATGGCTTTTACGAGTATTTTGTAATGAGTAAAATGGGATGAGAACGAGAGTGAAACACAAGAAGAGAAACATGTGATGGAACGGATATTATATAAAGTAAGTTCAATGACAATAGTTCCGTTGTATAAGATATATTACATTCGTTAGCTTCTTTTGAGCTTTTACAAAATCCATACACAGCATTGAACATTTGATTCTATATTGGACAGGTATTAAAGTCATATCACTCTCAACTGTCACCATTAAGAACTGTTAGGCAATAATATAGATGATTTCTCCTAGATAAAATAGTGACGGTAATGAACGGTAAAAATAACGTAATTTTGTGAACCTTCTTGTCATTTACCCTGGTAAGGAAGATATATATTTTTAGAACAAATGTCAGAAATTGGTATTGATTGAATGTTTCATCTAATCATTCTAGTTAAAATGGTATTTTTGTTTTTCTCAGTAACACAAAGTATATTTATTTTATACGTTTTGAATCACGAAATGTGAAAGATACTTGGTGCAAAAACATATCGTTGTTTTTCTCTATAATTGCGAGAATCGGAGTATCTCTCCAGCTTAATACTTGAGCTTACGCTCCGTTCCAAAAATGTATTACAAAAACACTTCACTCTCAAAACTCTTGTTGGAAACTACTAAAACTTTTTTATTTTAGCAAACATTTGACATTATTTGTTCGATAAGTTTTGCAACTGAGATTTTCAAAGAAATTGTCCTTAGCGAAATATACTGTAATACAATATTGTTATTTTTAATTTTTAGCAAGAATCGAGAGCGACCAAGAAGAAGAAGAATAAAAGCTAAAGGGAATATTATGCGATGAACGCGACGTACGTATGTTGCACGCACGCACCACACACGATACACTAAAATGAAAGCTCAGATAAAACGGAGAATAAATGGAAAATTGTGAGCGAGCTTCCAGTAGCTAGGTGATGGTGGTGGTGCTGTGGCAAGTAAAGGAGAAAGTACACAGCTAAAAAACGAGAGCTCTATTCTATCTTGTTCCCTGGGCTTTGCTAGCTTCTCCAAACGCATTTTCCTTTATATGGGAACAATGCATTGTTAGAGTCCGGGAGACAAACTAGTGCTTCACCGCTACTCCTACTCCATACCATTGAGGAGAATAAATCGAGGAAAGTGCTCATAGTTGTTCCTCTTCTCTCAAAAAAGCATTATTATGTGTGCAGCTTCTTCAGAGCAATACATAACTTTAATACAGCTTTCCTGGTATAAACTCTCGCTCGCTCTCAAACACAAACGAAAGAAGGGAAATATAATAATACGGGAAACAGACATCGTCACTACTGGTCTAGTCTGGCTGTGCTCTTCGTGACTCTGTATTACTCATCATGGAGGTAAAATAACATGAGCCTGAATACCGTTTTCTTTTGCTACTCCTGCTGCTGTGTGTAGTAGAGGTGGCTTCCACCACCGAAAAGGAAAGGGGGATTTCTGGATACATGCTTATTACTACTAGGTTATCTAGCTACCAGTTTTGCTTTGGGGAGCTTGCTTCAAGGTAGAAATAGTCTTACGGAGTTTCAGCTCGGCTCTAGTAAATTTTGTATCCGTTATATACCAACCATATATTCCATTCCAGCCACATTGCATTGATGACATTGCAAGGAATTTACTTTTCCGGCACTTGTACCGCACACTACTCCTTTACTGCTACCACTACAGACTACCAATGCTGAATGACCCATTGCATAACATTCATTGCTTGCTCAGTAGCTAACTGCTGTTGTAATATTATGATATTGCTAATGCTCTCTCTTTCTCTTTGCTTTACAATCTGCAGTAATATATACACTGTGGAGAGGAGTCCTAAGGAAAAAATGAAGGGAGAATTAAATGTGTGTGCGTACGTACCTATATGGGCAAAATGCCTGAAACCACCGAGTCTCGAGTATATATACAAAAATACGGCAGCCATACAATATAAAGAAACAGCAATAACCACTTCAGCTTTTTAATATATAAAAAGGGACAGAACATTTTTATCTTGGGACACAGCAACCAACTTCCCTTTCTTTATGTATTAGCAATGAGTGCGTACTTTTGTGTTTTCACTTTCCCATCTTTGCATTTATTTTCCAGTTAGTAACTACAAACAAACGATGATAAAGAATAGATAAATGATATCATCCATTGAACCAGTTGAATAATCAATGTATATTACTTTTGTTTCCTCTAATCTTTTCATTTCCTACTTTCATTCGACAAAATGAATATATTATCATACTTATCTTTAATCGAATGCGTGGTTATGCAAATTTATGGAAGATCCTATTCTATCCCATCTAAATCTTTATATTAGAAATACCTGCACAAACTCAAACAAAGAGCTGTTTCAGTGAACTGGCTCTTTATCAAATACTAATCAAACATCTACTTTTTCTTCCATGTTCTTTTTTCTAAAATTAATAACAGTACATAAAAATATTATTCACCAAACTATCGGTGTATATATGCGTGTTGGCATAATCATGGAAAGCTTGACAAGCGTGTTGAAACGGAGGCAGAATGAAAAGAAAGGACTGGCTACCTATTTACTTGGAAAGAAACGATGATGATGAATGTAAATTGTAACTGGAGTGGGGTACATAATAATAAGTTGAGTAAGTAGAAGGAAAATTGATAGAGAACCCCTTGTTTTAGCACTTTTAGATTCGTAGTAGCTCCCTGCGATTGTGCATATTTCTGTTTTCCTTTGTCTATTTTAAGAGAGACCAGAGGGAAAATGATGTAGAGTAGGAACAGGGGGATTTTAGGGAGCAGCACACACGTAAAATGATGTTGTGCAAGTTTCTCTAGAGAAATTCGATTCACTCAAGCCCATAGGAGTAGTGAAGCCTAAAGACTTGGATTAAATGCAAAATCCCTTCACAAACACAATGTACAAATAATATCCATGTTCAGAATCTGGGGCTCACAGAATTAAAATGTGCACAGTGCATTGCACGCCTTCCTCACTCTCTCATCTTTCTCCCTGTCTATCTTCTCTCCCTTTCTCCGTCATTCTCTCAACACCACCACCACTGCCGCCACCATCATAATCATTACCATCCAGTTCCACCGCACAACCGACCTAGCAATTGACCGAACATGCACAACATTCACCAAAATAGGACTACTAACCAAAATAACCATCATCAGATCGAATTCTCCACACTTTGGCAGAGTGACTAACTGGAAATCCCTGCCAGAGCCACGTATTGAACTCACTCACTCATTTCACTTGCTGTTTCCTTCCGTCCCTTCCATCACGCACGCGAGAAAAGGATGAGCCGTCATTGGGAAAGTCAGGAGTGAGTGAGTGAGTTAAGCAGAGAAAGAGCGAGGGAGGTAAAATTATGCAACTGAAAGACAAAATCATGCAAGGTACACATATAGGCTCACGTCCCTTATGCCTGGAATGTGTAGGCACAAAGCAAAGTCCATTCTATTTAAAGTGCACTTTACCTTTTACGTACCCACTCTGTAGGATCATACATGGAAGCAGAGAGGCAGTGGAGCATATTCTAAAATTTTTGGTTCTCTTGGTGTTCCCGTCCCAGACAACACTATCATCAACAACATCACATTGCCACCACTTTACTCGGCTTCTAGTCCCTAAAATACGGTAATATCTAGATTTCCAAAAGAAATATATTCCTTCCAAATTTAGCTTTGCGCTCTATCCTCCTGCTCTCCGCGAAATAGTGTAAATCCTCCGAACAAGGATGTTACGTACATAACAAAACTTTCGTATATTTCATTTCCACGCGTTTCAAGTCCTCGGAGAATCATCCTCATCTCAACACGCTAGTCAGTCAATGCAATATTCAAAAGTGAATGACAGCCAGTCAGAGAAACCCCACCATCACCGTGCCATATCACAACTGCTGTTGCTATTTCTTATATATAATGCATATATTTCTGTATACAGACATATGTATACTCGTCTCTGTACCAATATGCATGAAAAAGAGCTCGAGTGAAAAGACGTCTCGTGTTTATTGTACGATCCGAATTCCTCTTCCTTACCCCATGCTGTAATGCATTTTATGTTACGCAATATTGCCTTCCATTACTTCCTATTTTTTCTCGCTCTTCTGCCTCACAATACAAAATAATATGCTTAGAAATATAAACACTAAGTCATATATACCATGGACGGGCTACTGGGTACATACGCATAACGAGTTAAATGTGCATACCCCAATTCTTACATACACCACTGAGTGAATAAGGCATAGGATCAAGGGACAACTATGAAAACAGGCTCTATCCAAATAAAAAGGTATACACTAGCTGAGGTTTAGTTCCTTACGAAAAAGCCAGTAAACGAGACGAGAACCCGTGAAAAGAGGGAACGTTTTCATGGAAAAATTTCCAAGAGGGGAAGTACGGCTCACTGGCTCAATGAATGAATCGCTCTTTTCCTTTTACATGCACAATATTACTTGATATGCTCCCAGCTCTCTTGTGTCGTGGTTCGAAGCGCTTTCAGCAAAATCACTCTTTTCTATCCATAAGGCAATGTCGAATCAATGGCATGTCACGTATATATAATGTATACGTATGAAAACGTGTTTGATTCACATACATACGTAAAGCAAAAGATAAAGTTCACATATGTGTACATTAGTTAGAGGAACACAAGACCTTATAGAAATATGTAGCACATCTCCCATCACATCAATACTACGCGTTACGAATTGAAAGGGTTACCACCATTTGCTTGTATGTATATTGTATATAATATAAAATTGTGCTTTCCAGTGTAAATTCCCAGTTTTTTATGAATGCCATACCTAGCAGAATATATGAAAGATTCAACCGGGTCGTAATATAAGATATGACACGAGTAAAAAGTAGTTTTGTTAGGGATGGGTGAGTAGATGATGTACTTATCGAAGACAAAATAGGAAAGAGACGAGAGACATGTCACTTTTTTGTAAGTCATAATAGAGGAACCCATAGGGTGCACTTGGACCCATTCATTGCATTTTATTCACGTTTTATAATCCGTTTCGCTCACTCACTCTATCTGGGCTTCTTTTTTTAGAAATATTCCCATTCGTAACTGCTAAACAAGGCTTAAAAGCAGCACAGGTTTCTCACGTTTGAAGGAAGGAAAGAAAAATATGTGAATATTATGTGGCATCTAAAGATCGTTTTGTTGCTTCCTTTGAAAATATTTATAGACTTTATTTTCTAGGCTAAGATATAAAATTTCCATTTATAGTAGTAGCACCTTGTATGTCACTGGAGTAATGAATTTAAATTGTTCATTTGATTTGATCATAGCTCATATTTAAAATGTATTCATATTATGTAATAGGATAAACTTAAAATAAATATTTTAAACGAAACCATCAAACCTAAGCGTTCAAGTGTACAAAAATCTTTTTTATATATGTTAAGCCATTCATTAGTAGTCTGCTGGCGACTATTTGTCTGCTACTTTCAAAACGGTCAGAGAGAGAGAGAAACAGCGAGATGAGAACAAGTTTACAGGGAAAAGTTAAAAAAGTAAAAGATTTGTACAAAAAGTTCGAGGCCCAAGTACAAGCCTACCTTTCAACTTGACTGGTCAAAACTTGAGAGCCGAATTCTCGGTTGAGTGAGCGAGTGAACAAGTGTGACTACAAAAACAGAGTTTTTTCCTCGAGAACGGGAAGGATGCACTTAGTGTTCTATGTATAAGCAGTTCTTCTATGATACGCTCCTTTTGTATCTACACAATTTGCTCCTTATTTCCAAGCTGATTATACAAGAATGAAACGAAGGATTCTACAAGTACCAGCTTTTTTCGTTGCTCGTTTTCTTAAAACCGGGACTCTTATTCTGGTCTCTGCGTTTAAACGAAAGCAATAAAATTCCTGGTTTGTAATGAAAGAGAGGGATGGAATAGAAAGAGGAATGTGTGTGTGTGGCGTGTACTGCGTAACTGTGTATCTTTGGAGTACACACGTACAGACAACTGGACAGTATTTACAGCAAGCAAATTGTGTACTTAACTCGCCTACAATTTTGGGAAACCACGGGAAATGCCCATTACTGACGGACATGCAGCATAGCTTAAATGTTCAAAATAAACAAGTTTGAGTTGATTGGATAGAATTTTATGAGTTTTATTGAACGATGCTTAAGATCGTACAGGAAGTCCGTAGCTACGTACCTACATACTTGTATTCTTGGGAACACATCTAAAATTTTACGTAGTCCAGAGTCCAGGTAGGGCTATCAATCTTCAGACAACCTTTTAAAATATTCAATAGCACACAATTGGGAGCTATATTGCTGATCTTATTTGAACTGAAAGTTTGATGCCTAAAAATCGAATATTATTATGTCCTATATAGCTTGCTCACAACGGAATAAGAAATAAAGAAAGAATCTCACTCGTGGACTTGACTAACTTAACAAACAACTGCTCAGCTTGCGTGTTAGTCAACTATAGGTAAAAGGAGAAGCCACGACTACTATGATACTTTTTACATATATTTGTTTACAGGAAGGAAGTTTGGGGCTATTAAGAGTAGATATGGAAGAAGAAGAAGTAACAACTCACACACTTGCATACGATTAGATTGTGCTGATACTCACTTTTATGACACTCGTCCTCGCATCAGGAAAGTATTCGGATAAGCATCAATATAACACATCAACTTGAACGATTTCCCTGAGTTTAAGTACCAAAGTTTATCTTTGACTAGAGTGCACAATTTTGAGCAATTCAGACACTTCATAAATATTCGAAAATTGACCTCAAGGGATGGATATTACCTATACATATATATCCACCCATGTAGGTAAAAATAGCATGGGTAGCCATGCAAAAAAGGGCCAAGAAATTCCTGAAAATCGTCAGTTTTCCAGAAACTGAAATTAGTTGAATATGACGATGTGTAACTTGAGCCGAGTGAGTTGGACCACTCTCAGGATACATTTTTACTCATGCGATAAAACTTGTATGGCGTGTTCGTAAAATATACATGGCTGATGTTGGTCTAGTGTGATGATAGGACAGGGGAAAATAAGAAAGAGTTGGCTATAAATATCGCTAACTCTCCACATTTCTCTTAACCGCCTGTAATTTACGTTGGGATGGAATGGAGTCTCCAAAGTTTTTTTGAACGACATTTTCTCAATGTTGTCCCAAAGTGTGAACTTGCTTAACTAGTAATAAAACTTTAAAGACGGGGCTGAGCTAACTTTTTTAAGATCATCATCATGCCTGGGCTGAGCATCTGCATGGTATTGTTAGCTAGACGAAAAAATATATAAAACATACGAAGATATATGTAGAGGCTTACCTTTCCGTTTCTTATGTGCGTTGCATATATCGTCCGAATGCTCCAAGTATTTGCTTAGGACGGATGTAAGTAAAATCCTCTTTGAAAAGGTGTTAAATATTCTACAGAAATTGGTGAAGCGCAAATGTAAATACCAGTAGTATTTCAAAGGAAGATATTATCCCTTTTCTCGTGTTAGCCATCTCGACCAAGTTTTGGGTGATGACATAACTTGTCTAATTGCATGTACAGAAAACTTTAAAACTTTCTCCCCAATTTACTGTTTACGACCGAAGACTTAAAAATTATGATGCTGGAGCATGTGCTGAGAAAAGCAAAAACCTTTGAGTTGTATACATGATACATTTTTTGTGCTGATATCATTCATTATACGGTTTTTCGGATAAAAGCTTTATTTTAGATCCAGTATATCGATCGTGTATCATTTTGCATGCTAATGTTACATAATTTTGGGTGCAGTGCAATAAGCAAACATTTTTTTAAAAAATTACCTTGTCTTCCGCATCTTCAGCTCTGGTTTCAGCCTCCACCACCCGTCGCTCCAACTCCGCCAACTGCAATAAGTTAATGAAAACATTAATACATTATGCAATTGAAGTAGTTGAAAAGAAAGGAATCGGAATATAAAATTGAGTTCAAATTTTGATTATCATATTGGTTATATGCTAATGAAATTTTAATGATGCCATGAAAAAGTACTTGTTTATGATTTAGCAAACTTTTTGGTTTAACTGGAGAAAAATATACGAAGTTTTTATTGCGACGATCGAATTTTCTTTTGATTTGTTGAGCAAATTTCCAATAGTTAACCAATTTTAATCGTTACAGCTTCTAATTCGAAGAATACTGTTGACAGTAATTTAAACTTGAGTGGCGAGCCAATCAATGAAGTAGCTGACTTCAGTATTCACCCCTGGGTAATCGCATCGGCACCTTTAATTAACAATTAATTTAATTAATTAATTTAAAATTTAAAAAAATTAAATTTTTTTAAAATGTTAGGTTCATTAAAACATTGACTTACATCCATATCCCCATGAAACAATACCAGCCAAGTAGTTTCCACTGCTGGAGCGGAGTGGGCCACCAGAGTCTCCTTGGCAGGAGTCCTTACCACCTTCTCCGAGGAGACCGGCGCAAAGCATGGAGTCAGGATGGTTTCTTGTGGTAGGCACTTGGCAGGTGGTATCATCGATGACTGGGATCTCAACATACTTAAGGTTGTCGGGAAGACTTCCTCCAGAGCTGGTGGTTCCCCATCCAGATACAACGATGTTTCCGGTGGTTTGTTGTTCTTGAGTTGGGAGGGCAATTGGGGCAACGTTGGCATTGACATCGAAGGGGGTCTCGATCAAGAGGACTGCGATATCGTTGGCGAAGGTCCAGCCATCGTAATCAGCGTGAGCCTTGATTTGGGTGACTTGACGGGTTTGTTCATTACCAGTGTTGTCGCTCCTCTTAACATCTCCTCCAACAACGGTGAATTGTCTGGCGGATCCGCTGTCAACACAGTGAGCGGCGGTGATGATGAGTTGAGTGGTACCGACAACTGCGATGGAACCACCGCAAATGTGACTGCCACTGGAACGGAGGGAAACTTGGTATGGGAGTTCTCCTTGTTGGGCGTCTTGTCCACCGACAATTCTGTCAGGGTGAACCTTCCTCTGGACCCTTGGGAGGGCTATAACAAATTCGAATGAAAATATGAATTCCAAACTGGCTCACAAGTTTATCCATCAACTTTATCTGCAAAATCATGAATCCTGGTATATATACTTACCGCTGGAGGCAGCCAAAAGGCCGCAGACGACAAGGGCGATAATGAACTTGGCCATGGTTATTGTTTCAGATGTGATTTCTGAATGCTAAAGCAGCTTACTGTACATTTCAAACTGATTTCTTTCCTTTTTATACGAAATTTGGCATCATTTCATTTTCATATTGCCTATAGGTGCCCATACATTAGATAATCGGTTCACCATATCTCTGGGACATGTCATTAACTTAAAATGTATGGGGCATCGGAGCACTAATATAGGAATAATATATCGAATACCAATTCATGATTGGGTTGCACAGGACAGACCATTTCAGGAAAATACGTGCATAATCCCATGATACTATTTTCAATCAATCAGGTAAATCCGTTATCAATGCCACTGGAGTAAAACACCTCTGTTACACATTGACCTGCATGCGGCGAACTTGAGAGATAAGATCATGATTGAGTCGAGTGGTGCACAATTTTATTATCATTGTGTGTTTTTCATTATCTAAAGATGGACATCAGCAGTCAAACTTGGATGAACTCATGCGCATACGGAAAAGCCAAATACATATAAGCCGTAATAGTATGATAATGACAATGATTTTACAATTGATCACGTAACTTCAGTACAAAAATGTTATGTAAAATCAATATGATAATACAAATCGAGATCAAGAAAAAATTACGTTACGTTCAGTAATCCACACGTGAATTGGTAGTTTTGGCTTAGTCATTTATTTTCACTGAATAATCAGTTTGAATCTTCAACTGGTACTTGTAGAGGAACTGGTAATTTCCCACGTACTGATTATATTCTAATTGGCAATCAAAAAATGATGAATGATATTGTCCTAAATTCCAAGTTTTAAATTCACTGAAAGTTGACAGTCCTTGAAATAGTTAACACTTACTAACATAAGTTTGGTTATTATGTAAAATTTATTTTTAGCAATAATAAGTTCAAACAATCAATTACAAGTACTGTTTGGGTCAGCCGAGATTTAACGATGCATATGATGCAACATTTACATAAATCAATTTTTAATAAAGTACATAGTTCAATCAAAGTTCATAGCTATTTCTGGATTGCCATCACATATTCATAAATTATATGAATAACTATTACCGTTTTTATGTCGAATGTTATTATTGTACCCACTACGTACCACATTAGTGGTCCATTCACAAGCATATTGCACATGTATTTTTTATAATTTATGATACGTATACCGCATAACGGTATAACTATAATTGTTTTTAGCAGCACTTGCAATCATTATACAAATGCGCATTTGCCTGGATAAGTACGCGTGAGTAAGATAGTAATATTGACAGACAATTTTTAAATACGACAGCAATGCGATTTTGCGAATATGTACAAAATTGGGATTAATTTGGGTTTTCGTCGAAATTTTGCAGGAATGTAGATTGGGAGTATTTACTTTAAACAAAAACCAATAGTTGGAACCGGCCCTGAATGCTGCATTAAATACACAAGACATGATCTGATATTGCGGCTTTGCGTGATTTAACGGGTTTAACTTAACCTGCCCTTGCTTATGCACTGGTAGTAATAGCAATGACAATGAATGACGCGAGTTTTGAGTACACATGACATAACTTCACATGTGGCATAGTGTCCCGACCCGATTTTATGTGACCTCTGACAGACCGCATTATACGAGGCCTATTGTGTTGATTATCATGTTTGATTATCGCTGTTAAACAATTTCTGCCATGGATCACGACTGACAGCGACTGACGATAGCGTGATAGAATTATCCCTCGACTGAATCCCACTGGTATGTAATGTATCCTGGTATCTTGATATTCTTGGTTTTGAGGATCATTAAAAAAGTGTTGTAGCAAATAAAATAAACAAGGATCACCACTATCTTTTCGTCAGGGACACCGGATCAACGTCCTTCATTTACATGCGAAAAATTGATGCTCTTGAAGGGTACAGTACATGTATTAAGTGCATTGAACATTATTTTAATAAATGGCCTTGTAAACTCATAGATGTATGTATCGCAGTGTGTTTTAAAAAGCATTCCTATTTCCTCGAAGGAAAATGAATAAATCAAATCAAAATGCTTTTATGCTATAAAGTACTAATATACATAGTGTGCTGTCATTTTGTTTCTGAGGAACCTTATTCCACTCAAATTCCAATATATGCAGCATTCAAACACTGTGTGGAGGTAGTACAGGTAGGCAGAAAATAAAAATGTCTTCAATACGAAATCTTTCCGCTTTTACATAAAATCTTAATGACATATATGACAATCTGCAAAATGGATGCATTCCATTTCATTGTCAACACTTGTTATACAAGACGACAATATACTTCACTTATTCTTTGCAACGCAATAGTCTTCCATTTCTTCGACAGCAATATGAATCCCTTTTTTTACGATTGATGTGATGAGTGCAATAGCACAATAATATTTTTTCCACATACATGCATGCTAACAGTGAAAATGGCAGACACCATTGTGCTTGTGACAAAACAAGAACATGAACTCAGTTTGTCGTTTGTCACTTCTCCACACAGTTATCCAGCCCTACCACAACCCCCATTTGTTATTCTGCTCTCGTCGCCAATGCAGTTGAAAGAATTCCAATTCCAGCCCATCAATAAAATAGGAACAAATGAATTCGTTTTCAAATTACATTCGGGGACTGCATAAAACATGAACCAGTATGTAATTTTTTTGCCAAATGCTGTACATTACAAATTCCAACAGTCGCTGGTTCCATATTTGATTTTCAAATTTCAGAAATGATGTACTGCTGACAAGCATGATGGTTTGCTAAGGTAGAAAATGTCATCATCATCATCACCCATGGAAGTTTGGGCTTGCAAAAACTGTTGTCGCCTTACATATACTATAGGTACAGCGTCAAAGCCCGTACTTTCTCCCCTAGGCAAGCTAGACGTAAAAACTTGTGTATAAAACCACGTATCAATTCATTTGTTTGGAGCTAAGCTGAGAACATGGGAGACTAAAGCCTAGGGAAAGGAGCATACACACAGAAAGAAAAGAAAGAATGAGTCATACTTTGAAGGGAACCTACCACACTACCAGCATGTATTGGAGGAGCAGTCCAACGTCGATTTCTTGGGTAGGTTAGGTAATAAAGCTAAACAAGTAGTGGAATTGAAGGGAGAAATGAAAGTAAGAGCGAATTTCCCCGCATGATTGTGTTATATTGTGAGTTTTTGTTCCCTATATTACTTTGGTTGGTGTGACTATTCGCGTACTACAACAGCAGCCCTCACACAGTCAGCTTTTGACAGGCCAGTCATTCCCTTTCAAAAAATAAAAACTCCCGCATAGTCTTTCTCCCCTATTTTTTGGAGACAGGAGATCGAGACTGAAAAACTGCATATGCATGCATGATCACTGGCAATAACCATTTTCCATATTGGAGAACATTTTGTTCGTATTTCCCCTTCCCCCTCCATCACAAGGCCAATGGTACAACATTAGAATGAGTTTGACTTAAATTATTTTCTGCAAAACTATACGCATTATATGCCTGTATAGTGTGATCCTAATATATAGAAATATATGTACGTATGCATGGATAAACACAGCGTGTGCACATTTGCGAATAAAATTTTGTATCTACGGAACAACCGACAGCATATGCAAATAGTTACATACAATATCATCATCCTGGTTTGGTGGGCTGGAGTGTCGGTAGTGAGCCGTGTGGATGTGGAGCTGTTTAAAAAGATGGCAATCATTGCGGCTTTGTAAAACAAGTCCATATACTTTTATAGAGTCACCTTGCTATTATTACGGTATGCTGGCTACGTACGTACCCATTCTAATACCAAGATAACGAGAGATGTCATTTACAAAGTCTCATTCCATTTACATGTGTGTGTATGTAGATGCAAGTTTGTGTAAGTCTCGTCCTAACAAGGAAAAGCTACAACGATGCAGAAAAGCTTTTGTGATGGTGACTACCGCCGTTACAACCAAGCTTTCTTCTTTTTTATGCATGTTTTTCTCATTTTCTCGTTGCAAAACCTCATTTGATATGTTAGGTAGTCTAGTATACCTTATATTCACACATGAATGCATACGTAATTTAGGTAAATACGAATGGCACACACGAAGTATGTACTTTACTCAACCGACATATGGCGAAATGTTGTAGTATTTGAAATTCGCATTCATTTCATACCAAATTCAGAATTACTCGCTGGAGAAGATGAGAACTCAAGTCAAGCCTACTATTCACGGGAAAATGGAGTACCTAAGCGAAATGCATATCTATCTACGCTTTAGATCTCAATGAAACTAGTAAATGTGTTCTATCCCGCTTGTCACACAGCTAATAAAGTAAATGTACGAGACTAAATTTGAATTTTGCATTTTCCGCATTCGTGGACCATCTTGTCACGCACTGTCATTTCTTTCCCTACGTCTGCCCCCTTTTTGTGGCAATATGGTATTAAACCTGACAACGTTGTCATCATTAGTACAACCAACTTTTTAATGCATATGAACTGCACCTTTTCACTTTCACTTTGTACATCTGAAACACACATCCATAATACAGGATGGAAAAGTAAAAGGTGCAGCACGTTCCATATAGCGAGAAAAAAATATTTGCTGGTCATTACTGGTTTATGCCGGTCTACGTATATACAAAAACAGGCAGAGTAAAATTTGGTAAAACGGGCAGAACTACTATCTAGCCGAAATTGACTAAAGATAGGTGTGCTTAGTCTGTGTATCAAATATACATTCTGTTATATTTGTGTACTTTTACTCTTCTCGTCGCCATTTCTTTTGGAATAAATCTGCAATACTGCTGCTGCAGCTCACCCAAAAATTGTTTGGCAAGTACCGCATGGTATTATTATTGTTATTAAAGAAATGGAAAACATAGTTTTCTCTCTTCCACACACCAGTGCATAATTTCTCAGCACAGTAGAGGGCCACCAGAAGTAACATTTTGGCAGTGCACAAGTGCACCCTATGCTCGAGTTTGAGATAGGTGGAAACAATGGTAAGAGTGGTGTGTGTGTTAGCACATTGTCCGTTGGACACAAAATTTATTTTGCAATTAAGCACGGGAAAGGATGGATGATGATAATATTAATGGTGCACCATGTATACACATAAGTACAAGCAGCTGCTGTCATTTATTTATACCTTTTTGCTCTCCTCTGTGTAGCGTTGCAGAAAGCAAGCAGACTTTTACATTATTCCGAGAAACAACGTTGTCGCGTGAAAAAAGAAGCATGAGCATGAAACAATGATCTTCTAGGAACGATATGAAAAGAATTATGAGTAAGGAGTGTTCTCATTCCATAAAAGGAATGAAAATGGGAAAACCCTCCTGTTTGTCTCTGGAGCAAGTTGTGTTGTGTGAGTGTGTGGAGAGCCAGAAAATGCTTTCTTTTTGGTTGAGGAGACAGGAGGAAAAAAAGTTGCATGCATTGCAATTGTGAAATTTATCGTAAAAGTTTGTGAGCACATTTTATGAGTATTATTGTTTATGTTTCCTATTTTTCTGTGTGAATTTTTGCTGCTTTTTCTCATGTTCACGTTAGCAAAAAAATGTATAGGCTTCACTGTGAAGAAGAACTGATGTGAACGAATGTTTTATGATCATGTACATTTTTACAGTGGGTATATATAACTCTACCTACATTCACAGTATAGGTAGAAGATGGTGATGGTAGATTATAAACTTTGGGCTTATTCCGTTAGCCCATTTTCTACTGAAAATTTATTTCATTTATTCCCTTCGTTGATACATCTTTTTGTTAGCTTTGATGATACATTGGATTGGAACTGAAGCCGGAACAAAAAAACAGTAGTAGTAATGCATTTTGTAAACCAATGCCAATGGAACAAATTTTGATGATAAAAAGACCCCTCTAAAATATTCTTTCGCTTTTCTGGCCAAACGAGAGGAAAATGAAAGTTGGGAAAGAGAGAGGAGAGTTATGGGTAACAAATAACCAAGGAAGAGTTTGGCAGTAGCAGTATTAATGATTCTCCCCATTGTGAGAAAAAGGGAAAGAAAACGGGAAAAATTTATATGTTGAGACATAAAAAACAATCCCCCTCCAGCTCACACATATTATACATATATGTATATATGTCTGGATTGTTGGTTAATGCACGAAAGCTTAACACTATTGCAAGTAGTGGGGTTGTGTTGTTAGAATGCATACGCAAACTTTGCATCACTTTTATTCGCCTTCACTCTCTCAATTTTTCGAGAAAGGGTTTGTTGAGCTGCGGCGTAATTCGATACAACAAAGTGGAGGAGGAAAGAAAGTAAGCAAATTCTTTGTTTATTTGCAGAAATAGGGGAAAAGCAATTTGAGAAACCTAATGCGAATATATGCATCTATACAATACGAATACCAAATTCGGAGCCAATTTTATCAGCCATGCACCGGCTACACATACCCCTCTGACCTAGCAACAACTATTAATAACGAGTTTCATAAAGTATCGTTTTGGAACATGTAGGATTGTGTGTGCACACACCTCCCACAGCCAACACAAATGTGAGTGTGTCTATCTCGACAGGTATGTTTAATGTCTGTCGGCTTCTATTTTCGTTCTCGCAAAATGAAAGCTTCAAATAC
The DNA here is from genome assembly GCA_001718145.1 of Orchesella cincta. NCBI lineage: Eukaryota > Metazoa > Arthropoda > Collembola > Entomobryomorpha > Orchesellidae > Orchesella > Orchesella cincta. The sequence goes on along the minus strand of LJIJ01000038.1, from coordinate 296,105 downwards.
AAACGTCAGAAGTTTCAATGGAATGAATTTTTCATCGGCGCTAAAAGTTTCATGGAATACTTTTGACTAGACAGTCTTTTTGCCAATGCGACAAGGAGCCGACATAATTTCATTTTCGTCACTCACAACTGTCTGTATAGCATAGAAATGTGATCAAATATGACGCTAGTTTATTATGACGCTAGCATAATAAAATTAATTCGCAAACTCACTTGCTCGTAAACTCTTGCAAATTATATTGATCTGATGTCACGTATTTGATAGATAATATGGATATTCATGCAAAAAATACAGTGAAAATAATTAAGGAAATATTCTCATTGTTATTTTCAATTTTCGAAGCCGTCGATACACCAAAAAGCAATATCAAACAAATCATCTGGAAAGAACTGCATGAGACATTGTAGTATATAGGCAACAAATAACTTTCTAAGGAGAATTTGTTGATATTGTGTACTATCAAAGTATGTCACGGCGATTGAAAAAGGGAATCAGTAGTAAGTTCGTACGCATGATGATACCTTGCAAGTGCCATTTTCCCGTATCTAAGTACTTTTTGGGCTGTGATAGCTGGTAAATCCCGTTTCCTTATATGACTCAGGGATATTTCATGTGATGTGAATTGTTCCTATCTAACATTTTAGAGTTGGAGCCACTGTACTGAGGATATTGAGGGGTTACTGATAAGGCTCACAAAAATCCCACTTACGTCAGCTTTGGCACTTATCTTAGAAAACCCCCAAAAGCGGGGTTGGGTTTAAATGCCTACTTACACAAGCCATACACCATAACTTATTCTATTCAGTCGGGCTATGCAATGAGGTCGCGAATTCCAGAACCTACCACCATTTGTGCTATAACATACATTTTTCGTAAGACTGCTTATATACCAAATTTAGGCTTAAAGGATACAGGAGATTGATGGCGTGAAAGCAAATTTCCGGCAGTCGGTCGAACCAAATGCCTTATTTTTGCGAATTTCCCCTTTCTTATCATTTCACTTGAGGGCACCATTAAAGAAAGGTTTGCTTAATGCACAGCACCATTTTTACACGGATTGGCAGTTGTTCGATTTCCTATAAGACGTGTGTGCAATGTCTCATAGCATGAATCCCTAGTTAAACTGCATAGTTGTTATAAAAGAGCCTAAATTGTAGCTGGAAATATCCGTAGTCGAGTGGCTGAGAATATAGAAGTAATTTTATATGTTGTATGAACCTACCATAGCGAAACGAGTGAAAGTACTAGAATGCCATGAAAGCTTGAGCTCACTCGAAGCGCCACCAATCGTGATTTTTCTTTACCGAGAGTTACCAGAATCAGATGTAGTATGGAAAGTTCCACAGTCCAAGGGAAGGTGTCGCGCTGTGTGTTTGTTTTGGAACCGAAATCCCGAAAAGCTTCTAACCGGTTCCAGTCCTTTGTTCAACAAAGGATCTCCAGCTAAATGTGTATGTTACGAATGTGTAGATGGCGACTGGCGTTAGCTAACATTGCATTGACAAGCTGACGTTATCAATGCAATGCAATAGAAGTTCCATCATGGAACTTCCATGGAACTCTTCTTGGTAGATCCAGAATGAATGCAACTTCCTCAAATTGTGCCGATGTATGATATTTTTATGAAGTACCAAGATAGTTGACGATGATTGTTGCTGTTGTGATGAAATATTCATGCATATCGTTAAAAACCGTAAACAGTTGATAACGATTCATAAAATGCAATTTGCCAAAATAAATGAGCTATACCACACCAATTCCGATCTTCATTCACGAGTTGAAGGATTTCTCCAATTCGCAACTGTATAAATGGGCGACATCCGTAATATGGTAGCAGAGTTGAATTCGACTTACCTGAAATATAAAACAAATGAAATTTTATTAGTTGACAAGTGACAAACAGTAACATAATAATTAAATGTCATTGAGGGGAGTTTTTTTGGTGTGAAATGGAACAAACCATATAGATTTCAAGCCGGGGTTATTTCAATCTAATTAAACATGCAGTTCATACAAAACTTGAGTTTAATTTTTTATTACTTTCACCACACGTTCATTTTATCGTTCTTTTCATTCTCGATTTTTATATTGCATTTTTAACAGCAACCTAAACTTTTTGGAAATTGATTTCAAAGCCAAAAGTTTATAAGGACAGTTGTTAAAATCTGTTCTCTTATGGCTTTCAAAAATTGAAGGTTAGGCTTGGTCTAGCCAGACAGACCTAAATGTAACTTGTTAAACGTATTTCCAACCTAACATGTTCATATATCATAGTACATATTTTATATTCCCGACATATGATACTAGCTTTTACTGTTTGATTTTGGGATCAATTCTCAGAGTAGCAAGGACTTTCTCTTTCCTCCTTGTTGGCATATAAATTAATGTGTTTATATATGTGCCTAAGCAAAGTGGCCACGTGGATGGGAAAAGTTGAAGGAATAAAAGTAAGCAGTGGAGTCAAGTGCATCGATGATAAAAACGAATATAAAACGCTTTCTTCCACTACTCAGCATCGCTTTCTCGGCTGGTGCATGAGACCAGAAAACACACAAGATTCAAGATACACCAACCAAAAGTATATATCACCCTTACTCATATATAGCATTCTGCGTGAATGCATTTATCCGATTCATATAAGCATGCTCATATGCAATCTATCTTCATGGTTAATACTTGCTACTAGCTCGTTTCACTTTGATAAAAAATATGTTCCTATATATGTTCAAGAGCTTTTAGTGCATCCATCTGCGTTTTAGGAACAATTTCGGTGTCTTAAGGGAGATTGAATTGCAAGCTTTTTACAATGCCCACTTTAGCCTCAGCAGACTTGCTTTTTATCTTTCTGGAAACAAGTGGCTTCAAATTTTACTTCGGCCCCGAAAGAGGAGAAAGGCATAAAGTACCTTAATGGGGAGAGTGCGGTCGGATGAGTTAAATAAGACGACGATGATGATGATGATACGATATGAGCTTCCAGAATTCAAGTTTTCAAGAAACGAGGAAGAATGAATAAAGAAGACCAAAAGGATTTCTTGACTACTGGATACGTCCCTTTTCTCAATGGCATTACACGACATGATTATGTACAGCTACGACTATTGCTATTGCATCTGCTGATGCTGCAGGCCGACAAACCAAGACGGTAGTAAAGACGAAGAAAAAATGTTGCTTGAAATCTCACAATCACACATTCCCCTCGCGGCCAACCCTTGTGTGGCACTTATGTCGCAGATGTCACATATTAGTTCAAGGCGAGTTCAGTTCAGCTCCCTTGTCTTTCCATCTATCTGAAGGACATTCCAAGAAGCTTTCAAGAGAGTTTGCGGTGAGGGGGAATATGCTGCTTATAGAAATGCTATGATAGATAATACACACCATGCATTGTGCTCGGCAACAGTCTCAACTCAACCAAGAAGGAAGAAAAAGCACAAGGCGGGTCAGTAACCAACCACTTTTTTCTTAAATGCACTAGTACGCTGTAATATGACTCTGTAGAAATAGTTGAGTTCTTTATTTCCTAGATTCTCCTGCATGTTTAATTAGCGTCAAAGTCAACGGTATTCTTAAATTTCACCACCGGGATAATTTATCTTAATTCGTCTTGCACATTGACATACAAGAGTGGAGTGGTGGAACTCCAACCAAACAAATGTAATCTAAACCAAGAGAGAAAGTTGAGTGCAGAAGCCATTCTCGCACTCTTTCACAACTTTTCTCAGCACCAAAGACGAAAGTACGCGTGTAAATATTTGTTTTCCAGCACTACTCCCTATTCAGCATTCACAAACAATATGTAAGTAAGAGCAAATGTTGTTGTCCTTCCTGCCTTGCTTCCATCCAGATTCCAATTTATATGTTGACCGTAGTTAAAATTACTGTCAAAAGCTATGTATACCAAACAACTCAACATTATTACCAACCGTTCATATTATATAGTATGTCCACCTCTCTACTAGGCACAAACAATTCTTTATTATGCTTCCTTATAAAAAAAAGTGTTTTGAAAGGTTTGAAGTATTTAACGTAATGTGCTGATTCCATTAGACTTCTTGATGCAAGGGGTGAATTGTGATTTTTCATAGCTTAACTTTCCCTTGTCTAAAAAAATCCATGGCACGCCACGTAAAGCACACCATGACTATGACATGGTACGCCAGCGAATAAAAGGAATGAAAGATCAAAACCCGAGATATTGTTTAAACACATCATCATCATATCATATCTCAACAACCCTCGACAATAATAAATCTTGACTGGCATCCATTGCATTTGCTTTCTTTTCAGAGTGTATGCCTACGATATCACTTCGTCCATATCGAGTTCAAACAATCTACTTTTCTATTGGCATAAAAGAAAGTAGTATACATAAGGTATATATGTGTATCCATCATCCTTTCCTAAAGCTTCAATGACCAAAAAACCCATAAAATGTGCTTTATTCTAAGAAAACATTAAAGCATTATGTATCTGAATAACGGAGGAGATTGGAAGAAGGAAAGTCAACAAAAAAGATTGAAAATGGATTGAGCTTTCATATTTTTTTTTTTGAAATTTTCTCAACTTTCCTCTCTTCCTTCCTTTTTCTCGTTGCGCATCAAAGCTTTGTGTCTTGATCGGCTATACGATGGAGACAGAGAAGGAGCAGCATCGCCATTAACCATGTAATGTAAAACGTCTTCTTTTCATCATTATCATCATCAAACCATTATCTCCAATGTATTTTATTTCCTGGCTTGCAAGAAAATTGAGTGGAGTGAAAGAAGGAAATCTCATAAATTGTCATATCCATTTTTCTCTCGAATACGCATTAAAGGCAAGAGAGAGTGAGCATCAAGAAAATTCCTTATCATCCTCAGCTTCTCGGCGACTATCCTTTTCTTTAAGGAATAGACTTCATATGAATGATGTAGGGATATGCAATAAACATTAAATCTGAAAGTAGTGGAACAGAGAGATAAATATCATATCATCATCGTATAAAACTGCCTTTCGTCTCCACTTTACCGGCTTACTCACCTTTTCGGTCTATTATATTTTTCGTTGATGCGTTTCCTCGTTCTGATTTACAGCTGTAAATACAGTTCGTTCGCCTCACAAGAAAATCGTATACATTCAGTTAAATTATAAGTGCTGTGTTGGTCGTTAGCACCAGTAGTATAGCCGTTTCATCTTTCACTTTTCATTGAACAATATTTATCCTTTCTTCCATTCGCATATAAAATCCCAGATTTCCAAAAAACCATTATTTTGTGAACACCTTAAACCTGCTGCATAATATTTGTACAGTGACAATATCAACACCAACGCTCGCTTTAGGTAGGGTATAAATTTTGAGTTATATTGGTATTACGAATAATTTTTGAAAAGCCGCTTGAATGGATGTAAAGAAAGCAGAGGAATATTTAACTTGCTTTGTCACAATCATTTACTGAGAAATATTGGAAATGCATACACATAATATGATATGAAAGTAAAAGTATGCACCCACGCGGCCTTCCTATTATGCTATTTTGTTATAAGAGTAAATCGAAAAATTGTGAGACTGGTCGTGTTTGGCTACAACATAATACGGTTTGGTATTCTTCAGATTTTTAGTTAACCCAGACATACATACATAGGCATGCGACAGAATATTATGTTCATAAATAGGATAGAATCATACCGGAACGGGAGTATGACTATACTTTTTGCGATTCGGTTGTTGAATGCATACATATACGTAGCTGCATTATATTATGGCACAATGCAAATCTTTTATAACAAGAGATCCCATGAGATACAACTCCATAAAAAAGTTGAACTTTGCATAATACTATTTTTGTTAAAAAGTGCATAACAGAGGGAATGGGTTTAAGGCACTCTAGATAATGCTCACTGAGAAGGAATTTTCCACAACAAGAGCAGAGGCCAACAAAACTTTGACCTTCGTTATGGAAAAATCAAAAGTCATGTTGAATACAGCGTATATATGCGGCATATATTGATACGCATTATATTGCTTTTTGAGTTCACGTGCATAAAAAAAGTTTGAGCCAATGGCACGATGATCAAGTATGTGTGCGCTTCTGTGATGCGGATGTGGTCGTTGTAGTCAAACCGTCATAGTAATTCTCAAAATAAGCCCCTTACACAGAATTCAATTCCCTCAAAATGACTCCCTCTACGCTAATAATAGACACTGTGGGAGAAAGAACCCTCTTCTAAAATACATATGCACCACCACCACAACTACCGCCACACATAGATAAAGTTACATTTTTTTGCTTCCTTCCTCCCTTCACATAACAATCTACTCTACTACTTGTTTCCAAAAAAAATCCCAGAAATGGTTATGATTATACTCCCACAACTAATCATTGTGCATGATCTGAACACTGATTTCTCATGAATCTCATATCCGGAAGTTTGGCCACTGCGAAAAGAATATGTGTGGTGAACTGAGAAGGAATACCACTGTCTTTATGTCTGTATAGATTCTACTTGCGCCCTAAACTCTTTTCCTCTGTAGTTTTTTTACTTACTCAGATAAAAAGGTTAAACGTGATAGTGATAGCTTATTTCTTCTGTTTTACCTCCTATCTGATTTTTATCTACAAATCCTGAAATACTTTTTAAAGCTTAATATTAGGGTCATAGGAAACTATGCTCCACTGCGTTACAGGGAAATGGGGTTGTTTCCTCAAGGCATATCTTCCCCCTTCAAGTTGGATTACTTGAGTAATAATTTAACAATTCCAAATGACTATTTTTTTGTTCATTGTGATCTTTTGGGAAACCTTCCAGCTGAAAGTTATAGAAGAATTATTGTTACACATATGGCATATAGTAGTATAGTATAGGCACATATTTTTTTGTAATTTTGTATCAAATCTTTCTGAAGCTGAAATGAAAATAGAAAGTAAACACGAATGAGAACGAAATGAAAACTATCAAAAATTTTCCCTACAAACAGAAAAAAGCTACCACTCTTTTTTCGAAACCGAAAAAAGGAAAGCGGCTGCTTTTGGCTTTCACTTCTTTTATGTAGTCTTATATATCAACATCAACCCTAGCTTTCACTTGTGAAAACCGCCTCCATAAAATTGATGACATTAGTTAGTTTCCCCTCTATATATGTGTGTATATTATACCACACAAAATAGGGAACAATCATGAAGCTCGAGAGATGCTGCGTTTACAAAAGCACCCCGTAAAAACGCTTCCCCATTAGTTGACATTATTTACGTAGCTCGAAAGACAGAAAGAGGGAAAAACTTGGCAGGCATAAAAGAACTTCCTTTCTTGATTTTTTCTCGTCATTTTCGTCTTCACTCCAATATATATCCACTGCAAGGGCGAGAGTTGCTTTTGTTAATGAATAAATTATTATAACAGTATGAAAGAAAAACTGTTTTGCATTGAAACGGTTTTGAGGAAAACCCTTCATCCCAAATGTGTCATAATGGTTTTGGAACCTTTTACCACGCTCCCAAAAACATAATGTATATAAGTACATATAAAGAATGCACGAACGTAATTAAACTTTTCCCTTCTTGCTGGTCGTTAAAAAAGTGAAAGTTTCATCATTACTGCATCCAGCAACGTTAGTTCCATCCCTTAGTTTTTTTGTTTGCATTGTTGCAGCATGAAACGGGGAGAAGAGCGAGACAACGGGATGACACGATGTGTTTTTTGTTGTATAATATGTGTAAGTTGAGCGGGGAGAAAATCGAAATGAAATGCAAATAACCTGTAGATGGAGAAGAGAGAAACGCGAAATATGTTGGATAATGAGAAAGTTGTACAATGTATTGTGTATATTTTTAATGTCATTTCGGAGGAAAGTAAAAGAGAAAGCTATTCAAATATTTAACTAGCACGTTAATAGTAGCTTTGTGTGGTGTACGCTCTAATGTGATCATTGTTCATGTCCAAAGCAGCAAAGACAGCACCAGAAGGAAAGCCAATCTATCTACGGTTTTTTGTAGCCCTGCGGAAATTAGAACGGAAGAGGTAGGTGTGCGTTCCTGTATGCAATGTTCACCTACCACATCCACATTCACTGTAATAGTTTCCTGCATTTCTACTTTTCACTAAAACCCGATTAAACAAGAGCAACTACAGACCGGAAATAAGGAGAGTAAAGGGCATTATGTATTGTAGACACCTACGCCCGTCGTAAATTTCATGTTGTCTATCTATTATAAATGGAAACCCGTCCAGATATGTTAATTCTTACGACAATTCTCTCTGCTCCCGCATTAAGGAAACACGTAACGGGTATACATATTCACCTCTCCCTAATGCGCACTGTCCAACTCATTGCTGCGCTCAACAAACTATACGAAATACAAGCTAACTTCAAAAGCAAAATGAAAATGTTCATTCTAGCCTAGCCCATAATAAGAAATTATTAAGATGGAAATGCGTGAGTTTGGCTAAAGGAAAGTTTGCTATTTAAGTGAAATATACGCCTTAAAGCAGAGGATTTTCAGTGGCTGCTCAAGTTTTCATTTCCTACTTTCACCCTTTCCCCATCAGATATAGAAAATGTATCACCTCTTTAATTACATAGATCTTTTCCCGTCTTTGGGGAGCGAGTCAAGGTCACAATCGTCTCAAAAGTGATGAGAAGTTAATCCACTTGGTGAAATCAAAAGATTATATAGAGAGAAAGTAACCCACCACTCCAACTTTAATAAATAAGCTCATAAGCTATTTAGAAGGAATGCAAGGGGGAAATGTCAAAATATATATTATAAGCAACGCACAACTAAATACACTCTTCTATTACTAGACATCTGGTTCTGGTTAGCCGTCCGTAATTTAATGTTGCTTGCTCCCAAAGAGGCGAAAGGGTTAGAAAGTTACATTTTCATTATTATTCTCAAGAATGTATCGTAAACAGCACAGGAACAGTGGAGTATTATGTGTTGTATTATTATCGAAATGAATGAGTATTACTGACGTTCGATAAGCTTCAGTCCCAACTGCTACTGGCTCAAGTTCTCAATGGAGAACTCTGGCAGAATTATGTATCATTACGATTAGGACACGATACGAGGAAACAATACTCCTGCCCATTCCATTTCTGTTTCTCTCGATTTTGCTTTCCCCCCTTTCATTAATGTAATCCACATGAAATCCTGAGCTGCATTAGTTATGCTGTCTTCTAAGCCTTTTGTACCACTCGACATGGGTGTAATGTTGTATTGTGGATGAAGACAGGAAAAAGTAGCAAACAAGATAGGCACCACAATGAGAAACTGTTTTAACGTATGAGCTATTTATACTGAATAACCAACCAAGAGGACGAGGGGGAAATCCAACACGCACATGATCACGACGATCACATTCATGAACAACAAAATGAATGGAAAGAATAAGGAAAACGAATTGAGCATTAGGTTGCTCGACGAGCTCAACAACTCAAACACATATATAGAAAGCACTCGAACAATCCTAGTCCATGAACATCAACGCTTAATAATAGTAAGTTCAAATATAACAATAGGCATGTAAGAGTAAAAAAGAAAGATGGAGAAAATTGAAGAAAAATCTTGGAATTTAATGAATGAATGAGCTTATTGCGCCAATTTACACGAAGGTCTAACAATAATTTCAGCTCTGCAAATTAAGAAGGAGTGTGAGAGATGACTTTATAATTTAATTTCGTACAGTATTGGCGAAGGTCAGAACACTGGGCTTTGTGAAGTGTGAATTATACAATTTCGGTAAAACTTTTTGTACAACTTTTACTGTACTTTTGGGTATCTAATCGACTCAACATGGAATAGAATGAAAATACATGGAGAATTAAAATAGATCATAATAGAATAGAGCGAAAAAAGAAAGTTTGGAAATAGAAAAAGGGAGAAAATTCATTACAAAAGAAGGAGACCATGGAAAAAGATAAAACTAGTTCGGGTTTTTGGTATAACTGCTGCTGCTGCTACTCCGCGATATGCCGCATATACACAATGTGTCGTGCTCAGTGGGCGAGCAAAATGTAAGAAAAAAAATCTTTATAATTTTCAGATTTATGTAGCTACAGCTGCGGATATTATTTTATACGAAGAAGGAACACCATAAAAGGAGCAAAAAGTAAGTTAAACAGAAAATCTAAGATAACTAGTTTACTCCAACCTCGTCCACTTTTTCCTACAGTTGGTTATGTTTTGTTAGATCATCCATGTGTTCATGGTTGCTGCACAGAGGTTTTCCCATGTAGGATGTATGTACTTTTGTGCACTTTTTGGTCACGAGGAAAGGCAGCCCAGCGTGAAGATTTTTACTGCATTTCATTGATTACTTTTTCCCTTCGGCTTTGACTTGCTTTGCCCCGCATCAGGTTTATTACTTTTTGGAAAGAAGAAAGTATAAGAGCTGGCAAGAAGAAGCATAAAAAGGATTCGTTCAAAAAGCGAACTTAGATTAGAAAGGTTTCGTGCTTTATTATACGCAGCTCATGAAATGATGCCACCGAGAGTTGCTGTAGGTGGCGTGCTTGGATGATGATGATGATGTCGATGCTCCGTTTGTTGCTGTCTATATAAATACCCCGAAGATATAACGATGTGTGGTACTGATTATTATCTACATTGATTCTTCATGTCTATATGCGTGGCAGTGGTGCAATGTGAATTTCCGTTTGCATTTTCTAGTATAATCTGTTTATTTTGTGTGCATCGATGCACTGTATTACCAAATTCAAATCAGATCAAAACAAGCTGCATGCTGCATCTCCTTGACTGTGGCATAATGTCTACCCGATGCTTATAGTTTTCAGTTGAAAAGAAAATGGAGAAAGCGTGGGCAAAGGCGAAGTGGAGAGAATTTTGAACCCAAATGAAGGCATAGATGTACATAAAATGGTATAATAATGCAAGTATATAAAGTCTATTACACAGCACGAAATCATCGTGTTTAGTTGTTATTCCATCGAAATCCTGGTTTCAATTCCAGTGAATTGTTGTCAGCCCCACATGGCACACACGGAATCGACTACAACCTAATGTCTATAAAACCCACTATTCTAATGTAATGTTGGTTGTATTATCATGGCTTATGACTGCACCAAAACGCATATTTACATTTGTTCCGCATTAACTGCATAGGTACACAATAGGAAGTTCATCTGCAAGTTACATTTGTTCGTCGAATCAGTAACAAAGAAAACTCATGAAATGCGTTGTTGCAGTATTTTCTCGGAAATGGAAATCAAACGAATTCTGCTAGGAGTTCATTTCCATGAAAGCTGAAACTCAGAACTGAACCTGAGCCCTATACTCGAAAACAATGAGAGGTATCCTGTTGAAGAGATGAATGCTACAATAAGAGAAATTTATTTTCCTGGAACAAAACAATACAACTCTTTGTGATAGCTGCAGGGAAGACTAGGTATGCTAGTCTGAGATGCATGCATAAGTATTATATATGTGTGCATTTAAAACACTCACGATCAAAAGTAATACCACTCCGAGCAATGTTCTCTCCGCGATGCATCTTCTCTAATGACATGAGAGCACTTGCTTTCAGCAAACGAAAAATAATGAGGAGTTGTACAAAAGGAACGCCTTTTCATTATTATACGTGCTTTCATTTCACTCGACCATTATACTTTTACAACGTTGCTAACATTACCACATTCATTTCATTACCCCTCTCAATATATCCAAATGAAATGCAAGGCTACAAATACAAAGAACTAAAATGTTTCCAGGTGCATACAAATAATACTCCTTTCTCCTTTTGGTAACAATACCAAGGAAAGTCTAGTCGTAATAAACCGCCTATTCTATATGTGAGGTGCACTAATATACCAACTTACATAACAATTGATTATTTAGCTCATTTATTAAAGTTAAAGTAAAGTAATATATTCAGTTACTTCTATAACATAACTCGAATGTAAAAATATTCTAGCATTCTGAGAAACTCTAGTGAATAAGCAAGTACTTTGCACTTTCCGTTTATTGCAATGACTGGACTGACCAAACCTGCATTTAATTACCCTACTTCACGATATTTATTGTTCTGTATCCGCGCGTCACACATGCTTTCACTCGGAACAGCAAGAGAGCCAAAAAAAAACTTTTTCATGCAACGCCATAAACGGCTGGCCGCACCTTGCCTTGAGTTCGATCCGACTACGATAAAAATAATCGCGATATGTATGTATGCCATTCTTATAGTGAGAATTAAGAAAATAAAAAGTTGACTTGTTCCTCGAAAAAGGAAACGCGAGTACCTCCGTATTGGCTTGCCCGCCCCTCATTTTATAAGCTTCACACGGCTTCTCCACTTTCAAACTCTGTAACTACTACGCTACTACTACTAAAGCACGTCAACCACATCTCCATGATTCATCAGCTCAAGTTGAAACTTATTTAGCCATAAGATTTAATTACTTCAAAGGAAAACTAAACACTTAGAATTAATGAACTACACTCATTGTATTCCATTCTCTCTCTCTCACACAGTTTCTTTCGCCTTTTCCGCTCCTTGTAGTTTCCTCAGGAAGAAGTGTGACCTTAGGTTGAGTTGAGTTGCTTAATTACACGAATGTGAATAGTATATTTGTATGTATTAACTGTAGTCTCAATAAATCCTCAACTCCTAAATGCCAGCGCAGGTTCATTACTCAATAAACTCTGGATGCACATTCCTTTTTTCCTAGCAGTCTTACACAAAATCCTCCACTTTTCCTTCGCCGAGTAGCATCACCATATGTACATATTTTGGAGCTAGTTTACAAGTCGAGAATTCCCCACCATGTACGCCTCCTCCAGTGATGCAGAAGATGATAATAGTTTGGTAATACTTAGGCCCGTAACTAGATCCCTGAAAGTGGCCTCGAGTGGTTAAACGAATAAAACCTTTTTTCCAGTTTTCCAAATTCCACCGTAGGATTCTACAGTCTGCGTAGAATCCTGAAAGATGCTGTTATCAACTGAAGGCATATTGCATGTATGCCTATATTGGACACCAACCAAACTTAAAGCCGATCTGAGTGTTTCGTAACATTGGACTTGTGGAAAAAGGAAAGTAGGGTGAGGACAATATCCTTTTTCCACATGTCCTTTGCTTTTCTCCTGAAACTTTCTTTCTTTTTAAAAAAAAAACGCTTTCAACTTTCAATTCACTTACAAAATTCACAAGAGAACATACAAACAAACATGAATTGAATGCATGTATGCGTTTGGCATTTATACGATTGCATTGCATTATTCCAATTTTTTTCTCAGTAAGAAGCTTATCGCTCCTCTGTACATAACAACTGGGTGTTTTCTTCATTCTATTCACTTGTCCTCCTTTATTCTCCGCCCTTAAGCTGCTTTCTTTCTCCGCTCCCACTTTGTGGGGAAAATACGGAATTTGAAACTTGCTACAAGCATGAATGTTCCATTATAAATAGCAACACACACACCATACCACACCACTTTCATTACTACTTTGGTGATGGTATAATGTTGAATTCTACAACGACATGAAGGACATATAACACATCCTATCAGAGACTGCAAATGCCCTTGTGAACTTTTGAAAATAATGGGATTTTCACCATGTACATGTAAAGAAAAGAGCAATCAGGAGCAATACATGCACACAAAACTGTGGCATAAGCATTGTACAAGTAAAGTTGGCTCATACATATATTTATGTGTTTATATCAAACAAAATGTATTTTGTAGCATTTTGTGTTTACGTGTCGGACTTGAAAACACACGAAAACCTTGACAGGAGAAAGGAGAGCTCCAGTTTCCTTTTTTCCTAAAGTTCCAGACGTAGACAAAATTATTCGCATAATAACCGCAATACATATTTGAGAAGCCGTATAATGTAGGTTGAGAGAGAGAAACCCACTAGGTTTCATGTTGAATTTTAAAAGGGAGTTTTCTACAAATATTTTGCTGTGGATCTGCACATTCTATACCTCCATGCATAAAGTATGAAAATGGTAGGTACTTAAGAGGGCCAACATGACACACTAATATATTGTTCCTCCGTCAACTGTTCAAAATCGCAATATGAATACAACACATGTGCACGTACATAAGAACTGTAGAAAACTAGTTTTGGGAGAGAGAAGTGTGAATAAAATGAGAGAAAGGTTGAGCAATGCAACATGCAGTTTTTAAAGCATTTCAGAAGCGTGCTCCTTCAGATTCAAGGTCACCAGATATATAACAGTTGTGTACCTATCGAGCTGGGTTGGCTGTTGAAAAGTTAACTCCGCAGGAAATTGACTGGCTTTTTATTCACAATGGAATTCAATTTTGTTTGCAAAGTAGAAGCTCACAAGACAAAAGAAGTGGTATAGGTAGCAGGAGGAGAGAGCAGAGCTCAAATAAAAAGTAATTTTGCGTCTCATTTCTCTCTAGCCTTGCCTCTCGCTTCCATCTCCACAATCTGACTATGTTCAACAACCAAACCGTGTTACAAAAAGGATCTATTTATTTTCGCCTCTTGAATAACTGGAGCACGGGCGAAGAGTGGTGCTGCTGGAAAATGAAGTAGCTGTATACTTATGTAGGTGATCATTTTCTACTCTCATCTCCCTCCAACCTCCTACTTCTCATCCTTTCCTGCTTACCGTACTTATCTAAAATGCGACTTTATTATTCGGGCTGACGTGTTATGCTATTTTTGTTTTCCATATTTGCAAGATCACCAACCAGAATAGCAGCATCCGATGCGATGGGTTTCCATATAATATCCCATGATCCTTCCGCTACCGCCTCCTCATCTTTCCTTTCCTCGGGTTATGCGTTCATTATATTTACATCGTTTCCGCATTAAGTTTTCCTGGAAAATATGACATAGCTTCGAGTTTTTCTCTCCAGCAGGAAGCTCAATTTTTTGCCAAGCTCAATACCCATTCTAAAGGCTGACACAGTAGGCAGTCAGCTAATACAAACCACCCATGCAGGTGTGCAAAAAATCCATACACTTCCCTCTACACACTACCTTGAACATACAGTTTCCCACTGAGAACTTCGTGTGTACTATAATCAGTCGTTTCATCTTATTTAATGCTTTCAAAAAGTACCGAAAAATGTGCCAACATGTGAAACTTATACACTCTCAACAACTGCAGTTACCTGTGAACCCAATCTTCTATAAAGCTTGACCAAAGTATGTTACAATATTTGTAAGTCTCTTGCTTTTATTAAGGTGGCTAACTTCGTTCATATATAAATACATGAATGTTACATACTCTTACAAAAAGGAGATTGCGAGTAGCTTATTTTATTACTCTTTTCAAATATAGATTAGATGAATGAAAACATATAATAGGCATAAAAGCTTGAGCACAACTAATGAAATGGAGTATGAAAGACTTACATTTTCTTTTCATGTTGAAGCTTTTAAAGAATGTAATGCATATTATACAAATGTGTGTTTTGAGTAGTTTATATTGTACGCAACAAAGCTCGCAACCCATTTAATCTACTAAGATAATTGAGAAAATGGAACAAAAAATACGCAAGGAAATTTGATATGTTAAACTCAACCAATCTAGCTAATAATTTGCTTTTTATATCAAGATGATCCAAAATTTTGGAAAAGATATCCTGGATTTGACAGCTATAATTATTGTCCTTTCTTTGAGCGACATGGCTCAAAATCATCTTATTAGAATATCCATTTTATTGAAGTCTGAAACGCAAGTGAAATTGGTATGGATGGTTTGCTGCCTGGTCCAAATTGCAACATGCCATGCCGCTTAACTTGTACAACATACACTTGCCATTTGACACGATAATTTACATTATTGGTTGCTACTCCGCGTGTTCTTGACGTTCTTGTAGCTCAACATTGTGAAACAGTGTTTGAGTGTTCTATCAGCAGAGAAATTGTACAGGAGAAGCAGTAACAATGCAATTATCTAGCTAGCAAAACCCATTTGTCGACCCTGTTGTTTCAGCCACTAGTCTCTTGCTGCGACACTGCTAATTCAAAAATCATTAGCTCCCTTCCTGTGATTCCAACAATTTTCTGAATAAATCGATCTTCATTACCCTCAGCAATTTACTTGTGAAGGAAAACGGGAGCCTATCATTATCCTCCACAAAAAAAAGAGAAAAGTAGGTTGAAAGTGGGGAATAATGAAAGTTTCAGCATACAAATGTGATTTTTCCCTTGGTGAGAAAACCATTACAGTTGGAAAAAATAGTATTTTTGTCGTAATGATTTTCCCTCGCTCCTGTTCTTGTGGTTTAATCTTCTTTTAACTGTGCTCAAGCAAGATTAAACTCATTCGGCAAAGTATAAAGCAACAACGGTATAGGTATAAGTGTATTAGGTAGTTTATTTGTAGGGTCACATTTGGAAAGTTGAAAAATTGGGATTTCATCTGGACGTACAGGTATTGAGGACGGAGAAACTCCCACGACAGAAGTAGCACACTTACATAAATACAAACACACCTTTTCATGAAGCCGATTTACCTACATTAATGTCTATATATTCGTACATTCATGCCTTCGTTTATTTCCATGAAATGGAGCTCCAGGTCCCCAGTTTTGCGTTTGTTTCTCACGAATTTTACCATTTGAACGGAACAGAATGGTAATGGAAAGAATGAATGACACCATTTCCGGACTGAAATTCACTTGAGCACACTTTCTCCCGTTGCAATAACAGGATGGTATTTGTTAGGTATGCCAATAACTAAAGCTAGTCAGCATATTTATGCACACATTAACATTCACACTTTTAGCTTTAGGCCAAAATTGGTGCGTAGTATAATCACATAATAAAGTTTCTTTAGATGGTTTTCACGTTTGCTATCAGTACGTTCAAAAACTAAAGATAGATAGGTAGCAAACGAATGGTTATAACTAGCTAAGGATTTCAGCCGTGGCTTAAAACAATTGGCAAATAATACGCTCTCATGTAAAGATAAAAAATGTGGATTATGCATGCAAAATATGCATACTTCGTGTCAGCTCGGTGTAATACTCGCATGCAAAATAGTGACAAACAAGGCAAACTATAAAAAAAATTATACAGTACATGCCACCTATGCCAGTGCTATGAGATGCGTATATATGATACATTACGTGTAGTTTGTTGGAGCAGGAAGTTTGAAAGCAACATTCATTTGCATATTACATGCCACATAACAATGAACAAGGAGCTCTAACAGTGTATTGAAGTCAGTAAGCTAATTTTTTGTCTGCATCGAGCCCAGTCAGGAAGTTTTTGGAAAGGCAAACATCTTTCATCTTGCTCAATTACTATGCCATCCATCCCCCTCACATCTTCTGCACTGAATCTGAGCTCTTTTCCGTCCATCTCAACAGACGTCCGGGTATTGACCAGTCTTCTCTCACCCAGTAAGCTAACTTTTTTTTGTCTGCCATCGACTGGAGAACTCGGCGATCCATTTTCGTTCAAAGTAGTCTCATCTGATCCCCGCTTCCTCACAATCTAATGCTGTCCTTACGCGCACTTATCAATCATCGCGTCATCAGTTAGTTAGCTTCTCTAGCCCAGATACTGTTACGCTATTCAAAATGCCCTGGAAAAAACTGCTCGCCTTTCCGGGTATCAGCTCGCTCTCGTTCACTGCTTTCCTTGTTGTACCTCGAATACAACGCAAGTGTCTCCTTGGTCGACATATTGCAGATCCACGCCCCCAAAAACGCGTAGAATGATAACCATTCCGCTCTCCCTATTAGGCCTATACATTCCTGTTACGGTCCATCTCGTACGTGTTATTGCCGTCGCCCTTCACGAACGAGCACAAACCAGGACGATATTCTCTGCGTAGACTCATGTAATAGCCACCAAGACACCACTTCACTCCTCATCCCTCCCCAGCCTCAGTCCCATCTGCTCCGACATGCTGCGCCGCTTACGAAGGTCGCCTTGTCGTGAAATACAAGCACCAGAAAATAATGTCGTCGCTTGCGTATTTTATTCTGTATCTATAAACTCCATATTTTCTTGTTGGAATCCTGGGGACATGGAATCAAAACACGCTTCAAAAATGCCAATGAAATGCTATATTATGCTATAAGTAGTTTGCAAGCGACGAGTCAGAGTCAGCAGTATGATACGTATATTATATGAACATAGTGTCTGGTTGTAAACGCAGTACCATTCTCTGTGCTGCTACTGCATAAGTCCATTATTTCTTTCATTTTTCTCTATACGAAATTCTTTGCAGATATATAAAGGCACATCCTCGAGAGAAAAAGCAAGAGTGAAAACGAATGGATTTTTTTTTGCATAAGTTGTATTCACATCCAGTGAATCACAAATTCAATTTACTGCTTCCACAACAAAGTGATCTCGTTTCGTTATGCTTGTCTATGCTCTTAAAGTGAATTTTCTCTCGCGACTATATTTTCTCATCGTTTTTTTGTGTTATAAATGCAAAAGAAAGCAAGCATTTCAGAAAAAATTGTGTGCGTGGAAATCTTGAAAATGCATACCTACTTCCACGACACGACAGAGGAGCGAAAAACGCAACGATCCAGCAAAATGCCATTTACGCCATGTGAAACGTATTCAATTTTTGCAAAAAAAAGAAGAAGAAAAGAATTGAATATCACCCTTGAAACTCCGATACAACCAACTAGCCCACCGCTTTTATAAGATAGTCTTGAGAAAATCTGAGCGACACAGTTTTGCTTACACGCGTCCATTTGTAGCACAGATCTATGCATAAACGAAGACCAGTGAATATTGCAAAAGAGGTAGGTAGGTAGACTAAGTCGGGAGAAAATATCCACCGGTTTTGTTTGCTGGTTTCCTTAAGGAAGATTTAATTTCCGTGTCGATGACTGTCATCCATAAATATTTCCTTTACGGGTTTGTGTCTCTGCTCCAAACATTCTAACATTCTCAGAAAATTCCGTTATGTCAGTCAGCATTAGACATTTTTCTTTAGCTTCTACCTATATATACTTTCCTGTATAACATAGTTTTCTCCCGTGTAGTTGGAAATAAATTCTGACTCTCTTGTTTGAAAGAAAGGGGTTTTCATTGTGATTTAAATTAGATGAAAATTGCAAAATATGTTTGAACAATGCCTCTCGGATATTTTCTTGCTTTAACAAGACATGTTCCAAATTATGCATCTTTATACTCAACTAGAACGGATCGTTCTTCTCTCAGCAGCGTGTTTCCTTTCCGTCCTGCATATTTTGATATTCTTGCAGTGCTGCTTCTAAAAGTAAGATAATACTACATTCTAAATGTACCCCAACCATCCAACTATCATACTTGTATATAGTAAAATTGTGAAAAAGGGAATGCCATTTATTTTGACATTAATGAAATTTTTGCACACATTTGCTTTCTCTTTACCTATTTGTCTGAATTCGAAAATTCGACCATTTTCAGCTCAGCATTTTATATTGGTAGTTTAAGTCATTGTTAGATGTAAGCCAACACGCTCGTACATCACGACTCATTCATAATGATGAATCTCATGCGCTAAAAGGCAACATTACCGTTTCATTTGCATCGCACTTGCTAGGCAATAAGCTACCATACATTTGCATTTTGTGAAAGAGGTAGAATAAGATAAATCCTGGAAAAAGTACGGTGTAGATAGTAAGCAAAAGGATTTCATTATTTCATTTCCTAAAACGGTATGCATATTCAGTTTTTATAATGAAGAGTATGAACACTATTATCCTCACTGAGAATGCAGACTAAGTAAGAGTACACAAAATTTGTCCATAGCTCATCCTATCCGCTTTTACCCCCAAATGTAGCTTCCGGTGACATGTTCATGCATTGCAAATAGGGCGACGGAATAAAAAGAAAGCTCTGACAACAATAATGTGAACGGACGGGAGGATGTGAGGGAAGTTGAGTATACACGATGCATGTACTAGCACATTCTAGTTATAGTGAAAGGAGCAGAAGGAGTGGAGAGTTAAAAAGAGAAAGGAAAAGGTGTAGTGTGCATAAAAGGCTATTATTTCTGGCCAACATGAATATTCGCAGGTGAATTATAATGGGCTTTCATACGCCAATGGTCTTGATGTAAAAGTAAAAGAAAATAGACTTTTGGAGAGTAAAAGCACTGTGTATTAGGTATTCACATGTGTCTTTTGTCTGCTGCTGCTGTTGCTTCATGCATATTATTAGTTTTTCGAGCTAAAAACTCAACTCAAAATATGGTGTAAGCCAAAAAAAAACTGCTTTACAAAATGCATATTACCACACTATACTACATACATTTTGTGTATAGCTCGACAGTATCATTCACAGTGTACTCACCGGATATCCATTACTATTATGCATGCAAGCCTTAAGCTTACTTTTTTTTATTAGTATTGGGCATCTTCAGACTGCTCCTGGTCATAAGAATGCCTTTTCTATTTGCATCTCGTTGACATCTTCAACGTCTACCTTTCTCGCCTTTTTTTCGTTAAAGCCTTTCATGAAACCAAGATCATTCTCCTTTTTACTCTCTTCGTAGCCTTTGTGTCTCCATCCCGTCTCGATAATATAACATTTCTCAGATATATTAACTCCATCTGCCCATCAAAAGCTGAAATGTGAGATAGCCACAACACAAGTCCAAGCCGTTATCTTGCAAAAGAAACTACGTGTAATACTATGCGTAAACTATTCCACTTTCAGTCTGTACAAAAGTGCTAGCTGCGATCTCGTCTTGGGTTCGCCTAGTGTGCTTCCTACCATTCCTAATGCGCTACCTGCTGTCCCGGAATCGCGCATGATCAAGCAAACCTCCTACGAATGCACCCGAGTCCAGTACCCATTGAACTGATACCGCCTACGCACGACATATTCGCCAGAATCTTCTCAGAATATATATCCGTATAACCATCTTGACAACATGCTTACGCGTATCTACAGCGTCCACATACTAAGCACTCTAACTGATTTTCATAAATTAATAGTCCCAATTCACGCGATGCTAGTCGACACATCGTTCTCACATATGAAATAGAAACAAAGCAGCAACAATCTTGGCCAAAGTCACCCACATTGCCAAACGCCATTGCTTGCATGAAACCGACAAACCGTCACCATTTTTCTACTGCCGACTACCCCACACCCACGACGACCACCCAAAGCCTTATCAATGTTCATTGTAACCGACAGGTTTTGGTTTTTGGCTTTTTCTTAGCGTTCGAGCTTCATTAGATTTCAAGTATCGACCTATTTTCGTCGTCCGCACTCAGAATTTTGAGTAGCTCACCACTAGTTGTACGTGCATCTTCTGAGCAAACAGCAACCAATCATTTACAAATGTTTTCGACGCCTTGTCTTCTTTAAGAAGATGTGTGCCTCGTCCTCTTTGGTAAGTTTACATAATAATAAGAACCCACAGAGCAGCGCTGTATACAGTTGTCCGCTAAGCCTGCATACATATATGTTGCTGGAGCCGACAACAACAACATCAAAAAATCAATAGTATTACGTTGTAGAACTTGAAACAAATATTATACAAAAAGTATATGGTTACGTAAGAAGTAACATTAAACTTTGTGTTTGGTTGTGGCACATCATGTGAAGAAGGGAGCTCATATGCATTAACTGATCATCATTCATCTGGCGTCTTGCTCTTCTCCACCATCACTGATGATGATACTAATGCCGGCTGTAAAGCTATTATGGAATAGCAATATACAAAACAAACTCGACAACTTCAACACATTTACGGCACATTATTCTGACAATGGGAGCAAGTTTTAGTGGGTTAACTTGTCTACACATTTTTCATATTTGACTTACAATAGCGTTCGTGTTATATTCTAAACTGTAGAAATAAATATTTAAGCATGTAGGTACAATTCAAGAGATGAACATAAAGAAGTTGTATTGCAATCTAATGTTAACATTGTCTGTGCAAGAATTCTAATTTTCCTACTACTATCCGCTCCGCACCATATACCCGTCAGTACAGTCCCTCGAATTGTATAGGCTCTTCATTTGACAATTAGCGCAATGAAAAAAAAATATATCAGCCAAATTTAATATAAAAAAAAAAAAAAAAAAAGAATAAAAAATATTCTATTATAAAATAGAAAATGTGAAAAAAAAATAATAAATAAATACAATGTCTGTGGGCTGGTCGAATCCCGGTGCAGCCGTGGCGCGACCCGGGTCACTCGCGGCCCGGTCGACCAAAAAACCGCGCGCGCAGCGCGGACAGTCACGTTATTTGGAAAAAGTTAATTGACTCGTACGTGCGTATTATCATATATTCGGGGAGTCTCTGCTATCTAAAACTTATCTAATCTTGTACCGCTGCCAAAATCACTAGGTATTTTGTGAGTATGTGGTATTCTTACAAACCATTTCGATCTGTTGTGGTTGTGCTAGAAATGGCGTCGGCCAGCAAAAACAGGGAGTAGTGGCCTCTCATAGCAACTTTCATGGAAAATATTGTTAAGCTTTTTCAGCATCTACTAGAGCCTACCTAATAAGAGTCTACACACAAAACTTGGCTCTCTTGTGCAACACGAAAGGTTCTCGGCAAAAGCCCATGGCCCATGTAAACAACATGATGAACAGATGATTAATCATTTTCACAAGCAAGTCCCACCGGGTGGTTGCCATAATATAAGGAACCAAACCAAATGCAAGCACTAATTTAAGGGTGCTTTCTCCACTATAGCACATAGTTTCCGGTTATATATAATCTGGCCCAAAATTGCAAAGCTCTAATTGAATTGTGTGAGATCGCGTCTGTCGAGGTGACATTTAATACGCTCTTTCTAACTTTCACGCACACACAATCCTTTCCACCCTCATCTGATAGTAGGCTGACTTGACTCCTTTCAGTTATTGTTAACTCTGAAACACTTGAGGAAAAAGCATGAGCTTAATTTCCAGAGAAAGTTTCACGCTTGACCTAACACCTTGCCGTCATTATTACTACATGGCTATTTGACCAGACATGTTGATGAACAAAAGCACTTATTTCTCATCATCGAAAATCTTCTTCGTAGTTGGTTCTTAACCTTGGACCTGATTTACATGAACAAAGCTTAAGTCAGTCGACGTTAATAATCAGTATTCGAGGTACTTGGATGAAAGAAGAGAAGAAAATCCTTGTTCTAACCGATTTATACGCACTCTATATAGAGTATTATTATTATATTACCTACCAACGCAACTATAGTATAGCTATCGTGTCAACTCAACCATGTTTCGTCGTAAAGAACTGATCGCCTACCACAAAGAAAGGGGAAAGAGACAGATTGCGGATTTTGAAAAATTGCCTTTGGTCGTTGGTTAATTGAGCAAATCCCATTATCCTTGGCGCTCCATGTATTCCGTATACTGTGGTGCGGTATGTATGTATATCTCTGAGAATGCAGTGGAGGTTTGGTTTGGTAGCTAATATTGCATTGTTTAGTTATGGTCCTGCAGTTTTTGAAGATGCTGCGTAAACGTGTTTCCAGAGAACGGAAAGAGCTTACACTTCTTCCTGGTGGTTTGGTTACACTGCTGCGCGTAGACATTTTGGTTTTGGGATTTTATATAGGAATATACAGCATAGATTGGAGGGATGTAATATAATGTAGAGTAATTCATTATTTCTGTATTTCATACAGAAGAAGAGGAAGAGCTTGTGTTCATGTGTGTGTAAGTTTATTTCTTGCTTCAATTTGCTTTCCTGCTGATGCAAGTGGGTGGTCGTCGGAGATGAATGTTTATAGCTTGGCGATTTATCTTGGCATTGCCATTTACCACAGAAACTTTAGCAGGATGAAACTCATATATTTCCTTTTGCTGTTCGTCTTTTGGAAAGGCAGAGGAGTAGAAGTAAGTGATCAAACCAACTGCACTCAAGTAACACATGAGTGTGCGGTCAGAGAAGAAAGATAAAGCCACGATGAGTGATATACTTGATCTAAAACCCAATCTGAGATTTTAAGAAGCTTCCCTCCAAGAAATTATGCTAGTTCATGTTAAAGGTGCTGTCAAAATGGAGTCTAAGCCCTTTTAGAATCATGAAAATTTGCAATCTCCTGTAGCGATGTTGCATTAAATACTAACACTTTCTACGAAACCGTCTTGTACTAAAACTTATCCATGTGTGAAATAGATGTGGAGTCGGCTTTTGTTCATTTTTATTTGGTCAAGGTCAAAACTGTGTAAGTGAAAGCAGTAAGTTAAGCTGACAAAACTTTTGCTCTTGGTTGAACATGATACATTACTGGAATCAGGTAAGGGTTGGAACGTATAAATTATTCCAATCATCTTGGAATAAAAGTTGAAATATATTGAATCGTCTTCCTCAGTGAAGTATAAAAAAGATTCGAGGAATTGATTTTTATAGTTGAACTATTGTACAGAAACTTTAATAACCGTTTCAGAAGCAAATGAAAGTTGGTGCAATTAAACCAAAACCATTATAATCTATAGATATTTTGTGCGTACGCAAACACACTGCGCCAAAATAACTAAAACGTATACATTAAACTACATGTGCGTCATTGTTGTTGACTAAATGCAGGGTAGGACCAAAAACGTGAAAATTTATTGGATATCATACATACTCTGAGCATCCCAAAGTTTAGGCCAAAATTCTATTCAAGTTAAGTACAGTTTAGAAAAAGACATTAGGCAACTTACACTTGCTTGTCATATATCAGGACAAAAACGGGTAAAATGCCTACGTATACCCAGTACGTAAAGTGAAACTAGCAAACTCAACCACCAAAGTTCCACCAGTATATAAATTAAAAGCAACGATGGTAATACCATCTCCATACACGTAGGTAGCTCGCAGCAGCAGTGGTTTATTTAAGGCGTATTGGATCTGGGAAATAGGGAAAGTGGGAAAGGAAATAAATTAAATGCCCTTTGCTTAGCCAACCGAGGAAACTGTTTATTCACAATCCTTGAGCAATATTAAAAACTTTATGGATCTTTACTGTTTCTACTAGCTTGGGTTTGGTGTCATGTCCAGGAAGAACGGTGGCACTGCTTCATTCCTTTGCCATTACCACTGGTTGTCCGTGCCAGAGAGCGAGAGGAGAGAGGGAGTGAAAGCGTGCAATAATAACCCATGTTGCTGCTCTATTTCCCTCAGGATAAATTCTCTTTTTAAGGAAGTTAAGAGTGAATGGGAATGTAATATAATATATCCGATTGCCAAATGGCTCATGATAGAGAACTGATATAAAAAGGTTGATGAACTTTGCCTCATTCATTACAAGCACAGAAGTTGTAGTATAATATACTAGCATGCATGGAGGAATACTGCTGGGTGGACACAATTTTAGAAAAGGAATCACATGTCTCTTCAACTTGGTTAACCAAAGTGTATTTTATTCAAATCCTACTGGCTCCATGACAAGTAACGCTCCATATGAAACACTTGGTCCCCTTTATGTGCGTACAAGTGAAAGCAAGCAGTACACCAAAAGAGCCACATTGCTGCATATACTTTAAGTATTGCAGTTTAAAAGTGGTCATCAATTTAATCCTTCGTTTATTTCGACCCAAATGCCAACTTTGTAACAAAGGATGCTACCCAGAAAAATGTTTGGTAAAAGTGATCAATCAACACCAAATAGAATCTTCAACCCCACCAAACCAATGACAATGTGCACACTGTATCAATTCAGAGAATGCTATGCAAAGAAGAACATGTTGTGGAAAATATTCTTTGGCTTCTGGTTCGGTTTGATATACAATCAACACATATACATATTTTGTTGGAAAGACAATATCTACGGAAATGGACGGAATACCAACTATTCTTTTTTGTCAACATTTTTCTAGCCTCTGGTGAAAATTAGCATATCAATCAAACCGAAAGTATGACAAAATTTGCCAACGACATGGTTGACCAAATAAAGTCCAGCTGGAACAGGGGAAAGTTGCCTCCAGAAGATAGATTGGACTGTAACACTGTACAGGATTAGTTGATCGAGATGAATGAGCTGGGTTACACACGCCTACTGGGGTGTGTGTATCCTACATACTTGTCTTTCACGTGTATAAAAAGAAGTGTAATATTTGTTCTCTCACATATTTTATTGAAATCATCCGTTATCAAAATAGGTTTATATACACACAGAATTTCTCCCTATGATATCAATCATTTAGACCCACACGGTTATTTATCACTATCTACATTTCATAAAATAATCAGGGAGCATAAACATCACTGTTTAATCCATAAATTTCTCGCTGTCACGCAGCATGTGGGTCACACACGTCGTGTCCACAAATGCATAAAACCTCAATTGTCCTATGGTGTGGGTACCGAAAAGCGAAAAGATCGTAATGGAAAAACTAGAACTGCTGCAACATTCACTTTCCGTTTATTACATATTTTTATAGCTTCTTGGAAAGTGTATCCGTAAAGTGAAATGGTATGCATGCATATTGTGTGCAAGCATTCCAGCCCAACTTGAATGGATGGATGGATACCCAGGAGAAAAGTCAAGAAGAGAATAAAGTTAGATAGATGGGCAATAAAAATCTATACGAATGAAGTGACAAGGGTCTAGCTTGTTATCAATAAAAAATGACACTCACTTTCTCATTCGATTACCTTTCTTATACTTTCCCTAACTCACTTTTTCGTCGTCTTCTGGCTTCCCACTCCCCTATTTTCTGAACATCTTTATAGAAAAAAGGTGTGTGAGTGGGAGAAGAGTGGCGTGGAGTATCAACGTTGTGAAAAATGCAACGCAATAATAATCTTTTCTGATGTGCCATGGAGCAATGCACTTTTACTGCAGGAAACGATTGAAACATGGAAATACTAGTGTTGCAGAGGGAGATTGGGATGTAGCGACAGAGATAGTTATGCTTGGTATTCTCTTCGTGCCAATGACAAGACAATCACATAAAAGGACACAAAAAGACTATCACTGCGACCAACAAAAAATATATTATGTGATATGGGAGAAACATTTATAATATAAAACCATGCATACCATGATATGCTATTCTTTCTGCCGTTTCGTCTCGTTCACAATCTCTTTTCAGATTTTTGGAACAATCCCAGAGCCAGATATGGAAGTACGCCCAATTTCTCCATCCACATACTTCGCATATCAGTTTTTCGAAAAATAGATGTACAATACGTACTTATAAGCAACACATACTTATATTGCAACGTGTACCTTTTTCAACCATTTCTTTCATAGTCGCTTACCCTTGAAGAAAATATCAATTCCCTTGTGCATTTTGCCTGATACATAAGCTCCTGGAAAAAACCACATATATGCGCTTACTCATACCATACCATTTACCATTTTTACAATAAACACGAAAGTAATGTAGCATGGGACAAGAGAAAAAAGCAGGATACTACGTACAACCAAAGTACGGAGTAATAGACTGCGAGTCGGGAGAAAAATGCAGACATAAAATAAAATACAAATCGTGTAGAACGCACCTCGTTTCTTAAAAGAGATAAGAGCACGCACAAAACTCTCCTCAAGATCATTTATTGATGGCATGAGACTAGCAGTCTGTGGCAGACCCATTAGTAGCACCCCATTCCTGTCACTTTGAATCACTTAAATAAACTATATCTGTTCACTCACACAATTGAGTGCAAAGTATACAAACATACATTAGTGCATTGCATCACATAGCCAACTCTATAGGAAGGAAGAGTAGTAGTGTACAACATTTTGTGATTGGTATTGCATTGCATTGCAACAGTGAATAGTAAACGTACATAACGTTAGATCCACACTTCTCACAAGATGAGCTTGTCTTGTCTTGTTTCCCTATAACATAACCTTCCTTTTCAAAACAACAAGGAAGCCAACTACTACCTATTTTCCTTCCTTAGTTTCTACTTGCTTGAATAAACTCAACCTTCCCATTTTTTCAATGCAATCTCAAGAAAAAAGCCGACTACCCTTCATGTTCTTACATCAGTTAGCACAATCCTACAATCACTACATCAGTCTATGAATTGTCCCAGGAAGAAAAGAAGAAAAACTTTACTTCTTCTTTGGATGCACATCCATTTCTCCCATTACCGTTATTATTATCTGTTAGTAGTTGGAATGAATGAGTGAGAGAGAAACATAATATATAAAAAAGGATGCTTCTGAAGCATTCAAGCGTATCACCACCAGCCGACAACTTATCACATCATACAGAGAAAGAACATGGACAGACGTATCGGAAGAGTATATATAAGTATTCAACCATCCTTCCATTCATTTTCTTTTCACATCTAGAAAGAGCAGACGCTCTGAAGCTTCCTTATATATAGAGATTCTGTATGGCTTGTACTATATAAAGTTATGTCTAACCACAAAAGCTGTTCAACTGAAACTGATAAACAGAAGAGAAGAAAGGAAAAAAGTAAGTAGACGAAGAAGAGGAAGACGAAGATGAGGAAAAAAGTTTAGATTATGTGTAAAAGGAAAATTGAAGGGGAGGTTGGAGAAGTCGAATAGGAAAGAAAATGATAAAGAAAAAGATAAAAGTTTAACAAAAACTTGGAGGTTTTTGTTGGAAAGTTGTCAGCCTTTTCCTTGTTTTCAATGCAACATAGTCACATGTTGGCTTCCTAGAAATTTGTAGGTACTTACACAAAACCAAGCCATGTTAATAGTGCATCTTACTTTGTATGTATGTATAGATTATGTAACACAAAGCAGTAATGGAGAAATCAAGTAGGAAAATAAAAGTTTTTAAAGAAATGAGGTTCAAGTAATTTTCACTTGGGTCTTTGATGAAATTAATAAATGAACAAAGAGTAAAAGTTTAAATAGGAATTTTAATTGTTTTCCGTCTTCCCTAAATTATTGTTTTGTACAATCACACATTCTTTAACTGAAAAAAAGTTTTGGGAAGTGTGCAGCGTAGATAAATATGAGATATTATGCATCAAGATTCCGCTCAGATTGAAATAGCTGCAATTAAAATTTTTGCTGGGAAAACCTCCAATGCATTCTGGAAACTTTTTACATATATAACAATATATGCCCACGGTTCTTTTAACTCTAACTGAAAACATTTAGGCGTAACATTGAAAAGTCATTCGAACGTATAAACTAATTTGTTGTTGAAAACAACAGCTTTCCAGCCACTACTAATATTGGTAATAAACAACTCTGATTGCAAAAGCAGTTGGTGAAGATGAAATTCGTTTTCATTTTACGACTATGGCTTTTAGTGGAAGAATCACACAGCTCAATAAAAATTACTGATCATTAACGTCCAATAAAGAAGATTTGCTCCTTCTTCCCCAAAAGGAAACCATCTACTCATAAAATATAACAGTTAAAAAGGCATTCCACCCATAAAAACGAAAACTCATAGTCCGTGTAACTTACAGCATTACAACTTCAACGCAATCAAAACCCCGAACAGGTTAAATTTGCAAGTAATTTTTATACAATTTAATAAATAAAGTTGGGCAATTTTTTCCCCCCATCTTTTATTAATTAAAACCCGAAAAAACAGTGGCAGGGGAACAAACTTGATTAAACTTGGGAAAGGGATTTTTTTTAAAGGGCCCCCTTATTTAAAAATAATTTATAAGTCTACGTATATTTATATATATTTATATATATACGCCCCTATTATGAGGATATGTTCGCTTAGGTTAGGAACCAAAAACAGAAGTTAGAAGAAAACTTTTAAAAGAAAGAACTAGATGATTTATTAATTGAAAAACCCAAAATGAATCCCTTTCAATTTAATCAAATACTGAATACCATAATACCGGCATAATTAACAAAGGAGGAAATCTTAGGAAAAGCTTTTCGGAAGGAATCGGGTTCTGGAAAGGGAAAATCTTTTCAAAAAAGCTGAAACCCGGATTTACAGGATATTAAAGTAGGGGGAAAGGGCGGGGCCAGTCGAGTGTAAAAAAGTTTGCAACGTGGAGGATTACTTCATGAGTCCTTTTCTTATACTGCCATCAACACAGCTGTCTCCAGTTTCAGAATATCATGTATGCTATTATATAATGATATGCTAGAAATTAATATACACACAGCGCGACGCTTTATCTACCATCGCTATCATTCCTTCCACCAACCTGCCAAAGCTGGAGACCATGGAACTTTCAATAAGCCAAGGAAAAGTGAATATTATTTTTATCTTTTAGAAAACAAGAGAATGAGCCAGTTTTCCAAAATTCAAACTCAACTAAATGAAAATGAAACAAAAGAAAAGCCACCAAGAAAACATCCTACAGTTTACCCAAATTCCACCGACTCAGAGACAAATACGAATATCTGAAAAAGATATGAAGTAAAAAGCAAAGTCCTTAAAACTGTATTAAATTTACAGATGAATGAATGGGGGTTGCAAAAACTTGCTGTTTCATAAAGACAGTGAAAGAGTCAGTGTAACACATTCTATTATTATGACTTGTATATATACAAGGGCCAAGCTTTAAAAAAAACTTTTCTTCTCGTGAATGGATGAATGAATAGAGCTGTACTGTTTTTACGTTTCTTAGAAAAGGATATAATATGCATGTGGTAGATGGTAGATCCTTTTCTGCACGCTCGTTCGGTTGCCTTTACTTTTTTCTCTTGTTCATCTATGGTTTATGAGCCGTTTTAACAAATGGTCTCCACAGTGTAATTTTTCTCTTTTTTCATGAAACTCGTATGAAAAATCCAAGTCTTAGACAATTCCATATTTTTTCTTGATTTTCTTTCTACTTTCTCTTTTTTTAGGAGGCACATTACATTTAAAAAATATACTGCAAGACATGCACTTTATGTTATATATAGCTTACCCGGCGTAGCAACTCCTGGATGGTGTACTGGGTAGTGTTTGCAGTAGCGGCCATTTGGTTGAGGTTGCTAGACGAGGTAACCGTTGGTCGAGGTTGAACCATTTATTTAACCGCAATGAGCCACTTTGCAACTGCACAAGAAAACTTTATACTCCTCTTCGACTTCCTCCTCGTTCCCTTTTTTGTACGCTGTTATAAGACGACTATCTCCGCCTTTCTCTTCTGACTGAAGCTAAATAAGTTGAGTTGAGTAACTTCTGCCACTTATCCACCACTCAAATTGATGGCTAGAGCGAAGAAAAAATATTTTATACTTTCTCAAAGTCTCCCTGTATAAAATATGTATTTTCTCCGTCTTTCTCACACTTTTACGTCTTCACAACCACCACCAGGCGTTTTTAACCAAAAACGTTTCAGTATTGAAATCTAGCCAATGTAATTAATGTTTAAGTAACAGAGAAGGAGGAAAATTGAGTTGAGAAATGGGGAGAAAGAAAAAAGGTTTTCTTAAAGTTGGGGAAATAAACTTTTTATTGCCGTAATGTACAACCACCATGTCTTGCGAGAAAGGGAGGCTGCATTCCATTACAAAATTATGGCTAACAACGTCGGTCGAAAGACAGGTAATGAATTTGATGCCTTATAGTATCTGCTTCAAAGTGACAACCACTTTATATACACCTAGAAAAGAAAGTGATGTTGCTTGGTGTGTGGTTGTCCTCTGGTCGTGGTGTAACTTATTGTGACGGCTTGAATTAATCAACGGGCTCTGTTTTTGACACCTTGTAAAATTATGTCACTCTACCTTTTTTTGCACAAGTACCAAGTGCTCAAAAAGGTAATGGTAATGATCATCAAGGTATGACACTAAATCATAAAGACTTGTGAAAGTTTTCTTCTTCGTTGGATTATTATGCCGTTGCCAATTTCATGTTGTTGTCACGTTGTATTCTTTTGCTATTTCGAAATATCAAAACATTTAGGCTACTGTTATAGTGGGACCTCGTAACAGGGGAATCAACGGGATTCTGGACGTAAAACTATTTGACAAAGTAAATTTCAAGGCGAATGTGCGTTGGGCCAAATACGCTTTATCTTGAAACTCACTTGTTATCAATGAATGTATATATGCTTAACGATAGTAGTTATTACTCGAAACAGGCTGCGTACACGCATGTAGTTTGCAATAAAAATATGTTTGCGTAATCTACAGATTTCAAAAGATAACTCGAAATCGTGGAGAATATTGTTTTCTCCACAATCTATCTATAGATACGGTGGTTTAATAGGCTTCACCAGACCAAGGAAAAGGGACCGGTCTAGATATTCAATTGGACTAAAATAGATTCGAGAGAGTTGTACCAAGAAGATGTGTATATTTTCTACAAGTTGCAACAACACTGCCAGTAGCAATTTGAGCCTACAAAGTTTTGATGATTGCGATACGATACGTACAGATAAATATATAAACTATACAGCAATCACATCCACAATTTTATCAATGCTCATAGTCCACACTTTTTTATGATGACGATGTGATAGAGAAACAACGCACAATAATACATTCCATGTGTTCGAGGAAACACCCACGTTTTGGAGCTACCTTTAGGTCCTCATTACTTTACTGCGTGTTGAAATTCGATTCTTGTTGTTGAGCGTAAGTAGAGCACGTTGTAAGAGTCTGTAGCCTGGTTTTTGCAGCGTGTTCACAAGCTACACAATAATCATACTCTGTTGTCGTACAAACTAGAATATCTATAATATGGTCCCACGCTACGCCTTCATATTATTCCATCCAGGTCTGAAATGAAAGTAGGTTAAGAGAGAAAGGGAATAATATGGTTTCGATTCTAAAGATTATCTCTCCACGTCCAATTCACTCTTAAGATTTTATTTCGACTTTCACAAGATCAAGTGTCCATTGGCTCGCCCCGTCATAGAAAGCAGGTTGTGAAAGTGGTGTGTGGTGATGGTGGTACTATGGTAGACTTGTCTGATGTGATGTGATGGTTTTTCCTGGATGTTGAAGCAGACAGGCTCTTTTATAACCATTACTTGTAATGGATTCTATTGACAGAGAAAGGGAAAATGACTCTTTTCCCCATTTGATAAAGACCTTACACACAGACAGAGCTCGATTCAATTCCACGAAAGACTCCACACACTAAACTCCTTTACAAGAGGTGCCTTTATACGGGCTCAATATGGGTATTACAGTTCATATAAAGTGGGATAGGTGTAATAACAGTAGGTGGCTGGGAAATGGATAGAATCTCTGGTTTAGTAGAGAAAACCATATGATCTTGGTCACCAGCTGTATTCAAGCATTGATGAACACTAAACAGTAGCTTGCACGCACAAGTACATTCTTATATATATAATAGTTTGAAAAGGAATAGTATCACACAAGGTGAAAGTGCGAGAAAGATGCGAAGCTATGTATATCGGCTTTTCCTTTTTTGTTGCCTTTCTTTCGCTCGTTTTACTCTCCCTTTTCACAAGAAGGACATGTCAGTGAT
Source organism: Orchesella cincta (assembly GCA_001718145.1). Classification (NCBI taxonomy): domain Eukaryota; kingdom Metazoa; phylum Arthropoda; class Collembola; order Entomobryomorpha; family Orchesellidae; genus Orchesella; species Orchesella cincta. Next base: position 262,904 of record LJIJ01000038.1, on the reverse strand, counting down.
ACTGTCAATATAATTGAGAGATTGGTGTCCACCCGGTGGAGCAATGCGAAAGATTCCACCTATTTCTTTTCTTCCTCGTGTTTTTTTGCACCTTTTCACTCGTTTCTCCATCAACACGCACTTTTTCTCGTTCTTTTTTTTACATTTGTAAGGCTTTTAAGACTTTTTAGGCTGTCTCTTTTTTGTGTCCTAAAAAATTCTTTTTACTTTTCTGCCTCTTTCTCCGACTTTCTTTCACATTTCGGATTTGGTCTTCTTATTACAAAATGAAAGGGTAGAAGGAGTAAGCCCAAGCTTGTAAAAGGCGTGAAACAAGAGAGGAAGAAGTTGAAGGAGAAAAATGCTTTCCACAGTTCCGCTGGGTACTTTTCCTTCTAGCTGTCCATCAGCTACTTGCTGTGAAAGATATATCCCCCAGTTACCCGTTGTCCGACGTTTGCCTCTTCTGAGTTTTTCCCTTTTCTCCTGCTTTTCACCGTTTTACCTTTCGGTTAGAGGTGGAGAACCTAAATTTGGAGTGAAAAGTAGTAGTATTGTAGCTTTCTCGAGTTGAGTAAAGTGTATCCAGTAAGAGAAGATGAGAGAAGAGTCCAGCTCAAAGATCTCATGTTGCTTTACTTTCCCCCTGTAGTTTTTCATTCGTACGTTCATCGTAGGTAACGTACTTTTGAAACTTGAAAAATATGTAGGAGAATAAGTTGAATAAAAATGGGTACGGTGCGGTGGTTGGTTATCTCTTTGATTCTCTGCAGGAATACTTTTGGTAAAAACTATACAAAGTGCTCTTGCCCTGCAATATTGCCACTTTTTCGTTATGGATGATAGCAAAATTGTGTTTAGGGAAAGGGATCACTACTCCCACCTACCCAAAAACTTTCTCCTGTACACCTATCATTTCGCGTGTGTCAGAGAAAAAAGTTTCATTGGCGTTAAAAGGAATTCTGAGTTTGATGTCATCTGAAAAATGAATTTACCATGATGGATAGCCATTATACCGTATGCCTGTTGGTTGGATGATCAAGACAGTTATTAATTATGATCTGACCTCTTCTACTACTACTACTTCCGAAAGCGATACATGAGATGAACACTGAGCCAACTCCAAAACTTTATGGACAGACGGACGAAAACTAATTCCATAAAGGGGCATTGCCATTCACTGAATGAAAACGAATCGATCGAATATTTTGAAAATGTTTTACCACTATACAATAAATATCTTATTCCTCTTCTCCTCTTTTTGTATGTGAGAATGACATTTTTTAAATGAAGTGGGAGGCCAGCTAGAAATTTGTATTGTTTGAAACAACTCCAAAAAGGGACGAGTTGGGAAGTTGTCGTAGCTAGAAAGAGAGGAAATGAAAACGGCAGATAAATTTTTCTTTGTGTGTTGCTAACAGGAAGAGTAGTGCAAATAATTTTCTTTCTGCCGTCTCTCTCTCTCTCTCTCTGTATTTCTTTCTTTCGTTTCGGTTAGTTTCCGCAATCACGAAAAATAGACATCTTCTTGATGTTGTTGCTACCATTCTTGTTAATAACGTAATGGAGTGAAACAATAAAGTATCATGATCATGTACTACTTACTAGTTGTGAGCTATACAGATACACAACTCGTTATTTTTTCTCATTAGTGAATCTAGTCCGTCTTCTTGTGTCTGGAGCACAAGAGCACTGACTGTTTTGTTTCCTTCCGCGAAAATCTTGTTTCGTTGTTTCGCTTTTATTATAACTCGAACCCGTGTCTTGTTTTGATTAAAGCCTTAGAAATATTTTGAACTTTTCTGCTTCTCTCCGTTTTGTTTCCTCCTCTTTTTTCATCATCATTGGGCAACCAAAAAAACTTGAGTTTTCCATAGAACACATACACCACATGCATGCAAAATACGGGAATAAATATAGAAATGACAAAGTAGAGCAAAAAAAATAGAGTCACGCCTTAGTTATGTATTTCTCCGTGGGGGAAAGCGCACAAAGAAAATTGCCAAACGTCTTATATGAATACGAACGTGCAAGCTGAAAAAATCGGTAAAACCATAAAAATTCTCTGGAAATAGACAAATGTACTTATATGTACGCTACATATTCGCATTGTGTTTACTGTTGTGTAGCTAGTTCCATTTAAATTCAAAAGTTATACGCTCTATTCAGTTTTTTTCTTCACCTGTTTGCCATGCTGCGTGTCTCAGGTGGTAAAATCCCGACTGAAGACAAGCGTGAAACCCCTTTTGGCATAACATTCCTCGAACGAAAGAACGAAGGAAACAAAAAAAGGAAGATAATATGACGATTCACAACAAACCAAATAATATATAATACAAGAGTGGTATGTATATACAACTAGGCAGACTGATACTGTATAAGTTCTTGTGAAAAATATGACAACCTCAGTACATTCTTTGTTAACTTCTCTTTCAAGGAACGAAAAAAAATATTCAGAAACATCATCGCGATCACACACATTCATTGTCAGCAGCCAGAGCTCACTTACATTTATCCTTTCTTTTGTTCTTTTGTTTCTCCAGTGAAAGTTGAGTATTTTGAAAAAAGAGGCATGTCATCCTACTTTCGAGTCCAGGTTTCTCAACAATTCATAAAAGACTGGATAGAGTGTAGTAATATGAATTTATAATCTTTATGTTTATGTATGTCTCTGTCTATTTTATAGACATGCCCACTTGACAAAGACAAGTTAGTCACGAAGAAGAAAATAGGAGGAAACAAGAATAAATAGACGTGCAGACAGGCACAAGTTTTTGAATAAAAGTTCAACATTTAACTACAATATACTTTCTATAGTCTACCCAGCATGAGAGAAGCAAATAGAGAGCAAGAGCAGAAGTTTTGCTTTCGTTTTGTACACCTCTACATAAGAAGCACGATGATTGGAGTCCCTATTTTTTCTCAAAGTCTCACAAGAGATTCCTTTTTCCCTTGGAATATTTATATACGAAATTGCGGACGATCAACGATGCGATGACGAGTCTTTTTTTCTTGGTGGGCTAAAGCTTCAAGGTAGAAACCTGAAGAGGACAAAACTGTTCTATTTGTATTACTTATGTATGTGGCAGCCGTAGTATGGGCACCATCACATCACCACCAACCAACTACAAGTGCTGCTCTATAACAGGAAAAAAATTTAAAAGGAACTTGTCAACTTATTTCCTATGTGGTTATTTCCTCTTTTCCCTTTGGAGTGAAAGTAGGAACGACGATGAGTTGAGTAAATGTACTGTGTTTGCTTACTTTTTTTCTCTTGCTTTCTTTACTTTTGTCTCCATTCCTTTCTTCTCAATTTTTCTACTCTTTCAGTTTTGAACTTTGCTATTTTTCTTAGCAAATATCACTCCATCTTATATACATTCATAATACAGCAACAAAATAAAGTTTACAAAAAAGGTACCATTCACAGGCCGGATTGGGTAAATATTGTATACATTGTATGAAGAAGAAAAAAGAGGAAGTTCATCATATCCAGTAGGAAGTGTGAGTGTACCTAGATTTTCTGTAAACTACAACTATTCCGGAAAAACACTACTATCATCATACATATTTGCACATACATTTTTGCTTGCAAAAAAACTAAACAAATTGCTCCTTTCTATTTTGTTTGCAGTGGAAAATTGTGTTTTGCTATGCAAAAAGGATTATCTCACGAGTTTTGTTTGCTTCCTACTCTTGTGTTCTAAATTCAAGAATGGTTTGTTTTGTATACGTAAATACATATAAAATGTGAGCTGGAAATATTCTCAGCTTTTTTTCGTATGAATATATTATTATTATGATTATGTATTGTGTGGTACACCCTAACCCTTTCCACTTGTCTGCATTTATACACTCTTTATCAAGGTAGATTTTTGTTAAAGGATAGTATGTAAATGGATCATACGGGAGAAAGAGAAAATTGTGTATAAGAAAAAAAGCTCAAATCTTCCATTCATGGAAAAGGAATATACAGCAGATGTTACACTTTTCGTCCTTCTTAGTGAAGAGCTACTCAAAAGAGTTTGCCATCACACCACCACTTGCTATACACCTATTTCTGCAGATATGTATTAAAGTCATGTAATTTTTGCAGTAGTCCCAATATTCAACCGTCTTTATTGGTCACTTAGGTATTCAGATCAGGAAACAAGGTCGTGGCACAGCCATGAAAGCTTTCGTTTTCTTCTTAAAACTCAAGGAAGACGCGGTAAAGTGAGTGCAAGTAGAAAAGAAATGTATGATTGTATCCTTTTTCTTGCTCAAAGCTTGTTCATCGTGGTCTGGTTCTGGTACCTACATACATTTATATCAAGCATATATCTTGTCTTAGCTTTTGCTCACTTCATGTATGCTGCTTCTCACAGATGATCACCGGTAATACTCGTATGTGTCTGCATGGATTATATACATTTTTTGAGTTGGAAAACTTGATAGAATTGAAGTGGTGGTGCTGTGAGAAATCTAGCAGCTCAACAGCAGCACAAGTAAAGGAAGGATGATGTGAATAAATTGAAGACAAGGAGGAAGAGGAAGGAACACGTTATCCAGCACGGGTATATACAATACGAAGGAGTGAGTTGTATCAGCAGGAGACGAGAGGAAAAGATGGAGGATTTCTGGATAAAGATTGAAGCACACGTGAGCTATGCAAACCTTTCATGAATTTTCAAAACGTTTTTTCCTTCTGTTTCTCTCTTTCACATCCCTCTCGATTTTCTCTTTCCTTCTTCTCCTCAATGCCTTGTAGCCATATACAAAATTTTACTAATGAGTATGCACAGGCACACTGACTTGACTTGACTCAGTGACGAGCTGATGAAAGTATAACTGTGATCTATCGCAGTATAGAAGGTATAGGCTGTAGACTTGGGAGTAGCGAAATGGACCGTGCTCTAACTTCCTAACACATTGAAAACACTTTGGTTTGTTAGTGTTTCCAGGCCAAGGGAGAAAATGAGCAAGGCAATTTTCAAGATTCAGAGCGTTAATTGTCAATAAGGTTATGGGAACATTTTTATTATAGACGAAAAATGTGCACAAAGATTGTGCCATATAAAACTATATAGAATGGATTCCTGCCTATAAATTGATGATGATGATGATAATGCCTACGTATAATATAGTGCTTATGTACCTACGCATTATGCATGACTATCATGATGATCATCACGGAATTCTGGCAGCTGTTGGGATAATCATCTTTCACGCAAAGACGCCCTTTCTACTTTGTTCCAATCGGAAGATTGTCTAGCTTCTTACTGACTTTTCACTTTTATTACCACCACGACTACTTTTCTCCTTTGCTGGCTATCTTTTTTCGCTCTCTTTGCTCCCATATAAGGTATAAGGAACATTTATCTGTTTACATTAGCCATTATATATGAGTCCTATAAGCTGAAAAATAATGGTTCATTAGATTACTCTCATTTCTGCTAAATGGCTTGAGCACTTCATCTCATCATTTTCGGTAGCTTTAACACAAGCAGTTGAGTTGAGATGAGGGGGCTGCTTAGCATTAGCATCAACATCGTCGTCGTCATCATCATCATATAAAGCATGAAGGATCCTTGAGCCACTTTCTCTCACTTTCTCCTTTTCTCTTTACCAACTCAACCCGAGAATTTGACTTTTGAGAGCCTATCCCTTTCTTTCTCCCTTTCGATACCGTTATTATAACTTACTTTTGGAAAGGGAATGACTCGCGTGTTTCTGAGCTTTAGCTTTTGTAGACGAAATACGAGACTACGGATTGAAACAGTGTTGATGATGATGATGGAGGTGATAATGTTGATGATTCTTGCTTTATTCCCTTTCGTTTGGAAAGAATGACGAAAATGGAATGGATTTATATACTACTACTAAAATAGACGGAGCTGCAAGGTGTAATAGGTTGTGAGGGATCCCACTGCGGAATTCAAGTTAAATGGTGCTACCCAATGCTCCTTGTGAGCTACACAGGGCAGAACTAGAATGCTAAACAGTTTTCACCGGAGTATTTTTTCCTTTCTCTTGTTCACTGCTATTTTAAGAATAAGGCGAGTAAACTATATGTAGAAACAATTACTATGAAGATCTGTATACATTTGCTGAGAAGAGAAGTATACTAATCACCATAATTATTAGGGATTTTGTGAGTATTTTCAATAACTTATGAAACAGTTTCATATACCAAGTTCACCATAATATAGATAATCATTTTCGCATAAAATATCGTAAAATGAAACGTGTGCTTTTGTGCTCCACAGTATACACACGAGTTAGCACCTTTCCACCGTTTATATGGCTATCATTTGGAAGTTTAGCGTAGTCCAACGTACCACTTTTTACGATGTACATGCAATGTTAGCAATAACACTGAGAAAATATTGCAGTGATCAGCATATTAGAGTGTCCCAGTGTTCAGTATAACAATTCTGCACAAAATTTTCACAACTTCGCATTCTCAACTCATTTCCCTTGATTTGATCATTCCAAGGCGAATAAAAACAGTTTTCCTCACTAATATGATTATTGGCTGTGCACATGTCCATGATCAGCTTTCAAATGGGTTTCATGATCATGATTATGATCACACAAAAGACACTCGCACTCACTCTCCTGCCTTCTCTGATGATGATGATGATAATGGTGCAGTAAATGTAGTCGTCTGATATTTAGGCAGCGACTGTAGCGCTAGCTATTTTAATCAATGCTACGACGACTCGGAAGAGGATAGATGAAAAAAGTGTTTCGTTGAAGGAATGATGATTTCTAAAATGAGCTTTTACAACGGATGATCATTATTTTCGCCGACGACTCTCCGCCGACATGTATGCATCACTGAACACAAGTGAAAGCTACCCAAATATATATAGCAGCTACCCTTATATGTATATACATACAAATAATGATCGTATCAAACTTCACTTTTTTGTCCTTTCTTGATTTAACGATTGAAAACTAGTTCAGGCAGCACAAAAAAGAGTGTTTGTAAAAGAATTCCCCTTAGTTTGGATTGGTATGAGAATTGTCAAACAACTATATTGGAAGTATGTATTTAAGCAAAGGTTTGAATGGTTTGTCTATCATTTGCTGTCTCAAAAATCACCAAAATACAGATAGCAATCATTTAAAAGACAGCTTCAATCCATATAACTTTCTCTACGTTATTACATCCCTTCAGGGAAGTAAAGTAATATGTATTACCGCACGGCTACTTTTCCTGTCATTATTATATTACTGTCCACACATACATACACAACTGGTGATGAGCTTACTGGGCACTAGTTGTAATAAAACTGTCGCTAGTACTGTTTGTTACAACGCTCTAAGTTCCTGTCGAGTAAATACTAATATTTTTATCTGCCTCCTTTTCACTCAAGTTCGCCAAACTCATGGGTTTTGCCCTTGAGGATGAGCGAGAAGAGGAAAAAACGGTGGAGAAATTAAAGGACGGAGAACGAGATAAAGAAGGTCCAGGAGGAGTTTCCCAAGGGAAATACTGTCCACGACACATCCTTGTGTAAAGTTAACGAGCTTTTGATGAGCCACTACTGGCGGTGGCGTTGTTGAAGCTGTCACTTTGTTGACTACTGGTAGCCCGAGAGTTTGACGAATAAACTGATAATTTTCCTGTCTACCAGACCATATGCACACTGTTCCTAGCACAAGCTCTACTTTCCTTTCATGTACTTGTTCAAACTTTCCCCGTTGTTCATTATTTTGATGTGGTATTTCGTAAAAGACAAGATTCATTTTGTTTTGAAGGGAAAAGCCGAAGTAAATAGTGGAAGACGAAACCTTGTGGTTCTATTTTGACAAGGAGCCACTTCAATCATTCAGTCAGTCAACTAGACGCATTTCCACCACTTTCCTTTTTTCATATAATTGTCAACCTTTCCTTATTAAGTTCTTTTGCACAAGATTTTCTCTGTTATATACACACACACTTTATATCGTAATCATCATCATGATGACATGGTTGTTGATAGTATACATATAAATATGTGCGACATGACTTTTGCTGCAAGCATGTCTCAGAGCAAGTCTTTAGCTTTCACCTCAGTAAGTAAACACAGCCAGATGGACAAAAGTCTTTGTTTCATTACATTTTCCGTTTCTCCAATTCACCACTACAGCTTGAGTTGAGCTCAACTCCAAAAATGGTAGTATATCGCCAACGGAATTTTGTGTACAATGCGCCAAAGTCAAAAGACAGAAAAGTGGTTTATGTGGGACGCTCACACACAACACAGCACGACGTTTGTTTGAAGTTGTTCAGCGAAGCACTTAATAAACCACATTACATTCTCAAAGCTCATGAGCACATAACGTCACCTCCAGAGAGGAAAACTGCCTACATACAAGATTTCTCTGTTTAGTCTGCTAACCACTACATTAAAATACAAAACAGCTTAAATTCAGTTTTCAAGCTAATTTAGTAAATCAAGTGTAAGACACACCTTTTGTGATTTATTCCGCGTGGGCGAATCTATTATGCAATATACATAATAATAATATTACCTAATCCAGTCACTAGTACAAAGCGAAAATGTAATTTGCTTTCTCTAAAAGTATATGACTTTCATTTCTCCAGACAGTTTTCGTATTACCCCCAGTATTTCTTTCACACCCGCACACACAAATAAGCTGCTACAGCATGTGTTTATCCCACACAAAATATTAGAACCAACGTTTTTTTATGCAGCTTGCTCACAACTTCTTACCAGGACTGGTAAGAGGAGCAGACCAATATAAAACGACCGAGCCGGGAAAACTCTAGCAATGCACTAAAGGATTGGAAGGGAAAAGCTCGTGAGAAAATATTCACAAACTCATACACCAGCAAAGAAGTACCGTTGGCTAAGAACGTAGACGTTTCTCTGCTGCCTATGTCTGTTCTTTTCCTTTTTGACTGGGGCTGGAAATAACTACGAAGGTAAGATACGCAGAGCAATGGCACTTCCACTCACTCGCAGCAGTGTACCCAGTGAATATATGAGACAATGCATGCATGCCATGCGCTTTTGTGACTAGAGAAACTCAAAAAGTATAAAGATTGGATAGGATGCATACTAACTAAACTCTGATGTTTGAGCTTTATATAGCTTCTCTTTTGGATTTGAAGCAAGTAAAAATGAAGTTTTCATAACACAAAATATATGTGTATTATATATGCTCTGTTTCATCTTGAGTTTAGGCTTTTAACTTGCCTACATAGCATGAGCACACATCCTTCGTATACGCTTCCTGAAATATATTATGGGGAACATTCATTTACCTTATTATTCTGCATTATTATTACATATGATGATGAAGACAAAGATGATGAAATAGAACTTCCTTCAGGCTTGGCCGAATGTTGTGTACAAAATGTAGGACTTTTCTGCATTGTAATTTGGCAAGACTTGGTACGAGCTGAATGAATAACTCGATGTGAATTCTTGGTAACTTTGTAGGTCGCTGTAGGTCAACTGTTCAAGAACAATGGAGTAACAATTTGGTAGCCATTACAGACTGACCAATCTCTGGAATGTAGCAACGTGAAGCAAATATATAGTATTAGATAGTCAAAAAATATTTCGATGCAGAATTGACATTCCAAAAATAATACAAAATCTCATAATTTTAAGGATGCGAAACAATCCAGCAAATTAGGTGAAAGTGAAAACAGGAAGCACTCCGGTTATAATTTGCAATGACGTCTTACAAACATGAACCTAATTAAAGTGAAGATGTATACATTAACATTAGTAGAACACGACGTTACTCAACATGTCATAAATTTTATGTCAGTCATGTTCCTTGAAGCTTCATCTGTTGAGTTCACCTAACCGATATATTATAATATAAATTCAAAGTCTACGCAAACTACACATATACCAAACTCCTTCCAATTTGTATGGCAGATGGTCATAATTTACAATTTCAATGAATGATTTGCAAAGACATCTCAAAGTGAGGATGAGGTCAAAGTCGTTATTTTTTTAGGAATATATATAAAAAATCTTGAATAGCTCTTCAAACGTTTTAAAAACCTCGCCCAAATAACTTTGGAAGTTGGTATTTTTAGTTCTGTGATTACGTATGTGTCAAGTTTCATTTAGAAGGTACGCATCATTCCATATATGAGGTTGGAACTTTTGGCATTCGCGGTCATTGACAACGCTTCATATTCACATATTCATACGGACATGTGATCAAACCGAACTACTTATACACACCGGATTTTGTAAAGATGCCAACGTAATATTTGCATGGCAAATGTTTCCAACCTCCGATTTAAGCCATCATTAATAATCTGTGAAAATATGAAAATCAAAGCGGATTCCGCTAAATCATATACGATTGCATTTGGCATCTTTATATAATCTCGGAAGGCATACTCAAAACACGGACAAACAACGTCTTTATGGATCGTCTGTATCAAAATAGAGCGCAAGCCCAAGCTCATTTAGTAGCTGAATCAGCGTCCTTTTGTTTCTAGTCTGGTGGAGATGATGGTGGCACAGATGAAGATTAGAAGAACGTTGCTCATCCCATTCCTCACCTTTGATAAGCATGCTCTACATGCATTTCCACTTATACCCTGTGCGTTATAAGATAAATGATAGATGGTATAGCTTTTCCATTTCGTGTCAAAATAATCGATTCATCATGCACATGCAGAAAACTATCATCTTTTACACTCAATCATTCATTCTTTTCTCTTTTTCCTTTGCTTCCTATAAAGCTCCATACAAACTTTCCCAGACAATGTTGATCATTGGAACGAACGTCAAAATAAATGATGTTTGTGCATCGTGATCCTCCATATTATCCTTATGAGTACACTCCTCCATCAAAGCAAACTATCAGTTTGTCTGAGGTGCTCTGTTTCTGTTGTCTGTCGGTTTGACTTGACTTGACTGACTGCGTTATTTATGATAGGCGGATGAAACCCCATAGTTCTCCTATGCATCTAAAAACTAAACGTATTTATTACAAAATTACTTTAGGAGAACGTGGAAAAAGGTAACCTGAAGCTTTTATTTCCCATTTCCAACATTTCATACTTGTCAGAAGACTTACAACTCTGCAGGTCTCCCAGTCTTGATTAATGTTCACTTTGAAGTTGGAGAATGCAGAAAAACTCGTACTCCGGAAATACTACGTTGGTTGTCAATATCATGAAAAAATGAATTTTTTACTGCCACTGTCCGTGAAATACAATTTAGTGAAGAAATTACTTTTTACATACAAAAATAACTGCGTTAATGTGCCAAATTTACCAAGGAATGAAAAACTTGTCGTATAGACAAAATATCTGTATACAATATAAAGGGGTATTTTTTCAAGTGTATCTACGGTCTTTATATGCCCTTGATTAAATGTATTGCAGCTGTTCGTTTCAGAGCAATTAGTAAAATTTGCAACTTAATTATAGCGCCGCAATCACGAACAAATTGCGAGTTTTGCAGTATTACGTTTTACTTTTGTATCGTCAGTGAAAAACAAGCATGTCTAATATTGACACACGTAAGCGCAACTTGTCAATCTGCCTGCCTTTCAACTTATTCTTGTTTACTCTTATACGTTAGATGTCAGAGGCTTGAAATAGACATAATTAAATTAGCACACATTTCATCAACAACGCTTGACTTTCCGCTCTGGTTTATGCGCACTTGTAATTAAGTAATAATTATTTCAACAAGGCAACTCTGATTGAAAGCTGCAAATTTGGGGCAAAGCAAGAATACAAGATCAATCCGCGTGCCAAGCACGACACTAAATCAATACGTTGAGCAGCAGAGTGTTCCTTTTTTCTGAGCGAATGGATCATGTGTAATAGTTACTATAATATAATACCACCTTGCGTCCTTTGTCTTTGAATCTTTTTTATTAGGCACATAAATGAAAAGGTTTTATTACCTCTTTCACCATCACCTCTCTCATGCTCACACAAACTAGAAAAGAGCATGTGAAGTGAATTGCCATCCTTATCTTCCACTATTAAGATTATACTGAGATAGCTCTCGAAATGAATTCATAAAATCCGCACATGGCACGCCATTGGCATCATCAGTACTTTTTTCTGGTGACCATCTGCGCCCAGCCAATTTTATATCACCGAATTTGAACAACAGGCCGTGTATTTTCCTCTATTTACAAAATGGAGACGAGTGGATTTGCATTTTTTTTATTTGTGTAGAAAAGAGAGTGTACAATATGTGTATATTATTGTCTCTAGAGATCCATACGGTCTTTCAATAGCACCACCACCCATTTTATTGCTTTATTGATCTCGTATATTTAACTACTACTTCAATGCTGCTGAAACTAATTACATCAGCATTTTCTCATGTCAGCTGGCTGCTATGTAAAAGCTCAGGAGAAAGGGAAAGGCAGAGTGAGTGAGAGAAGAATATTTGTGTGAAACAAGGGCAACTGAACAAGCACCAAATAGTGAAACTTAACGGTTTTCTATTTGATTACGTCGTACATCATACCAACATGAAACGGAATGTTCATGTTCACAGTACACAAAACAACTCAGTATATTACTTATACGTACTTTCACTCTCCAGGAGGAGAGATAACGAAAGCATTCATTCGGTATGCAATAGTCTAGTGTGTTGTTTCCTTCCTTTTCTCTTGTTGTTCTCCTAGTTTGCATTTTTACGTACTAGATTGGATAACAACGATGATACACGCGTGCACCAAGATAATTCAGAAAGTGTAGTTTTTTCTTCTTCTTCTCAGCTGTAAAAAGCATATAATATGCGTACAACCCGAGAGGGCATCGAGAAAGCACGGGATTTCCTGTAGTATTTTTGTTAGTAGCTATGTATATGACTGCTTGCTATGCTGATGTTTATAGCGTGTCCCATACAAATTCTCATTCATGATTTGTAAACGAGAAAAATCTAACCTATGGGCAAAGTCTATGGAAAAAAAAGTTGTGTGTATGTATATCAAGTGTGTGTACGTGTGTGCATGCCAGTTGGGATATTATTACAGAACTGTCGCCATAAAACTTGTCCGTTATGCATAAATTTCAATTTTGATTGGCTATTTTATTCCCGACATTAGGATTTCATGACTTGGGCCAACCTATATATATATTAGATTCTATGGGTGAACAACATGGCATTATTTTGCCTGTATAATATACAAAGCTCTACAGCATCTTTTCAAGCTAAAAGCAACAACAAAGCTTTTCATAGCACACACGTTCTTAATACTTTTTTTCTTCTTTTCTTTTTTTATTATTGCTTTAAGGCATGTGAGAGAGAAAAGACGAAGAAAGAAAAAATGTTATAATGATGGCAAAGAGGCGGGCAGACAGGGCAACAATTCAAGATAGTCGTCCTCCTCGTAAGAGAAGAAAACTGGATGAAGAGTGCTGTGTAAGCTGGAACGAGAGGAGTATACAAGGATTATATTACATTACTCCTTCCTCTTGTTCTTCCATGAAATTTCGTGTTGGAAAAAGTTGCTTTATGAAAATACAGGGCTAAACTGTATTAAAGATCCTTTGACATATTACTATTAGACGGTTAATATCCATTTTCATTGCTATGATATGTTCCCAGATAAGAGGTACTACGTTGGTCGTCGTGGTGTATCGAGAGAACCGTGAGTATGTCTAATATATCTATCTTGTTTGTATGACCAAGAAACATTTGTCGTGTCCACGGCTTGTGAGCTGAGATATGTAAAGAGACAAAAAAGAAATAGCACGAGGACAGTATATCATGCTCAGTAATCTATGTAGCACCTAGAAAGGACCTGGAGTTTTCTCTGCTCATTTTTAGTACCGGAAAGTTTACTCATAAAATATGAATGTTGAATGTGAGTGGCCCATTATTTCAAAGCAACATCAGGACCAGCTGTATATATAGTTGATAGTATAAAAAAACTTGGTGAAACTGCACATATTATTTCCGTGTCCGGAGTTTCTCTTTCTAAATATATTAGCCGCTGCTGCTTGTAGAGGTGAATTTAGAATTGTTTGTATAAAAAAAGAGTTGGAGCTCAGTAAATAACAAGCCATTACATACATCAAATATCACATATTACATCACATGGCTGGTCCATTCATATTTAGAAGTAGAAATCTCTTTGAAATTTTGACGACAGTTGTATATGCAGTCACACAGTGTGATATTTATGAGCTATGAACGGTAAAGATCATGGAGGTTTAAGTAGCACTAAATAATTTACTTTGAAATATCTTTTTTTATGTAACATTCATATGTGAAAGTATATATATATATATAAACATAGAAAAATATGTACAAAAAACGAGCGTGGGAGCGTTGTATAAAACATATCGTAAGTTATCTTATCCCATGTCAGTTGACTGTCAGCTTCCAAATGGTCGGGCAGAGCTAAACTCCTGGAAAATGTGAGTTGGAATTACAATGTTACTCTACTACTTCTTCCGCTCAAATACTTTTCGAATCGAGGGAAACTGTCAGACCACTTCGAGAAGTGGTGGTAGTTCCTTTCGGCTTCGCATAGTTTTCTCTGCAAATGAGGCAATTTTGTGCAAAAATATTCCATCGATCTGTCAGGAAAGGAGCTTTTCTCCTTAAACTCTCATTACTAAACTCCAATTTTGCTGGGAAAGCAGGAAAGTAAAACTGATCTGAAGATGATATTAAGATAGTTTTCTTTGAGGGATAAGGAGACAAAATGAAAAACGGAAGTTATTAAGTTGAGCTTCTTACCGGTTTAGGCCTATTATGGCTAAGAAGATGATACCACAGTAGAGTTTAAGTAGTCAACCTACTTACAACATACACAAGTTTTATCCAATCAATAAGTTCTTGTATAAAACTGAAGAAGGCATCTTTCAGTATATACATAATTCATGTTATTTACTGCTCCCGTAAATGCTTGACTTATCACTTCACTTTTCAGCTACAACTTCAAATGCTTTTCTACTTGAATGTAGAGGGCTATACAAGGTATTTCCATTTAAAGCCGAGGCCTTCCAGTAATAACGACTTTAATTTATACAGCAAGGACGAATTGTAAGTGAAAAATCAGAAATGCCAAACTGAATGTTGCAAACTTTCGGGTTTCTTTAACTTATAAGCATGATAAGATTGGTATTTTGCCTAAAGTCGTGAATGGAGAGGAATGCTTCTGACTTTGAGAAATGAAGAATACATTAAATTTTTCTTGTTTGCCTTTAGGTCTCTGGTAAAGTAAAATTTTGCCGTTAATATTTCGCCAAATTGTTTTGGTTATCCATCCATGAATTGTAGCAAAGTAGATGATAAAATTTTGCCATTACATAACAATTATTATCTTACCCGCCAGCATAGTCAAGATTATTGAAATATCTTCAGGTCAGTCAAATTGAAATGGCTTTAGGCTAGAGGATGCCAAGGGTCTCATGTTAATAATAATATGTACTACCAATGCCAACTCAGCATTGAAACAATAATCTTTTAAAAGAACTGTCAAACTTAGCTTGTAAAGTATCATAATATTCACTTGAGCATTTAGAGAAACAAAACAGTGAAATACTGTATCCAATATTCAAAGATTCTTTACTTTAATTCCCAACATTTCAGCCCTACCAAACTATGAATAGACAAGGCAGTGCACAGTTTTTACAGGAACCCACAAAACATGATTGTCAACTTGGCAAACGGCCTTGCTCTTGCTCTCATGTGATCCTTTTCTCTCTCCCTTTCGTTTAGTGGGAGTAGAAGTAACAAATCTAACTGAATGGGCGAATAATGCCAAGTGGATTCCAGCAAGAAAGCACACAACTTTGCCAAAAACCCTTTTAAACGGCTCCATCGACAATTCTATTTTGTCTTTATGTAAGCAACCTTCCCAATAATGTCAAATTGTACAATATCAAGAGTATAGCCCATAACATGTCCCATTGATGTAGACAAGTATAGGGAAAACTGAAACATGTACAAATCTTTCAAACAGCCCATACTCACATACTCAAAGTACATCGATTTAAGTATGCGGATAGTCTGTTCTTTTTGCTAACCGTTCCGTTCCCTTAAAACACCGATTGAGAGGCTTGGAAAGCGTGTCGAAACACCAAAGTTGGAGTGCTTAACGGATCGTGTATTAGTATCATTCTTTTTCAATATATATTATAAATTGAAGGTAAACATAAATGTCTTTCGCAAGATATGCATACAATACTATCCCCGAAAATGTCAAATATAGGGTTTTTTAACTACACAAATACACTCTTCAATACGTTAAAAGTTACACGACAAAGTTATACGCTTTCCAGGAAACCCAAAAAAAAACTCTAAATGTTTCAACTCTACATCTCGCCTCGAGAACGTTTTGTTTTAAAATAGTCTGACTGAAGTCAGATAGGATACAAGAGAGTTGGAAAAATTAAAGCAGGAAGAAATGGTAGAAGAGTTGATAGCGTAGAAAAAGTATAGTGTTCAACCAGGATAAAATATCTAGTTTTTAAACTTGTTTTACGTAAGTGAGAATGGGAAATACTAGAAGGGTGTACTATTTCAGAAAGAAAGACAATTTCTTCAACCGTCTCAAATAGGTTTTAGCTCCCAGACAGCTTTTAAACGGGTCGATTTGACTGTCCGTCCTTGCAACTTCCTTTCTACGTGTACGACCGAACGATTCCTTTTCTATAATCTTATGTCACTTGATGTATGCATGTTTGCACATAAGATTCTAATACCCGTAACTCGTAAGTGTAACTTAGCACAGATATTGCTTTCCCAATTCTTTGCTTTGCTGACTTGCATTGCCTTGAATTGCATCACCTTTTTAGGTTGGATTTCGAAAATACCAGAAAAGAGTGAAAACAACGGAGCAAATTTCTTTCTTGGTATAAATGTAGCTATTTTTGTATGGAGATAGTGTACAATGATACTTTTTTTCTTTTTTGGATAGTCTTAGTGAAAACCATCAGGGAAATGTATTTGACAGTTATTTTCATAGTTTTCCGATATCAACCCTTTATTCCTAGAGTGTGTACCCATGTATGTGTCTCTCCATTTGAAACAGGCAGTGACAAGCACTGTAACCAAAAATATAAATGTCACACTACACCTTTTAGTTCTTCCTTCTTTTTGTGCTCTCCTGAGAAATGGGATTATCCGCACTAGAGTAAAAAAGAAAGAAAGAAAGCAGGAAGTTTAAGAAAAGAAGTTGCAGCTCCAGCGATGGGTATAGGAAGAACGATCACAATAAGTTTTCTTTTCCTGGTATTTGTTCACCACCGTACCTGGATGCTCGAAAAAAATATAGTAGGAGCATGTTGAAATTGGAATTTGAAAATAAAATGGATGGTAACATAAGATGGAGGAAAAGTCAAGATGAAAGAAAATATGGTATCTCATTTAAATTATATTAAAATAAAATATTTCATGTTCTTCCAAACAGGAGGAAACATGTTGGATTAAGTTTCACCTAGCTTGCTCATCGTTTGTGAAAGTGTGTTTCCTTTTGAAACACAATAGCTTTCCAGTGAATACTAGAATTTGGGAGCGTGAAAGAGGGCATCGTGTTCCGGTGAGGAGTTGGGAATTGTAAATGGAGAACGAAATTCAAAAATTTCCTGGAATGGATTGGATTAGATTGTTCATATAACTCGAATTCGACATGTTCTCGTTGTTACACACATTTCAATTCCAACAAGTTAGCGTGACTAATATATCTGATTTCTTGCGAGGAAAAGGAGATTACCATCTTGTGCGTGGCATCATCCAAATAGTACAAACCCAATAGGAGTTCACTCTTTTAAGCATTCAAATTGATGCAGACTACCATAAACTGTAACTGTAGAACATTATATAAACCTGACACTACATTTTTCAGTATCTCGTGCGATCAGTTTTGATTGAGATGTATATAGCCAATCCATGTTTCCGTTTATATTCTGAAGCACACAGTTATCTTCGTATTGTACTGTGGAGTATCTTGAAAGAATTTGAAAGCACCCACGCGTATGTTTCGATTGGTGCAAATGAAAACGGACAGTTCATATACAATAGCACTAAAGCATTAAGCGACAGTCTAAATAAATTGTATTGTTCATGAAATATTTGAATTATTCAGAGTCGGGTTATGATAAAGTGATCTACCATTACACGTCAACGTATGTGCGTCGAATACTTCAAAAACATGCTTGGTCCACTATTTCCAACTAAAACTAAAATACACGCGATTGCATAATAATCTCAGTCGGTAGCAATGTTTCAAACCTCCTCAATTCCATCTAGCTATCAGGAAACGTGAATAATAAAATGCATGTTATGCATTTCATTTTCCGTGTCCAGTTAACTTGCTCTCCAACTCACATCACATGCAGCACGCATCATTTCATTTCTTCTATTTCGATTTGTTTAACATTCATATGCCCTTTTTTCAAGCTGAATCCACAGTTAGTTTTCTAAAGTTCTTACCAACTCAGCAAATGCGCGTTAAATGTTGTGTAAAATTGAGTAAGAGTCAGTTTGAAATGAAAACGAAATTCATCTATAATGATGGTGAATGTACACATCATAAATAAATGACAAATCGTAGGTTTGACCTGAAACTTTAGGTAAAATATATTTCATACAATTTTTAACGATCAAAGATTAATCAAAGGTAGGTACAACCCTTTTCCCATCTTCCATTGCTTTACATCATTTTTGATATTGAACTTGCAGTGAACTGCTGCCTCAGCTGGTAATACAACTGATTGATTAAAAAGTACAATCCCACACCGCCAACGATTGACGATTAGAGCGTATTATCCACTAGAATGCGCATATCCTTTTTTGTTCAATTTGTCACTGATTGTTATATTGCTGTCAGAAAAAGTTTTGCTTTGTTAAAAACTATATGTCCAATACAGTTTGCTAATAAATATTTAATCATGCTAATTATTATAATCACCGTCATTATACTGGTGTAAGCTGCTTGATCATAAAAGTCTACCAATAATGAGTTGTGCTGATCTGCTAAAATATACTTACTATGAAAATGAAGGCGAGACTAAGTATATTATTTGAGTACTTGCTATACAAATGTGCAATGCTAAAAGTAGCCGAGTCACAATAAAGCCACATGTGCGATTGTTCCCCAGATTTAGTGTAGTTAACATAATTATCCACCAATCTAGTTTAAATGCACAAAATGCAGTGCTGCATGTGCAACTGATAGAAATAGTTCTCACAGGAGAGCGAAATGCAGAAAGGTGAAAGGATTTTTATTGTTTTGTGAATTATAAATAAACTTGTTTGCTGGTTGTCGTTTGGATGAATGAATACCAATTATTGATCGTCAAATTTGGTTTCAAGGGAGTTCATTAGTTGGTATTCGTCGTTTTGTCAATGACTTTTTGCTTGCTAACAGTATTCAACAAACTGGAAACGATAAAGACACATGTTCTTGTTTTGGAATGAAACCAGCCAATTTTACATGATGAAGGAAGCGTAGATCATGATCATTTACGCATTACAAGAGAATTCTCCGAATAGTTCATTACGTCAATTCTAATTTTATGCTGGAGAAGAGACCTTTACATAACGCACGCGAATCTCTTCAAAAAAATACTTGTCCTGCCTCTGCCTTCTCCAAGTTTCAACAATTTAGGTTGCTAAATACGTAACATTCGATTCCCAGAACTTGTTACAACGTTTGGCTCAAACGCGTGTGAATTCCCATGCTGACGATGACAGTTTCTAACAGCTTCATTTCCGTTTTTT
Organism: Orchesella cincta; assembly: GCA_001718145.1. Classification (NCBI taxonomy): domain Eukaryota; kingdom Metazoa; phylum Arthropoda; class Collembola; order Entomobryomorpha; family Orchesellidae; genus Orchesella; species Orchesella cincta. The sequence continues at coordinate 243,240 of LJIJ01000038.1, read as the reverse complement.
GGGTGCTCACATTGGTAATATACTTCGTTTTTCCTGGGAGTAGTTCTACATAAGGGCTTTTAAGTAATAAACGACGAGTTTATGGAACTGGTGCGGTGTATAGTGGAGCTCTCTTTCATGGAAATTTTGTTTCCTGCTCCTGCTTTCTCTATTTCCAACAGTTTTCTAGAGTTCTTATAAATATTCCATGTCCAGGCCAATTCTCTCGACTCCCCATACTCATCTGTTAAGCTGTACTTCATTCAACATTCATGACTGTCTCGACTTTTCCTTAATTGAGCTTCTGGGCTCATAAAGTAATTAGATTATTTATTTGACGGAGTGTGAGAAAGGGAAACTTGTCGTGCACCGGAGTACGTCTGTAAACTGGAGTGTGTATTTGCAGTACGTTTCATAATGATAATACGAGATGCGTACGTACATCGCTTTCTCTGGAAACCGACGAACTGAACTACACTTGTCAATTAATGCTTTATGCTCTGCTTTTGGAGTTCAACAAGATCTTTGTGTTTACCCCCCTCTTTCATACTAATTGCTTATTTGCAAGCGAATGCTAATTTACGACGGGATATTGTTATTCAACATGGGTGGCGTATTGTGTGCTGGTTCAGTGGCATGTGTAATAAGGGATATGAAGTGGCTGCTCTGAATAATTCTGATATGGCCTTATCTTTATCAAGGTAGGACGAGATTGCAAGAAGTAATATTTATTTCCGGTCAACACTTACTACGTCCACCCTTCAGTCCCAGGGGTCTTATAATTGATTAATGGCTTTTATTTTGATGATGAAAATCAAATGCATTAATTCATATTCATATACACAAATTACCTGAGATTATTTTCTAGCGTATTGCTATTAAAAATTCCACATGTTACAAAAATAATACGTTTTCTTGTACTATCTAAAGCTATAGTGTAGATGAAAAGGCATTATTCTGTAACCGAGTTGAAATGTATATAATACATAAGATTTATTGATATATTTATATGAGCACTTTTCCAATTATTACAAACTTCCTTTGATTTAAAGTATTCACTATTTCTACTAATGAAACAAAGACAATGTAGGTTTCTAACCTCTGCGTGCATCATTATATAATCATATGCATAGATGGAATATCTAGTGCATCCCTTTGATCCATCACAACTCAATATTGCACCGTCTTGATATATTAAAATCACATTTGAATTATACTTACTTTACCTAAGTACGAGGGTTTTGAAAGAAAAATTGCATTCGAGCTTGATTGCATTTGCCAGTTATATCTAAAGTATTTTGGTATGACAGATTACCGCAGTGTTATCAAATACGGAAGAACTCAGTCATCCCACGCACACATAACTATTAGATAACATGGAACCTGTACCAAATACCGTAGGTAGAAATAACTAGAAAAGTACATAATGCTGCAAAATTGCATGCGGAAAAGGCACAAGAGACGCATCAAATGAACTAACATGCATACAAAGCTAACGTACAATATACCTATACCTTCTACTTTCAGTTTCAGTTTTTTGAGTTTATAGCACAAAGCTAATAACAACATGAGCTTAAAATAACCTGTATTTATGGCGCATTTGGTATTGATTGCACTGAATTATTATAAAAACTTAGTTTTAGAATGCTGTTGTTTGCACCTCGACGTTTCATGAGAAAATAATCCTGACATAATACATGAGGCAGGGCACGCTGTTTTGTCATACACAAACTTTTTACAACGTACGATATATGTATGTTTACCACGTAAATATTAGGTATAAATGTTTTTTACTGTATACAAAAAATGTTTGGAAAGAATTTACAAAGATGAGAATGATTAATGTCCATTATAAAGGTTACGGGAATAACCTGTGTTCTATTCTTTCCGATGAATAGACGAATGTCAAGCACCACATGAATATTCATATTTTCAACAACAACAAAATGAAAGTGAACCACTATTTACGGAAATTATGAGAACTGAACTCGGAAAATGTCGTCATCACTAGCATTGTCGGTAGACCCAGATTTAGACGCTTACAATTATTCATAGAATGGATAGGGTTTGTAATTTGCAAAGTTTAGATGAACATGTCTGAGCAACAGGCGTACCTACATTACTCCTAAAATCTAGAAAGTATATACCTATTATCTGTAGTGGTTTAATCAAAGAAAATCTAAAAAATTACGACTGAAATAAAAATTTCATTAATTCCAAATCATGACTTTGCCAACTTAAGCATTACAAGAAAAGAAGTAATTTAAAAAAAGGAACAAATAAAACGAGTGTGTATTTTTGATGGACAATTACTTTGACTTCGGACATTTTAAAGTTTTAGATCCAACGCACAACCTCTAAATGTATTTGTATTTAAGTGACGCGGCTGTATATTTGTACTTCAAGCCCAATTTATTTTTACACACCATTTTTAAATGTCCTGGGATTTCATGAACTTCATAAAGAGTCTTGAAGCGTAACTGCACTCACTGCAGTAGATTGACTAACGCGGTAAGAGTTCCTTTGATCAGAATATTAAATCAACTAATGGAAAATCGTATTTACCCATACAAAGCGACTTTGAATTTTTATGTCCACACAATATACACTTGTATAATGTGCTGTAGTTGGTAAAAGTTCTGTAGTAGCAAGAAATCGCTAGTTTCGGTTCTGTAATAATAACTTCCAAGTTACATTCAATCGGCATAACCCATAAGAACTATCCTAATCCAAAGTATATACTTCCATAATTCGTCAAAATATTTCCACACACGCTCTTGACTTTGTTTGACTTTCTGCTTGAATGCCGTCGTAATCGCAGTTTCTTGTCAGAATCGGAAATGTACACAGAACGTGTTGAGTGATAGAGTGACTAGGTGCACTTCGTTTTCTCAAAAGTTTTTATACAAAAGTTTTCCATTCCATTGGGGAAACACATCCTTTGTATGGATGGACTTTTCAGCTTTACGACTACGACAGTAGACATTCATTCTCTAATGTTGCTCCGATTTAAAACTTCGAAATTACGGTATGTAATATGTGTTCGAAAATTTAGAAAAAATTATTTATTTTAATTTAAAATGACCTCGACTATACGAAATTGCATGTAATCACCAATGTCTAACCCACGATCTAGTCTTTATCGCTCTCTGCCAAGATAAATTTTGTTTTAATCTATTTTAATAGCACATGCCCTTTCCAAGAATAAAAACAATAAAATTAAAAATTAAGACAAATAATCTTGTCTTCATTATGTACCTACTAGTCATTACATGTTAGCACCTACTTCACTTTCGCTGTTTTGAGTTTACCACCTTCAAGCGTTTTTTCTTAAAAAAGGAATGCTTCCCATCGTTTAAAATATTAATAGTTATAGCACCTGCACGCATATTATGTACATATTTACGTAATATATTAAACCTGAGAGAAATATTTTAGCCTTTAGGAACCTTCCTGAATTTCGATCATTATCATAATCGTTCAAATCGTAATTACATACTCCTACAACCCAATGGAATTCGAATGGATGCCTATTTAGATTACATTGTCAGCCATAATATATGATGTGATATGATAATCATAATTGCTTTATTATTATTACTTTGCCGAGTAAATTATTTTCGCATATACTTTAATTTTTCTGTTTCTTTTCCAAACTTGATGGATTCATAGAATGCACACAGCATTTTAATGTTTTTCAAGTACTCCTTTGAAACCAAACGTTTCTCTCACACTTCTAGGTCATCCTCGTCCCTTCCATTTCCATTCATATTTATATGTGAGCTAATAGCTAATGATGCACTACTACCATTTCCATTTTTAGACTCACAATTAGAATCGTCTGTGGAATAACAACTAGGTAGCAGCTCTCAACTTATTTTTGTACTTTCAGTCCTTCACAGCCACTTACATAAGAGCCGGTGGCTAAAAAGCAAATGTTTCTTATTGTTTCATATACCAAACCTTCCAGAAAACGTTTTGCAATAATTATTGCAAGTTATACAACTTGCCTCCGACTTCATTACACTCATTGAATGCCGACACCATCATAAGGTCATTAAGTACCTAGGCAGTTAAAATTACATATTAATTTGTGAACTGCCCACAACAAAGCAACCTACATGAATGTTTAGCAGAAATGACCATAAAATATCAATAAAAGTGGATTGATGGGTACACATTGTTATACATATCAATATCAGCAAAAACTTGTTGCTGCAACGTAAAGTACATACATGATGCAATGTTGCAGACATTGTTAGACAAGTCAAGTACAAATTAGTTTTTTGTTAAGCTAAATTGTAACAAGTGATGGAAGTTCAACTTTCAAAAGACGAGCAAGCAGCGACAGCGTGGGAAACTCTAGAGCATGATAATTGCTGCCGCAACAAGGGACTGCACAATAGTAAAAAAATGTATACAGTCTAAAATTACTGTGAGTGACGGCATCAACAAGTGCATTAACTACCTACTTGAATGCGCTTAGGTATCTCGTTTTTTTATGCAAAATTGCATTCTCTTGTTCTACAAAAATTTACACAAAAGTTCTTAGACGGCAATATTCAATTGTTTGCAATTGTTAACACAACTACCTACATGTATATGGGTCGGTCGGTTAAAAGATGAGCATATTATTACTATGTATATGACACATTACACCAATAACTATCAAAATATATCACTTTACAAGTTCAATACTTATTGCGTATTTCATTTTCATAATAATTCTAGCAGCAACAATTCCTCTGACAAAGTGAACGTACCTTTTTTATGATGATTTTTCTAGAATATTTTTCTGCTACGTGTGGGGCATAGTCATGAGTAGGGAAAAGAACTATTACCATATAATTATAGAAACCTGAGGCGATGACACCAATTGATAAATCAAGCAATGCACAATTTTCTTGTGTAATAATTTGCCATGTGTAAAGTAGGTACGCAATTCATTTTAAAATCCAATTTCAACCGCTCTTTGATTGGCATATTACCAGGACCCTGCAAGGTGAAATCAATTAAGAGGATTGCCGTGACATGACACACACGAGTTCACAAGATTTTCCGTAAGATAAAAATGAAGAGACATTGGGAATGTTGAATATATTATGATTTTTATGCAGTTTATAAGTAGTATTGCATGAGTTGACTTGAGATCATGCACCTGATATTTATGCATATCGCGACAAAAAATAAAACATGACGATTTTGAAAGGTCTACAGTCTAGTTAGAGATTTGTTTGATTCAAATCCTTTTATTTTTGCAATTCAAATTCTTAATCGATCGTGATGTCGGTGTTCTATCGCAACATTATCGCAACGGATCGTATCGCAACATTCCAATGTGAAGTGTAAATGAGGACGAGTTCCAGATAAGCATCTGAACAAAAGTTTCGATATAGAAAAAAGAGCTACTGATTGAGTCATAAACTGTTTTTTGACAAAAATTGTTTGAGAATGCAAGTTGTTTGTAAGTAGGTGGGAGGGAGGACACCTAACACAATGGTTGGGTGCAGCTAGTGCAGCATCATTCAAAATTTTTCTCATCACCTAATTATTAGCACATTAATGAAATGGCTCATCCATCACAAGCAACAGGTTAATTTCACGTCAACTGTCAAGTTTGATAGGTCAACTTGGTAATTAATTATCATGGAATGGTGCACTGTAGGAGGAACCCCGCCGCCGTTTTTTAAGCTCATCAATTACAATGCAAGCATATATTTTTTTCAATCGAAAAGGTTTTTTTCTCGCATGAGCTAAGGAGAAATATTTTTGAAGGTCTTTGATTGTTTCACAATTCAAATGAAGTCTAAATTATACTGAATATCCGTGAACAAAAATGGCAAATAGCATGCTCATCTTATATCATCAAAACTAGCGTGTTGGCTCCCATACATGGAAAAATATACCTAGGTTTTTTTTGTTACTCTTACTGGACGGACATGCAAGTCTGAGAGTGTACCTTATGCAATCCTCCTACCCTATTTTGCATATAAGTATCGCTTCTCAATATGAACTCTAACGCGAGTTGACAACTATATTATGGGAAAATTGAGACTGCATAATATTGACTGCTTACATGCTATTAATGAATTGAGCACTAGGTAGGAGTACTCACACTTTTGTTGGTGCAAGCATGATGAATGATGGGTGTCCTTAGTCCTGATTCCTCTGAGAAATCCTGAACTCAACATAACTTATTATATCATACCATGGATGGTTGATGACAAAATACTCAACCTGTGATCAGGAGGAGGAGGATGATGATAAGTGTTCTGCATTGCATTGTTAGTAAATGTAACAGTATATGACTTTAAATCAAAGTGATACTTTGGAACTAAAGCACCTGCACAATTATGCATGATGATGATGAGTCAGTGAATATATATATAGTTTAGTATTCCATATCAATAAGTGAAGATTATCCTTTCTTAATTAGACTTTTGATGATACTATCTCCCACAGTCAGCAAGAGATTGTAATAACCATTCGATATTGCTCTCGTTACTCACACCACACCACTAGTTAACTATAATAATGAAGCTCAGATATGTATTTTGTATATATCATGAACAATATATTATTATATGTTGACTAGAATGTGATAGAATGAGTTCAGTCCTTTCCAATCATTCATCAAATGTAGTTCTCCCAGTTGTGCTTATCAGAAACGAAGCGTCTTGTCTGAACTCTCAAGTTTAGTAAGTGCGCCAAGAGTTGTTTGGAGTGAACCGTGAATATTGGTGCGAAAAGCTAGTTTCCAGTCAGCTTTGACTGACTGTAAGAAGCAGTGCATGTGTAACAAGTCAGTAGATGCTGGAACCTACAGTTAATGATAGTTCCTAATAAAAACGGCATTAATATGGGTGCAGTGCGAGCCACTCTAATTTTGGCAGTGACCGTTACTCTGTGCCAACAAGCAAAAGCGGGAGGTTTCTATCCTTATCCTCACCATAGTCCGGGATATTACCACCATCATGATCACTATCACCACCACCTTAATGATCATCACCAGCATCATCATGGATATCAAGGTGGAGGAGGTGGTTGGGGAGCTGGATATGTCTACGAACGACCACGTGAAAAATTCCGATATCCGTTTGAAGAAAAACGTAAGCATTTGTAAAATATTGAACAATTCAGGGCAGCATCGATAACAATAAAAATGAATAATGAATCATGATAGGTAATAATCTTATTAGCAGTCCACCGAGGAGACAAGTCGAAGGTTTTTTGTTTCATAACACAGACATTTATGGGGTCATTCGAATTATGTATGTATGAAGGAGAGATTCTACGGAAGATGAGAACTTTCAAGGCCTAATGTTCCGTTTAACCAGAGCAATTTTTTCAATTTTTCAAGTTTACGTTCAAAACGCAATAACTTTCCAAGCAAATTTACGTAATTACATCGTTACATGACATCACTTTTCATATATCAGACAACTTTGATTTTGGATCATCGTCTGCACGCTATTTCACTTCTCACAAGGTCGTTTCAACTGCAACCGTTAGCCAAATCATATAATTTCGTAATAATATTTAATATCTTCTTGTCATTTTTTTCAAACATTTTTTTCATAATGCTTATCTTTTCATCTGCCTGAAAATTGATGCCAACAAACTCACAGCTTTTGATAAATTCCTTAAACAAAAAATGAGTTTACACATAGCACTGTGTACTTTCTAAACTAAAACGGGGTTTACAATTGATATAAGATGGTGATATGCACAGTGACGAGTATGCGACATGGCAGCTCATTGCGTATTCTACACATAATTTTATTGTTTGCTCCTAATCACAATCTATGTTCACACAGCACATTCACTCATACTCGTTCTCACACGTGAGGTGAGGTGCGGTATGGTGTGATGTGATAGGACAGAATAATTCAACTGTATAAATTTTATTGTTTAACGCATTAGATCAATTAATCACTTGCTTTTACACCAAGTTCTCTTTTCAAATGGATTTAAAATACAATCTGAAATATTATTCTCGAAAATTCTTTCAATGCCCCAAAATTATCAAAAATGAACTAATTACAGTTGCAATAAAGCTCACTGAACAAATTTATTCAAAATATTATGACTATATATTTGCGTGTCTTTTGCTGATATAGATGAAGAAAAACGGCGTGATCGAGAGGAAGAGACACGAGAAAGATATAAGGAAAAGGAGGTAGTAAAAGAAAGGGACAGGGAAGAGCGTCCCATGCGTGAGCGTGAAAGAGAGCGAGACAGAGAGCGAGAAGAAGATCGTTTTGAAGAGAAAAAGCGTAGGGAGGAAGAGCTGGAGGAGCGTGAACGAGAACAGAAGGAAAGGGAAAGAGATCGAGAAGAAAGACAAAGAGAGGACGAAAAGAAACGGGAGGAGGTTGAAGAACTTCGAAAAGAATTGGAAGAAAAGGAAGATGATTTTGAGCGAAGGGAAGAGAAAATCCGACGTGAGTTGGAAGAGTTGGCAAGGAGAAAAAATGAGGAGGAACTGAGACGACAAGAGTTCATAGAAGCACTTGTCCAACAATACAAGAACAGAACTGTGGAGGAACTCAATCGTTTCAGCATGAGTAAGTTTTTAAGTTGATGAAATGCAAACAAAACAGTCATTTGCAACATGAAGAAGAAATGAAGTATTTATGTTATTTTGGGCATGATTCTCTGATGACTGCTCAACGCTGATAATAATTGTAACACGTAAAATGTATTACCTTTGAATTGAAGCTCTCATGGAAAATCAAAAGAAGGAGGATGAGGCAAGAAGAAAGTCAATACCAGAATTGGAAGAAGAAGAAAGAAGATTCAGAGTGACTGAGGAGCGAGAGGAAATTGTTCAGCGAGGTGATGGGCCTGCAATGGTGACCCGAACAAGGAATACGACTGTTACAAGCGATGTTGATGAAAACCGTTAGTCATATTTTTTTGCATCAAATGAGCAGATATATTTCTATGATGATTTGGTTTGCTAAAGTAGTGTTGTAATTTTTTGAAATTTGCAGTACGTGGAACTGGTGGTGGAGGCGGAGGTAGACGAGTTGTGGAATTTGAAAGTCGACGACAATCATCTGGAGGAGGAGGAGGTGGTGGTCGTGGTGGAGGCGGTGGTGCAGGTGGTGGTGCTGGAGCAGGTGTTGGAGCTGGAGGGGCAAGAGGTTCTAGTTTCTACAGAAATTCCAGCTCAAGCTCCTCTAGTCGATCAGCTACTGGCCCCGACGGAGTCACAAGAGGTGGTAGTAGTTCACAGGCATCCAGATTCCAGACTGGTGGCGGTGGTTCCAGCAGTAGCTCCGGGGGCTTCCAGCAATCTGGATCATCTTCAGACAGCCGATTTTCTAGATTCAAAGACGAGGATGAACTCATAAATTCAAATAGGATCAGTGCCAGTAGTTTGGTTCCGGTAGCAGCCAAATTTCCAACAATTAAGAATCTCCTGGGCCTAATGAATATCAAGGCGCAAACTTCTAGAAGTGGGAATAGCGACGCGAGGCAGCTGGCACAATCCACAGTGGATGAAATACTGCTAAGAACTGGGGCGTCTTTACTTGGCAGAAAATCATATGCCCCCAAACCTCTCCCACGTGTGCGGACTTCGTCATAAAAATGATACAGGGCTGCCATAATATTTTTTTACCTGATTCTGAATCCACCGCTTTAGCACTTCAGCAGCATTTTAAAGTCCTGTTTTCTTCCACACAGCAAGCAACAGAAGTAATGTCGTTGTCCTTTATGAAAGTATTATTAGATATAAGGTACGAAGAAATAGAATGGTTACCTTACTTTTTTGTATAAATATATAAAGTTACACTTAAAATATTTAATATTATATACAACATAGAAAGCAAGATGAGTAGAGTAATAAAACAGTTAGTTCTATGACTGCGAACGCTTTTTATATTATATTATGCAACATTTTTTACTGTACAGAACGAAGAGATGAGAGTGGGTAAGATATGGATGAATGTTATGATAGTAATAATTTAGGCAAAAGATTTACACCACTTCGTAGTTGAGTTGCTAGCTCTAGGAGAATAAAAAATTACACATTTTGTTATCTCAATAAAACACGCATATGGAAATGGAAGGAGCATTCGTATGATTTGTAAAATGGAGCATAAAAACTTAACCGAATGAATCCGGGGAGAGACGTACGATATAAAAATACTTCCCCTGCGAATCATCGAATATCTCAAATATTCAACAAGGTCACAAAAATAAAATCTTGGGAGGAGATGTAGCAGAGATGCCGAAGAGACCTAAATTTATACATCAGTAAATGAACAGACAGACGAACATGAGACGAAGTTTCGATCAATTTGCCTCTTCTGTCTCTACTTCATAAGCAACATAAACCTCTTGAGTCTGAATCTTATGCAACAGTATCATCAGCATCATCATCCATTTGCTAAAGTGTTCTTTTTACCCTGTGACAAACTGTATCCGAGTTTAAGATCCGAGCATCCGATTGAAAAGTATATATGTATATTTTTAGTTTGCATGCATATTTAATGCACACGCACGCTCCTAAAATATTCACGCACTCATTTTTAAACACAATATGTACGTAAAGGGACATCGTATGTTAACACACCAGCAACAGACCATTAAATGCACCCATGTTCATCCTTGTTTATATGGTAGTAACTCACTCATCCAGGTTGTTCTCTCACCCTTCACAACATCAACATCCTCCCTGGAGAGAAAATAGGGAAAAAGAAAGAATCAGTAGTGCTTTATCTCTGTCTCCTGTAAAACGTTCTCGTGGCATTGCGAGTGGTATCCGGAGACCAATTCGCTGTTTGTGAATAGAAACCCATATAATTATTATATATATAACAGGAGTACCAACACCAACTTTGTTTTTGTTTTGTCATACATCTTCACCAAGAAAGGCAAACGCAACTTCTAATATTTTGATGGTGTGCTCCTGAAGAATATTTACTTTGCATCATTGCATTCGGATTGGATGCCCATTTTTTTATGCTTAAGTAGAATCCGTCCGTGTGGAGGAATGATCTGAGTGAATGGAATCATCAATATAAAATATGAGCATGGTGCAATACAAATTTCTGTAATTCTTTATAGAATATACTAGCTGACATTGGGTCTTTTGGGAGCTCTGGGGTGGAGGAGGAAGTTGAGTATTTTCTAACCCAAGTTTTACTTTAATTCTAGATGGAGCAGCCATGTGATTGATTACAAGTGATATAATGAATGATGTGTAAAACATGGCATAAGACGAACGTGTTTCTTGGCCCCTTCTGTCTTGTTCCGTGTCATACTTTTCTTTGAGACCCGGTGTAAAGTCAGTCGACTCAAGCTAAGGATTCCACTTTCATTTCCCCATTTTTGTATTGCCCCATACCGTTTTCATCAGCAAATTGATGTTGCCTTCTTGTGTGTTGTTTTGACATGTCAAGTCTCATAACACTTGGCTCTAATGGTAGACAAAATGCCAGAAAAATCTTCCCCATTTACGAAAACCAGTGAAGCCATTAAGTTTGGAGTAAGTAATGTAAGAGTAAATATAAAGAATTTTTCAGGTAGGAGACACCATTTTTGCTTCAATCACATCACATAAGATTTCTGCTTAGGTAATTTCTAATAAAGCTGTGAATAGCCGAGTACAACTTTTTTTATGCACTTTTATCACGAAAAGTTTGAAACGACAAGGTTGTTTTTATGACGAAAGTCATTTCACTGAAAAATGTACCCACAAATGCGGATGGAAAGAGATATTAATATTCAAATAATTTATTATTTTGTGCTCGGGTCCCAACTGCCTGAAACACTCTGGTGCTCATTACGCTGGCATAAAAATGGATGGGTTTATATGCATTCCTAACTATATGAGGACACGAAACCAAATAGAAGAATGGTGTATTCAAGTTTTCATCGAAGTTCCCCCCTCCTTAACTTATTTCCGGCTTACCACACACTTGGACTACAACAAGCTTCTTAAAAGTGAAATTAAGCACGACAAAAGCAATATGACTGGCTGGTTAAAATTTGCTATGCTCATATTCGTATGCTTTAAACCGGCTACATATACTTCACGCTCGTTTCCTCTTATGTGTAGGAGCAACTTCCTTATGTTTTTGGTTAAAAACCGCGCATTCCAGATGAGAGTCACCAAAGAATGAATGTATGAGGATAAGAATCCAAACTCACCCTACTCTGTCACTACCTTATTCAGATGGCAACTGGAAGGAGAAAGTTCAGCTTGCGATAACCCATTAAAAGAACCATCATCTTACAACTTTTAATAAACGAGCCACATTGATGTACACAGATTATTTAAATATTATCTCCTGATGATGATGGCTTCCGTTGAATGGGGCTGGAAGTTTCCTTTCAGATACTCATTAATAAATGCAAACATATTATAGCGTATTATGTATTCAGTATAATAATATTGCTACTTGGAGTTTGGGAGGGGTGCAACAATCTGTGTGGAGAGTGTCTGCATTTGATTTAACTTTGCCAAGCAATTTGAGGGCTTGTTGGAGACTTAAGAAATTACGGGAATGCCATTTGGGTATGACAGTTTCTGTGGGGTGGGAATGGAGCGATGAATTAATATAACGAGATAAGCTTCCAGCCAGCTTTAACAGTTGGATGCTCGGATTTCTGTGAAGCCGCAACTTGCTCTGATGCCTAGAAATAAATTATTACTTAATTGTAGACATAAATAGCGTTATGTTAAAGCAACTTTACACATTTTTCTTCAAAAGACGGACCGCTAAAAGAAGTTAAAAGTGGAAACTCTTCGTCTTTTGCATCTGCCACCTGTATAGTATACCTTCATTCTTTAGAATCAGTGTACTTATTGTATCTACGCCGTTAATTCTTCAATTTGATCAAAACGTGTGAAATCAAATAAATTTTTACAGGTACTCTAGACTTTCTGGCATATATGGTTGAAACATGTGAAGGAAAAAAGTTTCCGTCCAAAAATCCAACTGAGAAGGTCGAGTGCAGCCGAGATAAGAAATGCTTTCACGGAGAAGCAACAAGAGAAAGTACACACGGGAAAGGATTTCACAACAATAATGAATCAATCATACGGAGTATATTGGAAAAAGAGAGCATGACGGATGGTGAAAATCTTGATGTCTATAGGTTGCACTTCATCCCAATATTTATTATATGGAACGCTCTCCTTTGCTTCCTACTTTCTGCCACATTACCTCTACAACCTTCAGGTTGGGTTCGGAGAGTCAAAACTACTTTCTCATCTTTCCCTTTTCTCGTGATTCTTTTCCCCCGTCGTTGGTTGAAGTATGTAGGTATTACTTTTGCTTCATCCCGGCTGTCATTTTGACATATATTCTAGCAAAACAAGGTAAAATACTTGGTGTACTTTATACCGAAATTGAAATGGAGTTTGGATGAGTAATAAAAACTGTATATATATATATGGGTTTATGAGAAAAATATGATCATAGAAACGTCAAACACAGCCCAGCACCTCTTTCCCCATCTCTTGCTAGAACAACATCAGAAACATCGAAAATGTTAAAGCGTAGCCTCTAGGCTAGCTCTGTTCCTTTACTAAAATAGTTGAATAAGTCACTTCAGAAAAAGTTGGCCCTTATCAACTACGTACCTTATGTACGTATATACAACCGTTGTGTCAGCAACTAACTTAAAGTATAAGAGGATATTCGAATATAACTAGGTAGATCGTAGTGGCACTGTCAATATATGACACTGTGTCCCGGTTGTACCTTGTCTTCTGATAATTGTTTTGAGAGTACTAGACCATCTTTTCTCCCAACTCGAACAAAAGAGTCAAAAGAGTGCACTACTTGGAGCATTAGCACAGTAAGCAATCTCTCGCTGGTTCTCCCTTTCTCACCATAGGTTTCTGGGTATAACTATACTAACTTGAGTTATATTCAGCATACCTTGTTCACATAATAGGAAAGTCTGTCATGCTATGGATGGCAGCATTGAAAACAAGCAAGTGTCACTAAAAAGAAATGTATGGTCTGAACACATATAAAGAAAAATGTACGTAAACGTATGGTCTGTTCATTTCAAAATAATAGCAAAGATTTAGAAGCCTCTTGGAGAAAATTTGATCTTGATCCTGGACTAGGTGAATTCTGACACGAAAATAGTTTTTTGCTAAATCAAGAACTTTTCCGAGGCAAGAGTTCAGTGTCGAGAGCAGCAGCGTTTACCAAGCTAGAATTATATACATGCATCTCTCTATAGGATATTATACAGTATTGAAGGATTGTAGCATGAGAAGGGCAGAGAAGAGACAGGCAATGTAATAAAAGACAAGGAACCGGAAAAATGTTGAAGGTAGTCAGTTTGACCTGTAAATTCCAATATACATATAATGTAAACGGCCATCTTCTTCATCATGAGGATATGCCTAGTTTGTGAAGGAAACATGTACTTCTTCAAACGTATATAAAAGTATCATGTCAAGGAGGCTCTATCTTCGAACTCGTAGCAAGAAAACCGAAGGCGTCTCATCATATGTATAAATCCGTTTAGTGTATGGTAGACTTCCTTTATCCTTCCCAAACTGTGGAAAATGAACACGGCAGACTATAATATTGACAGACTGGAAAAGGATTCATGCACTTTTACCAATACCCTGTATCCGTCCGTCCGTATGCATTCAGAAGAAAAAGAGAGAAAGCATTCTAAGAGCATTTCCACTTTTTTACAAGTCACAAAAACTTGTAGTGTACTGTGCTACAGGCTCTATTTCATTTCTAATATCCGGAACGCAGAAAATCCAGGAATTCTGGGAAAAGAAGAGCCTGACAAATAGGACAGATTGGCTGGAATCTGGTAGCAAATAGTTCTTGCATGCTCTATTCTAACCATTGAAGAATAGAGTACACTTTTTTGTCTATCACTTTCACCCAACATATTCTTCTGAGAAACGCTTACTTTGATACTAATAAAACACAATAATTCATAACCAGACACTACATCAGAAACAGAAATTATCGGCTTTTGGGTTTGTTCCAGCAATTAATTAGTAAATCATAAACTGATTCAATTTTTCATTAGTTAACCAGTAGATCGCACGTTCCAATGGCCGATATTATCAATTTGTAATACTATCGTGGATGTGATACCAGAATTTAAAAATTGTAGTTGAATCCTCGTATTCTTTTATGCCATATTTCAATGTCAGAATGGGTGAGAAAGCACTCATTTTTAGTAGATATTAGCACAAGTTTCCATTTTTCAAACACTGCAATTGTCATAAAATCATTTGAGCGACAATGACTCGATCCCCTTTCGTTTTTCAGAAGATCAAGGCGGGAGACGAAGTGTCTTCTAAAAGGAAGTGACAGGTATAAAACGATGCTTTTAAGATATTGCAAGACAAAAAAGAACATATTTGCGTTTTATTTTCACAAAGTGAAAGATTCCCAACGGAATCATCAAAAGGAAACTTGAAAGTTTTTTTTACTTCTTGAGATACTTCCATCTAAGTAAATTGCCACTGTTTTTCAAAATGACAGCCTTGATGAAAGAAAGTACTTAAGCCTGTTTTTCTGCTAAAAATTACGACCAATTGCTGAAGTTTTGAGGATAAAAATACCCTATACAGTTATGATACAAGGCAACAGTTTTAGCTCCATGTTATGTGCAGTAAAAACCCACTTAATAGTCAGTTTGTTAATGCAACCCATTGAAAGCTACAGCTCAGCTCAGCTCAGGTTTCCGTCTATGCTGGTTTGACTGCTTTGCCTCAAGAAGTATGGATAAAATTTAAATTTAGCGTAACCTTATCTGATCGGGGTATGGTTGGATTGAACGGATAACCTTGCTAGAATATGATTTAGTAACTGGAGGGGACTCAAATCCCGTAGGGTTTCCATCTAAAACGATAATATGATAGCTACATGCTCACAGCAACTTTCATAATCTCAAAGCAATTATAATATATTCTCAGTATGTTGTTAGTTGTAACACAACTCTACCTCATAAAACGGCAAAACAACTAAAATGGCCATATAAGCGACAAGCAAGTAAGTTTATGCTGAATATGGCAATGGAAAATCATTTCATATAACTTGTGCAATGCTTTTAAACATACACCGGTGTGCCTTACACATACTCGAGGCATCATAAATTCTCAGATTTCGAAAGATCTCATATTACCAACAATTTCAGGTTTTACATTAGTAGGTCCGCTCGTTACAACCTAACCGAAGCCATGCACAACTTTACTAGAGGATGAGTTGAATATGATATTCTGATTGTCGTGAAAATGTCGATATGAAAAAGCAAGCCATATAGACGATTCTCCATACTAGCAAAACTTTTCATTTCTATTGTTAATTTTGGGGGAGGGTTTAATACATTTAGTTTCCGTTCTTTGTTCACGGCATGATGTAGAGATGTAAAAACATCAACCAACCAACCAACCAACATTGGTAATGAGCTGATCCATACACATCTGTGTAACTACGACCGACAATGGAAAGGTGTGCACATGCATTAATACTTTGAGCATGTATATATGTATGCATTTATTATTGTATGGAACTACAAGCCAGAAATAACCGGTATGAGGCAGTAACAAGATCGGTTTATTTAATAACCCGAGAGAAAGCTCATATAAAACTATTTACAATTTCCCTCTCACATGTATGGATGGATATGGTAGCAGTATGATAGAATCTCTGACGGTTAACCACTTTCCTCCGTTTTTATTGGCATACTTGCATGAAAGCTGGTATGTGCCTTTAGTAAAGGCCCTTTACGCTCTCATACAACAGGACTGAATGTGTATTATTATGCCTTTTGTTGCGATGTGAGAGCAGGTTTTATGAGTTACGACTGCGAGATTTTATTTTTCAGAGCACAATTGAAACGTGTGGGCATGAAAGCGATGCTGCTAAAAGGGAAAGTAATATTAACGTGTGTACACTTCGACTTGAGGAGCTCCATTATGCATTGATCACCATTAGAAGCATAGCAACTCTCGACATTGTTACGAAACACGCAATCAAATTCATAGGCTTACTTTCAATTTACAAACTTTACATGGGATAATATTCCTCAAATTTTGTTTCCAGCCAGAGTATTAAAATGAAGCCTTGCGAATGAAAACAATTTCCGACCCACTATATTTTAGTTTTACATTGTATTAGGCAAACCATCGCAATTCTGTAGCTTTTCCAGAGTTAAGCACAAACAAATAATCTTATCCCGTCGTTTCTCAATATTTTCGACAAGGTAATAACTGTACATAATACAATGGCCACCTTATGGCTTCATATGATAGCAACGTCTTTTATCAGTTCCTTGACCGATTAAATTTTTCAGAGAGGTTTAAGCCGACATAGTCATTAGTTTTTACGATCAGTTTCCATTTGACAGAAACATTAGAGTTTTCTTGCATTCAAAATGATTTGACTTAAGATAGTTACTTGTCCACTTTCCATATCAAAAGCTGGTGGTACTTCCAGACCTTAAGTAGAAGAGATTAACTTTTACGAGAAGTGGGTTTATGCTCCAAATATTATAGTATGCAATTTCGTAAAGTGAGTGGATACAGTTCTTTTTTAGAATCGATAAGACAATGGAATGAAATTAAATGGACGGAATAAAAGGCAAATACAATTATTCAGAGAGCTTTTGGGTAATTTCAACCAGCCAAAATGGCGTCAACTCAAGTTACAGTGGATTTTTAAAGAGCCGAAAGAGTGAAAGCGGAGCGGAGCAAAACTCGTTAAATATTTTGACGGAATACACTGCGCACAAGACATTTCAGACATGTCGACATCATCTATGCGGGTTTTACACCGTTGTGCAAGACTTTCTGACAGACAGATGGATGAAGTGATGAGAAACAACGCACCGCATGAAAAAACTTGTCAAAATAAAACTAATGAGAGTAGAGTGTTGATTTAAAAGCTAAAAATGGATACGATACATTTCAGCCTATGAAGAAACCAGGAAAGTCAATACATCTGCGAGGAATGTTTGGCAGAACTCGGCTGTAAAATTTTTATTTTGATGAACTGCAGAGTTTTTTCACAGCTGTATTTAGTTACGTTTTACGTTCCAAATGTTTCCTCATACGCATATGGCATCATTCATAATAATTGGATATGAGCATAATATATAATATGCGAATGACTGACAGCACATCTTGCTGGCTGAAAGTATTTGCTCTGTTTAGTTGCGTTTTCATACCCATTTTTCATCTTCTTTGCCATAGACGATAATTGCAGTGGTCCTTGAATAGCATATATTTAAAGAATACTATTTTCATTGAAGTGATGAGCCGTGAAAGGATAACAAGACAAATGTCCTTTTATGGGAATTTTTGTTTTACGCACATGGAATTAAATTTAACAGTTTTATGCGAGTGCGTGTGTAGTTGGAATAAGTTGCATTTTAAAGTTCTAACAAAAGTGCATATATATTTAGTTTAAGTTGAGATTCTTACTTCGAACTTTGTATACTGTGTATGCGTTTGGAGCATAATATGGAGTCATGCTTTGAATGTAATGCCTTCCACTTAACTCTCATGCAAGATGCAAGAAGTGCATTTTGAAGATTCGGAATTCAATATTGAATTTCCATCTGCAAGCTCCGACCTCTGACTCTTTATGAGTCTGATTCAACTTCAAAGCACAACTTCATGGAGTGAATATAGAGGTTGAAGCATTCGTTTCTACACACCAGGGTATAGATTCTCTCAAATATAGTAGTTGCAGTACTACTTTAGTGAGCAAAGTCTACCAAAGGCAATAAAAGCACAATGAAAATGAAATTTTGGTTGAAGCACTCAGAAATTAAATAAAGTTTGGATGCGGAGAGGGGAAAATGATATTTGAACCCCAAGAAATGAAGAAGAATCTTTGAAAAGAAGAATTGGTTGTGGAGGGGGAGAAAAAGAATAGAATAAAAAAATGCATTCCTGACCTTATCACGTAGAAGTAGTCTCACACGTGCTGCCTGTTCTCCAAATCTTTGCAGAGCCAATTCCAATTCCACACATCGCTCCTGCCAGTCCATCGGGGTGACAAGAACTTGTCCTGATTCTCCTTGGACGACACTCACAGCCGCAGCAGCGGCTCGGAGCAGAAGAGAATTTTCAATTGTTCCAATAATACTCGAACTACAATCTCCAGAAGCAGGAGGAGCGCTCTACAATCAGCACCAGCCGCCGCTACAAGACACCCTGAAGAAGGTTGAATGCTGCTGGTGGTGGTGGTGGTGGTATTATTAGCACCACTTGTACTAGCAACATTAGCACTAGACACATTTCTAAATCCGAGGCTGCTCACAAACAAGTCAAAATCAAAACCAATATCTATCGGAATATTTTTACTACTAGAATGACAACTGTCACTAGCACCACCATCATCGTCATCATCATCAGCACCACCACCAGAATTTTCCTTTTTTACGTTTGAATCATTGTTTTTTCCATCTTTTCCCTTTTCACGGGAAGAATTTTGAGCAGAGGCAGTTGGAAGGGAAGTCATTGCACTCCATGTAGTTGTGGTTCTGCTGTCAGTTATGAGCCCTGCCGAACACTTATTTGCATGTCGCCTGCTTCCACACCCTCTTCCATTTCTATCATGGTGGTGGTGGTGATGATGATGATGAGCTATTCCAGTCCCACTTGGGGGAGTGTCAATATCCATGGACGTTGCGTTGCTTGGACCACCTGTGTCACAGCTGGCAATCCCACTACTACTGTTATTTCCATACACACTCCAATCCTTAACTCGCTGAGCTCGAAGCTCATTATTGTGACGATACAAGTGATCATCTTCACTCCTCGTTATGAGTTGATCAGACAGAGAGTTTTGAGCAGTTCCCACAGCACCAGCACCACTACCCCCTTCCACGCTACTGTGTCTGGAGCCATCCAACAAGCTGGAGAGTCTTCGGCGTGGAATTACATGCATCAGATCCCGTTCCCTTTGTCTCTCAATTGCTTCCTGATTCTCGTAAATTACTTGCTGCCCAAGAGCCGCGTTGAAGATGGCTGACTGTGAAACACCAGCAACTGCTCCAGCTCCCGCAGTTAAAGAAGAAGGAGGTGGCTCATAATCAAAGGTAAACTCAAAGTCACCTCGTTCAGCCGTCGGAGTAGTGGTAAATGAGGATGATTGGGTGTGCGTGTGATGATGATATAATGGTGAACTAATTGTCAAGGCTTCTTCCATCGAAACGAGACAATGTTGGGAGAAACGTGACAGTGAGTCAAAAACTTCGGACAGAGTTCCACAGGAAGACTCACTAGTCGTGTCACCGTCCCCACTAACAAGGCTACTTAAACTGAGACTAGTGTGACTTGTGCAAGGCTTTCTCTGCTCCAGCTCAAATTGTTGCTCCGCAAAATCTTCCAAAAGATCCTGAAACTCTTGATCCTGTTGCCGGTGCAAGTCTTCCAAGGAGTCGGCCTCGATGTTGGAGCTCAACCCACTTGCACCACTAGCACAACTTTCATCACAACTTGCAGCCATACTCGTCTCTCGCCCGGAAGGCGTGTTCAGCTCATCATTGTCAGAATGAGGAAGATCAAAATCTAACAAATTCAAATCTATAAAGGGATTTGATAAGGATGCGGAGCGTGGTTGACTTTGACGAGGAATTGTGGAGCTGCTCCCTTCTCGCAAACTTATAAATGAATGTCTGGCTCCGGAAGCGGATCCCGTGATATCATGAGAACTAGCACTTGTTTGCGGAATCCCTCTCAAGCTACTGATCCCTGTATTAGCATTTCCAATTGCGAAATTTGCGAAAGTACTAGTGTCTTTAATAATTGGACTCCCATCTGCTCCTGCCCCAACAATATGATCAGAAGCTGCTACGGCTGCACCCAAGGATGATGATGATCCTGTGGTCGCTGCTGCACCAACTGTCGCTTCTCCCTCTGTTGCTGGCAATAAAACAGATGGAGAAAATTCTATACATGATCTCACTTGGCCTCTTGATGGATGCGAGATTGGCCACGTGCGAAGTGAATTTAGATCTTTTGGCATTACATCGTCCTCCATTACAGCGGATGAGGATGTTGCAGATGATATTTCTTGGAAAGTTGTTGGTGGTGTTGCTTGAGCTGAAATTATGGCTCCTGCTGTTGATACTGATGATGATGATGTCGATGGGTTTGGTGTGTTTTGGCAAGTGAGTTTAGCCCTTGTCTGATTCACATTGGTCGCCCGTAATAAGACTGTCAACTCCTTTGCTGATGTTGAATTTTTGGCTAATGTTGTTCAACTAAGTGGAAGATTGCACTGTTTTCTGACTTTGGCACTGTCACTAATGCCAGTTTCAGGGAAAGGAGCTCTAGGTAAAAGCAGCGAGAGAGATGATGATATGTGATACACTTTTTTCTGTTACTCACACATATTTTCCTTCCTCTTTTACCAACTCACTTTCTAGTTGCCATTCAGGCCAATTGATTTCATTCAGCTAGTTTACTAGTAGGTTCACTCTGGGGGAAGTGGCCTGTGCAAAATTGTTCGTGGTAATGCATAAGCATAAAACTATGTTTTGCAACCAGGAAGATACATAAATATGCTACACAGTTTTATGTTATCATGAGTACAACTCAACCTCTCTCTGGACCCACCACAGCTCTCAACATTTAATACTGTTGTTGGCAATGAAATGAGAAAGAGTTCGTGATCAACATCAAGATCATTTTCCACACACTACTTGGCATGTTAGCCAGCTTGATTTATATACATTTTTAAGAGGCACATACATAGTATATTGAGGTTATATTAAACTACACAAAATCTCCTACTACGCACATAACATTATTATGTATTTGATGATTCATTATATTATTTCTATTCCCATTTTTACTACTTTGTCCCGCCTTTCACTAATGTCTTGCTTTCAAACCCAAGTTTCTAAACTGAGCTGGGCCGCATAGTTTTGGCATATTCATGTCAAGACATTTCATGGCTTTTTCTTTTGAGTCTCACAGTCTATGTATATCATCATATCATTAGATATGTTGAGTTGAATTGATGATGTAGATAGTAGATATTAGAAACATTTAGCAGGATGCGAGTTTTGCGTATAGAAAATTTGTTCTTAAACGCATTCCATACTGGTGAACATATTACTTCGTTGTCATTTGTTATTTCTGGCACTCAGTTATCAAAACAGTTGAGATGTAACGTGTACAAAAGGCATGTTTTTACTAAAAAGCAGATGCTACTAGTAGTAGGATAATAATCTCACCGTAACTCCACTCTGATTTTCGACTCATTAGTTCTTAGTTTATATTGATGGGTTTGGGAGTTATCTGGTGAAACTGTGGAAGAAGATGAAATCTTTGAGCTGGGGGTTCCCATTCCTGGGATCTGCAAAAATAGAGATAATAAATTTATTAAAAAGATGTTGTATCATGTCGTGATCATGCTTGTCATGTATTCCGAAAATAGTCATGTAGTCATGTCATGATGTATGGTAATCGCAATGAGAAAAACTATAACGTGTACAATAGGTGGTGATGTTGAATTTGAAAACATTGCTGCCAAATTGTAAGACGAAGACTGAAGAGTAAACAAATGAGTTGTTTTCGTTTCAACGTTTATTTTCCGAATCTTTATCAGATTAACACAAAGTAAGAAAGGAAAACAAAAGGGTTGAAAATATCTTGACATTTTTTTTGTTTGGATGAAATTAAAGATAAAAGCCATGTATAACGAATGAGTGCAATCAGCATTCCTAGCTAATGCGATAGTTGTGGTTGCACATACGGGATTTTTTTAGATTACGAAATTGATTTCTTTTCGTCGAGAAATTGAAATGGTAATGATGCCAGCAAATTGTTTAAAAAGGAGGAGACAAGAAGTGTCCTTAAATTCTTACGTAACTCCAGTTTAATGAAAGAAAGTGATGCTGGCTTAGCTCATCTAGATGGAATCATCAAGACAGAGTTCAAATGTATGTCGTAAATAATTCCACATGTAACATAAACAAGATATTCAGTGAGTGAATACATTTAATTTAGATTGAAATAGTTGGAACGGAAGTTGACGATGACCGCATTATTGTAAGTAAAAGTCAATTACTTTATAATACAAAAGTCAGCATTGTCAACTGCAGATTTCAGTTTCTGTCGCTTAAAATAACAACTTGTTAAAAAAAGATGTAGGATTAACATAGCTTGAAGTAGTGCAAATAAGAAAAATTTCTCAGCTAACAAATGAGACTTGAAATACTTTCTTAATTTCACCTTTGCTTACTTGTTATTTCACACGACAGAATTTCCAAGCACCAGAATGCGATTAATATATGATAAAATGAAGTGCTTTTTATTAGAGGAGTGTGAACTGCAGCAAGGGCGCATGATTATAGGAGCACATAAGCGCAGAATACTTTAAATCATCTCAATTTCACCCTCCATTTTAAAGAATATTTCAAGAATTTTATCGCTGATCTACAATATATGAGTGTTGGATACGATCTACGTGAGTTCAGTTCAAAATTCCAATATCAAATCAACAAGGAATTTCGAAACACACAGTATGAATGCTAACATTTATCAGGTCTCCTCGTCTTCTAAACTTCTAAAGTATATTATGCCCCTAAATATACCTCACCCGCATTTCGAAAGGTCTTGATTTCTTACTTTTTGTCATCAAATTTATTTTCTTTGCGTGTATCCCATTCCCCATCACAAAAACGCTATATGAACATTTGTCGTGAATTTTCAATGCTAAGCACACACATTTAAATACAGTCCAATTGCATGAAGTAGCATGGGCTTTTTATACTTCCATACAACTAAACCCGTTTTCAAAACCACGGTCGTACTTTACTGCAAGGCGATGCTGATGGCTGAAGCCTCATACATGTTCCTCAAGGCAAGGGCAAACTGGAGGAAAACACAACAGTAATTATCCATTTGCATGCACAACACCAAACACTTTAATGAGAATTATCCAGGGGAATAAAGGAATGAGGGAACTGCTCACGGAAGTTTATTATAACACTTCATTTCACTGCATGTTGGAAATCGTTGTTTGGGTGTTGGGTGGAAAAGGAAAACGCATATTCGCGGTGATGATGGTGCAATTATTCTGTCTATAGTTTGCTTGTCTCCCTGCCTCAGGGGTAGGTACAGTCATTATTGAAATGAAATTGAATATTAAATTGTGGGTGGCTTCTATTTGGTTTGCTTATTATGTCGACGGAAACAGGAGCGACGCCTAGAATGGAAATGCCTCCAAACCAACAAGTTTTCGTAAATTGGGGAGATTAATATTTGCAATTATATTGCTTCCTCCTCGATAATTTAGCCCCAGCAGATTAACTCACACGTATGAATTACATTTTTGCACTCAGGGAAGACGACCATATAGACTCACAAACGCATTTTCAGAATACCTTTGCTGAAATGATGTCTGCGTAGAGTTTGAGGATAAGTAGCACTTCCGACCTCACCAGTCTAGTTACAACCAGCGACTTCAACAGTTTCCAACTAACTCGGAACTCTGGCTGGCTGGAAGAAGAGTCAGTCGCTCATCCTTGTTAACAAAAATGAACTTGAAATCCGGGCTGGATTACGGAGGAAATGGATGACGATATGCAACATGATGAAGCTACTGATGAGGTGTCTCGTTAGATAGTTCACTTTTCAAATTTGTGCATCTCTTCGCTTCTCATATCCACCATTAGTTGGGACAGAAGCAAAAAATGAAGTCAATATATATAGTGCTCAAGGATTTCTTCGGTAGATTCATGGTATGATGAGTTTTTTTCTGTATAAACCCATGTAATACTCCTCAAGAAGAAGAAAAAAATACATTTGAGCATGGAACATTACTCCAAAATGATTCCCTCCCTCTTTGTCTCATCCTTCTTCCCTTTCTTAAGCTCACTCATGTTATTTACATTTGGAGCCTGTCTGCTATGCCAAGTATGAGCAAAGACAGAGAGAAATGTCTTGGAGGTTAGCATCAAAATTTGAACAAGAGTCGAGATTAACTAGATGTACATATATTGACTCATTCCGTAATAAAGAGCAAACGACCCTTAACAATATTTCCCCTTTAAAACCTCGCTTCAGTCAGACATCCCATCGTATCTCGTCTCCAGCTACGTAATATGTAGTGAGAAGCATGTGCGTATGGGTTTAGCAATTCTTTCGAAAATGTGCCTCATAGGGAACTACAAACACCACATAACTGCAAAAAGAACCTAATGTTTTGAAAGCATGGAGGCAAGAAAAAAACATTGATGATCTAATTTTGGACAGAAGGTAAGGAAAGAATGAACGCATCAACCCTTCATTTCACTCTCCAACAAAGTTGCGTGTAGCATGTTAGTCTAACTTTGTCTTACATCACTTCCAATTACAACCAACAGAGCAGCTCAAAGCCCAGCTCGCCATTCACAATATGACTACTGCGAGCTTGCGATGATGATCCTGATGATGAAGTCTTATGAAGATTTGTGCTTAAGCTGCCACAATTTACGAACGTCAGTTTTATGCTGATTCCATGTGAAGACTTTCTAAATTATATATAAAATGCGAATGATGTTGGTGGAGTACTGGAAAAATAAAACCGGCACATGTGTACCACTGACACTTACAGTGAATTAAAGAACGGTGATTGCCAGATTGTTTATTGTATGCAGAGCAAGAAAACTGTAGAAAAGTTTCTGAGTTTACCTTCATGGGACAACATTAGATATGAAGACAGATATCCCTAATACGGAATGAAGTATGAGCTCGAATTCTGAAGATGTTGAAACCTTGCTCACATTTCACAATTTTTACACACGCATAAATAGAGAGTGAGAGCATCATGATGCCAGGCGATTTGATGATTGCTATTTCCCATCGGCACATGGTTTTTATATGTATAAATAAGAAGGATGTGTGTAGGAATAGGGAAAAGCATCCCCATAAAAAACGTGGCTTGCTCCTCTTTTCTTTAAAAACAATTTTTTCAGAGCAGTTTTAACGGGTTCGTCTTCGATTTCTCTCATTTACCCCAGCCAACTCACATTGGAGAGTGAGTAGACATGACTTTTTCAGTTTAAAAAAATATTTGGAGGTCTCACAAAAAAGTAAAATGAGTTTCTCAATAAAATACGCGTGCAGTACATTTAAGTATGGTTTATGTTGGAGACATGCAGCAGCATCACGAGCTGAGTACAATCTATTCATTGAATATTTTTGTGAAAAAAATTGAGCAAGGAACCCCACCAGTAAGAAACACGAGCTTTTAATTCCAACTGAACATCAATTTATCAGGACTTAGATTTATATTCTAGTCATGATGACTACAAAGTCGTCAGCTGAGGTCTCCCTGGCTGGCTTTCCTCTCTGTAGTCAGAGTCACACATTTCACAAGCTGCTTTTGCCTGTGTGGTTTAAACAAATTGCAGAAAGCCAGTGCACACTCATATGCCCATACTGTACCATTATCATTTTTTCTCTCTTGTTGATGCAGATTCTAAGCCAAATTTTATGCTGAGAACATATCTCCTCCTTGATCACTTTTTAAGGTGTTATGTGTATTGATCATTTTCTATACTTTGTCTTGTGAACACTTGCTAGATTCAGTTTAGACATATTGTATCTAGTAATTCATGCTTTCATGAGGAAAATGTTCTTATGCAACTATACGCTTTGCCTACTGACGGAAAATTTGGGAAATGTCTTACATATACGAACCATAATGACAGTTTGGATAGTTATGCAATGAATTTTTACTTTTGTTTTTTTTGTGGTAAATTTTAGTTATTTTCTAATATCTCTTATGCACTCTAAAGAATATATCACTGCCGTGAGTTGTATATGAGACCAATTTTTTTATTTTCCCAATCCGCCAAAACGTGAGAGCAAAATATCAACTTTTTTGGTCTTTCGCAAGTCATTGTGCTGTTATGCCAAGAAGACTGCATTTTCCCCAAAAATGTGATACGACACGACAGCCAACGCAGTCTAGCACAGACAAACGTTTTATATGCATGACAGAACGTAGGAAATCCTGGGAACGTTATACATTTTTGGAAAAATGATATAACAAGCAATATTAGCCTAAACAGATATGATTCTCAGAAAGGAATGTGCACTGCAGTCAACTCCAAGTGTATAAACGGCATAAGTTGGTCACAGTCAGACTGGAAAGAAGCAAAGAGAACGACTTTATTCCAGATGATGGAATACAGTACCTCAGTTACATGCACTACTTCTCTTTTTGTCTAAATCGTATGAGTAGGTAGTGAGAGAAAGAGCAACTGCATTCTCCAGGGCCCGAATAAAATATGGGAAAGAAAGGAAGCATAAAATATGGATATTTTCCACCTACTCAAACTGAAACCCACCAGTTGTTGTGCATCATACAAAATCTTTGTTTCTTATGAAAAATATAATATAGTGTCTACGATATTTATGGTCGGAATATGATATCAAAAGTAAACAAGAATTTTTATACAAAGAAACTATACAAATTTTGATTTCAAGGAATCTTTTCCATGAGCATGAATATGAAGTGGATGAATTGTCTTTGAAAGAATAGTAATATTGTATAACTTGAAAATGCTAGAAAGTGTGCACCAAGGATAGAGTATACATTTATATGTAGATTTATTTTGATATATCCTTTCAAATACAAATTGCAAAGAAAATGCAGTCTGACATCTCAATTGAAACTATGTATATATTCATACAAAATATCATATTATGTACATTACGTGTGTATAGTAGCGCTTCAGTAGAAAAAAGCAGGAAAAGTAAAGGAAGTATAATAGTCGCGACATGGCCCATGGAATAAAACTCATAGATAGAATATCAAAATTGTAGAGAAATGCATTATTCTTGTATGCATGATTCAATTCTGTGCAATGCATGAGATGATATAATGCAGCGTATGACTGTACCCAGGATTTACGGAACGTCATGGTTAAACTCAAGATTTATGTATATTTGATTCTCACCCGTTTCCGGAATCACGCTCGGTATACCTCAGTCAGGAAATCTGGTGAAGCTATATATACAGTTAGGCCACGAAAATTTGCAATATGGTGAATTTTTACGCATTCAAATGTCTTCATTTTTTTGGTGACATGTAGATTCAAAGCTGTCACACATACTTACATAGACCTTATATGAAAGATTTGCCTCGGTGTCTTCTTTTTTTGCATTTTATGTAACTGGGACTTACAATGTGTGAATATTTATAGCTTGCTCTTTCACTGCAAGAAATCTGGACCTGCTGAGATTTATGCTTTGTACATTCATCCACAAATGAACAAAAGGAAATAAAGTGGGTATGTGAGGTTCTTGATGGTGCATATAGAATTGTAGTCACATCATTTACTTTCCTTGCGTATAGAAGATTTTACTTAACGTGTTCCGTCTCATTAAATTCTCTTTGGAAAACCCACATATGCTTCATCAATGATTCTTTTCCATGAGTCATTTAGATCTGATCTGAGTCATAAAACATGAGGTACTTTTCTAGCATTTTCGATATAAAAAATACATTTGTTAACATTAGTTTTGCTTTATTTGGAGAATCTATTCGTTTCTTCAAAAGTATGAGTACGAGTGTACGATATTATGCGGTTTTATCAGAAATTACATTTCTGGACAATAAATGCTTCACATTGACAACTAAATGCAGACTGGAAATTTACACCCAAATGCCATCTTCCATTTTTCTCTCCAACATCCCACAAGGATACTTAATGTGGAAGCGGAGCAGAACCGTAACAATTTGAGTTCGGTTCCAACTTTTCAAAACATTCGCATGCTGATCCTCTACAAGTCAACATGAGAGCCAGTTGCTCTCTCATGTGCTTCCGCTTCCAGCCCAGCATTCAACGAGCTTGCCTCCTCTCTACTATCAAAACATGCGGTACTACCCTATTCACAACAGGAAGCAACCAGTCAGTGTAGGTGAGCACGCCGCCAGTGACAGATCGTGCACATGGTCTGGTATCGTTCTCTCCCGTTTTATTTCCTTTAAAAGAGAAAGCATACCGTTCACTGGTGCCGTCTTCTTCAACTCCAATGCACGGGGTATCGATGTGTATGCGTTTCATTGTGTGAACGCATGTTCCATTCCAGAATGTAGAGTAGAGGAACAGTTCACTGCACTGCTTTCCCTTTCATCTCTCATTTCATGCTGATCATTCCATTGTCACCCAAGCAAGAGAGAAAGGAGATAAAAAACGTGTCGCATACTCTACTCTAGCGTAGGGAGTGTGTCTGAGTCATAGCCAGCAACTCCTTTTTCCAGTGAAAACCAAGAACATGTACATACATACATCCCATAATATCTAGCTGCCACTGCATAAAATTCTATCGGTTCTACTACGTACTGCATACTACGTCCTTTTTTTGCTGCTGAGGATGCTCTTACTCTCTTCTACCCATTCTGTTTTTCCTACAGAGACATATATTTATAGGGTGAAAGTATTGCACACAAAGGTTCTACTAGTAGACATTTTTCTTCCATACAAAATAAAGGTAGAGTAGTATTGTGCGAGTACACAAGCGTATTCCTTTCTCTCCTCTTCTTTTTTTGGTAATACATTGCTTGTGGTGATGCGAAGTGATGATGCAGACTAGTATGCAAGCATCTGATGTTATAAAAGTCATACATGCTCACCGGAAACTACCGACTTTCTCTATACGTTTGAGATGAAATAACAGTAATAATCATAAGCCTCCTACACAACTACTCCTTTTAGCGAAAGTGTTCACATAAATACAAGAAAAATATTTTAGTTTTTTCAACTTGGACCCGTTTCTCCTAATCACAAGTAGAAGGGAAAGAGAGTAAGACGTACTATGTATGCTGTTCAGAGGAGAAACAGAAGTTGTAAACGCGGTTGCAAAAGGTAGTTACACAACAGGATATTTTTCTTTCTGAGACATGGACATTCATATGTAGTACGTGTGTAAGTAAGTACACATATTATAACAAGTAATTTTATGTTTAGCATAGTATTACTACGAGCACACAGCCCAAGTTCTTCTCTCTGTCTTCCTTCCTAATCTTTAGATATATGTAACTGGGAAGCCAACTTTTTTTAACATGTTTATCCTCCAGATGAAAGCAGGCTATAAAGACTTGTCATGTGAGTGCATTGCATAGTTATATAGGTACATGTGTTAAAACTGTGTACACGTCTTCAATACACATAGGAAACTATAAAGTGAAGTAAAAAGGAAATTTGAAGTTTTATAATAGCATTTTCCTGCCTATTCTTACTTGTTGTGCAAAAGTTACGCGTACTCTTGGAAAGCTGTAACAGAGTGTGCCTCTGAGACCATCAACGTTACATGCATTTATTAGGATGGCCACTTTCACTTCACGAGCATGTTTTCCTCTGAAAAGAATGGGATATGCAGACGAGAAGACGAGAGAGAAAAGTAATAGGGAAGGGCATTACAAGTTTTTTGGATAAAATGAGGAGAAAACGCATCCCATCCCATCACCAATTCAATACAGAAAATACTCCCATTATTACTACTACACACTACGTATTTTTTACAAATGCCCTCACCATATCTCTTTCGTCTGGCTATTACTAAAAAATACTTTCTGCCTGCTTAAATGCTTTCACAAGCCTATTTGGTTACTTGTCTTGACGCTTAGTTAGCGTATTATTATAGTTATACTGCATCGGAAACGGAACTCTCAGATTTCACTCCTTTCTTCTTTCACTGGGAGAAAGGCATGTAAAGTTATTGGGAAGAGAACAGAGAGGCAGGGAGAACATGGACTCGCCATGATCATAAATATATGCATACGTAATACGTATTATACATTCATACGGACATTATGTACGAATCCCACTCGAGAAACTCATTCAGATTCCTAGAGAGTCACAACAGAAGGAATGCAATTCCCTTTCTTTCCTTTACTTACATATCACATCTACACACAGAGAGAGAAAGCTAGGAAAACCCAACGACGACAGCCAAGACCACTTAAGCCTTAGCGAACCATCATCAGTTGTAGTTTTGCAATAGGATACAATTCTACCATGGGATAAAATCGAAGCCATATAAAAGGGAAAGAACTACCTCCACTCACTACTACTACTACAACTATGTATACTATTCTATTTCTATTCATTGTGTGTTGGTCTCTTCTTTTTAAAAAGCCTATTTGCTATGTATTGCCTTTTCGTAGTTTCGCGTGCCATTTCATGTATTGCGTTCATGGATTTGGATTGTGCTGCAGTCGCATATACACACAGCTTCCTCTTTCACCCATCGTCAGTACAGAGTACGATACGTAGACATTCACACAACACAACAATTGTACTTTATTCTTCGATAATAATATAACGAAGGCTACATTACATATATTGCTTTTTTTGGTGAAAACTATTCAACTTCTCACTTTCTACAATATATTTTTTACTGCCGGGCGGACAAAAACCGGACTTGTAGCAATATAAAATACGCTGCATGGTTTCAAAAGACATATAGTTGAAGTACATAGGTATACGATGCTTAAACAACTTTTCTCATTTTCCTTTAACTTCTTTTTAGTTCAGCTTGGCATTTCAGCCTTCTTCTTCTTCCACTAAAACTGACTTTTTCATTACAACTGATCTAACTTCGACAAAGGGAAATCCCTATCGAGAGAAACATTGTGTGGATTTTTGGTAGGCACGATGAACAATCATATGACCAGACCACGCATGCATGACTACATGGAGAAAGGAAGAACACATGGAATGCGCTGAAGAAAAAAGTAAATATAATAATAATACATGGGTATTTTTTCACCCTGTCATAAAAATAATACTGATAAATATAACGGAGAGTATCGTATAATAACACTTACGAAAAAGCAAAATCTCTGGAATTCCAACAAGCTACTGGTGCTGATGAATCTTGCAGATAAAAAATCTGGAGTGCTTTCTTGTGAACTTTCTCTATACCACACATTCACATGAAGTGTTTAAATAAGATATGATATTTTTTTGTCTTGTTCAAACTCCTTTTGGGCTCAGGTT
Organism: Orchesella cincta; assembly: GCA_001718145.1. NCBI lineage: Eukaryota > Metazoa > Arthropoda > Collembola > Entomobryomorpha > Orchesellidae > Orchesella > Orchesella cincta. The sequence continues at coordinate 211,287 of LJIJ01000038.1, read as the reverse complement.
ACCAATCAGTCACGCGTATAAAATTGCTTTTATTTTATTCTACTGACTGGCCGTGTTGAGATTCGATCTGTATTCCCGAGGCAGGAAAACAATACGAAACAAGTTACTTTTTTATGAGTACAGGTTAGCGCGAATGATGTATGGCAAAGAGGTTTAATGATGAATGGCAAGCGAGTTGCTTACAACTTCTGCATTTTATATATATTTCACTTCCCGTGTGTGTGAGCAGCACACACCGCACTTAATCCTTTGTTTGTGTGTGGAACAAACGGAGAGAGAAATATTTGCTTTTGGTTAGCCCGACGTCCACTTTGACAGATTGTTCCCAATGTGGGCTTTCAACTTGCATATTTAATAATATATGCAGTCCTTTATGCATTCCAAACGAGGAAAAACATGAAAAGTCCAGTCGCTTTCACACATTCGTTCAGCTTCTTTCAAACTTTGGAAGTAAATGTTGTACTCTTTCTCGAAATACTACGATACTTTTGATATTATTATGTGAACTATTATAATTAAATAACAACAATAACAACGCTTATTTATAAGCAGTAACAATTTACAATGCCATCAACTTTGAAGCACTCAATATACTCGATATGTTTTCAATATGCATGGAAGTAACGTGTTATCACAAGAACTAAATTTGTTCGGCCAACCGCCAACCAATTGACTGGGCGTAAAAGAAAATTAATTTTTAATGCATAACGGCACAATAGTGTAGTAAAAGGAGGACATCACAGATTTCACTCTTTTACTTCCTTCTCTTGAGATGAGCACCTACACACTTAAGTGAGAAATCTGTACAAATAGGCATTTATTGGCATTGCTACTTCACACACAAGCTGAGAAGATAGGGTGGGTTATAAGGAACGGTGAAAGAGAAAGTACGTCGGTATCACTTTAATGAATTATCAATGTAATGGCCATCACCGCACCACACCGCACACAGTTTGACTGGATAACACATAGGCGTTACGACACACCTGATATTTCAACTCTTTCTCACTCTTGCACAGCTACAAACAAACTACACAGCACGGCTCCGTATTCAACATTTTGTGCAAAGTTTATATTGCTGCAAAAATAACAACGAATTTTGGTTTTTGAGCAAAGCCAAGCTTGAATGGAAGGACGGCATACTATTCTTCCTTTGAGGTGCTAAACTATTCAGAAGGAAAGGTCAGCAAAAGGTAACAACGGATTTGACTTGACGTTCCTTTTTCCCAGCAACTCTGTAGAAACACTGTCGAATTTTCTCTTCCCTATGGATGGTAAATAGTGTAAAATAACAGAGAAAACAAACGAAAACCTTATTCCTACAGGCAGGCAGGATGGGTCGGTCCGTTGGTGTTGGTCTTTTGGTGTGGAGAAAGAGAGAAAAGAAGAGGAGAAAGTATATACGCACAGAGTGTGGAGCGACAGACTGAGTGAGTGTGAGTAAAAGCGGAGAACGATGTCGAGTCGTGGTCGTAGTAGTAAGAGAAGTCGTGGAAAAAGAAAAAGGCATTGGACGTGAGAAAGGGAACCACTTACTTTATAACTTGGAAAGAGAAAAGGAGAAAGTAAAAACAGGATCAGAGAAAAGAGTTTGGAAGCCGCGAAATCTTCAGAAACGTAAGGGACCAACCGCAGGCAGGCAGGCAGCTGCGCCTTTTCGTGTACCTAACATGTGTAAAAGCATGTATAAATGTTTATAAAGCAGGTACTAAAATAAGCATGCCATACTTTCACCTATAACATGTTACTCTCATATCCAATGTAATATGTATGGGCTATACACAATATAATGGAATGCAACTTATTTCTTGACGAAGGTACAAAAGCAAGCACACATACACACACGAGGGTTTGCATGGTATGGTGAAGACATTATATTGCACACTACATTAAGGTATGGATGTACAACATGGTTATAGCATTATTACATCACATCATAGTTTTATTTTTTCATGGTCCATGTGAAGTGAACGCGTAGAAGACCTGATGTGCTGAGCATAGAACAAAGTAGTTAGTAGCTCTTCCTGACTAATACTACTGGATAGTTGTACACGCGATATAGGTGTTGCTATACTCTTCTCCTGTCTTTCATGTCTGCCGAGAGCATGCTACTAAAAAAGGATGTATACGAGTAGCACACAACTATCACCAAATATGCCGAGCTAACTGTTCTCAATCGAAGAGCAAACAGCCGTAGTGGAGTGAAAGGAGCAGCTGCTGAATCTCTGTAAATAGCTATGGAAAGGAGAGAGAATCAGGACTATGGAGAACGATTATTTTCCTGCAAAGTCTTTGTGAACTGGGAGAGCGAGCACGGGCGAGATATGTGCATTATATCATATATCATCAATGAGCCAAGCCTATTTTTCGGCATCATCAAACGAAGCACACATACTCCTGGTACACGGTCGCTCCTCGTAGTGAACTGCTTAACATGAAGTCCTGTGGAATGATGTATGATCCTTCAAATGTCAATAATCGTTAAGACCAAAGAGGCTTTTCCGTCTTTTAAGTGTGCAATACTATCGGCTCCTACCATCAATGTTATGACAAAGGGTGAAGGAAATGGATGGGCTATATGGAGTATGAGCTGGAGATTGTGCTTATTCTCTGGACTCCTGCTGCTGGACGGGAACATGATGTAAAACAAATATTCGTGAGAAAATTGGGAGTTTTGTAGTTACAAGTTGGGTACAAACAACTCGACCAGGAAGGGTGTAGTACTGCTAGAAGGCTTCCTTGTTTTTACAAGCGTTTTCCATGAGCCCATAATGATGTTTGTGTTGAGGATAAACGGATCAAGGAGGCTGGGACTAGAGGAGGGCTTAGGGTATTAAACAATTCTGCTTTGCATTGTTGAAAATGATGGATGAATTATCCAATATCCCAGTAATTTGGTGCAATCACACGAAAGAGAAGGCTTGTGAAAAATTGCTTCCTGTCATGTCATTCCCACACATAAATCCTTTGTAAATACACAGCGAATGGGAAACAAATCATGGTGAATCCGGAGAAAGCATTGACCACCTGTATTTGCTAATGATTTCCTCCAAAAAAATATAGCAGCTTTACATCCAACGTTATGCTTTTTTAGTACAATTAATTTATTGGCATTTATTTGGGTTCACGAATAAACAAAACGTAGCACACAAACGAAACCATTTCTTTGTTTGAACACAAAATCTATGTAGGATACCTATGCAAATATATATATAATTTACATAAATGCAGGGCTATGTAAAAGGAGCACTGAAAAGGGTTTTTACAAAACAATATTATACTTAGTTAAATGCAGTACCAAACTATATATAATGACAATTAAAGTATTTATAATTTACATAAAATGGAACAATTATGTAATTCAAATTTACAGTACATAAATTTTATTAAGTCATATTTATATTGTTTGTATTTGATTTATTTATAATGTGTAGTAGCATATATTGTACACATTGTATATTTCAGAGTAGTCTCATACAAATATTTTTGTAGAAGAGATGAAAACAAGTCGTCTTACAATTATTATACAGCGGGAGAAGCTAATAAGAGTTTTTATATTTAAGAATAATTTCAATAATCAGTTACAGTTTTTTTAAACGTTCATTCTTCCACGGGAAATATAACTTACACTTGTACGCCTTATACAAAAACGAAAGCTTTCTCCTGCTACAATATTATCTGCACTTTTTAATTGCGTCCACATTCGATCGTGTCACAGTAAATTCCTACTTGAGTCTAGTTACATAATTTTTTATGCATAGTTTTATAACATGCTCACAAATATTATAGAGCCTGGCGCAGGCTTTCACCATTCTTCCAAATGTTTACCTACATAATTATTTTTGTAGTAGCGAGTTTTACACGTAGTAATCAACTCCTCGAAAACATGACCTATCATCATTAATTTGTGGGCTAAAATCGAGCGTATATATTTTTACATTCTGTTGCTGGCTACTTTTCTTTCTTATAAGATGCAATAATTAATACTAAATGTATCTTTTCTCTTAAAGAACAATCTATTTGCAGAAAACCCTGTACAAAAACGAACAATAAATATTAAGCACGCACATAAGATAATGCGAAAACAAATTGAGATTTTATAGGCTTTGTCAATTTTAAAAAAAACTTAATCCCCTTGTTTCCACTCTCTTATAGTATGTTTCGTTCGTGTGAAATTTGTAGTTTGACACATTGTAACTCTGTTATCTCAAATAAAGAAGGATCATTTTGATGTGAAACTTATTAATTTAAAGTAGAAAGGGTATGAAATGTAATAATTTTATGCAGTACCACCGGTAACAAGAGCTGCTTGTGCATGCCCTCGCTTCTTTTCTTTCCCTCTCTATATTTTACATGAACAAAGGCGTTCTGACTAAAAGTTACATGAAATTGTGTTAAGCAGTGACCGTTATGTTGTTATCATATCATTGCACAATTTGATTGATATTGATATTTAATAATGTTCCTACTGTACAATTTAAATACACAACGAAGTACAATTTTAGCAAGGGATATATAATATAAAGCTGGTCACTCTGCACTGTGGAATGCTATTCCCCATCGTTTGCTTCCATTTTCATCAAGTTATTATAGCATGTACTTTGTAACTATCTCGCACACTTGGTTTTTGGTACTTAATTTACGTACTACGCAAAAGTCAAATATATTATGCAATAAGGTATATATATATATATTCGGAATCTCAGTACAATTTTTTTCCATTCATTCATTCATATTCACTCGTTATAAACTAGCCTATTCAAGCACTCCGTTCTGGCACGCCATAATATTGAATTTTCACCACACATTCAGTCACAAAATGAGAAGTATTTTCATTCTCTCCTAGTTTAGTTCTCGTTGCGTAATATATCGAATTGTATGGAAAAATGATAACCCTGCTCAACACTATGTATGTATGTAGTAGTACACCATATACACGCTTACTTCATAAACATTCATTTGTTACTCATTTTAATTTAGTTTAGGGAGAAACTGATGCTCTAAAAATCATTTGGAAAATTTAGTAACAGCAACAGCCATAATAGAACGCTAATGTTAAGTTTGAAGCGTAATCAAAATCTACAGGCAAAATTTTGATTAAATATGTATATCTTCATATGTTTTTAGTTCGGATTACACTGGATTTCTCTAGATTAATATTGTTTTCGAGGTGTGTACTCTATACTCTACCCATTTTCTAAAAATCCTTTATGCTATATGTATTGTTACTTTCTAATCCGATCGTTGCATGTGTTTATGTATATATAGTTTCTTTTAGAGTCAGATATATAACGGCTTATACTTTATATATATTTCAAATTTAAATCCTTAAACTCTTTCGTCATTCGGAGACAAAAACTCTTTGTCGTTTGATTAATATTAGTTAAATGGAAAACAAAAAAGTATACAGAAAGTAAGTCAGACTTTGAAGAGTTCGAAGTTGATGACTTCCTGATGCTGTCATGTCATATACATAAGTATACTGGAGGACTAACGTTTTGTTCGGAATGTTTTTGACAGTTTTATAAAGATCAAGGAAATAAAATCATACAAGACAGTATATTTTTTTGATCAATGCTACTTATTTCAAGTCCCTGAAAGAAAAGAGTTTCCAACGGGTGAAAGTTTTTGCGTACCATAGACTTTAAAATACAATATTAACCGTACATGAAGTATAAAGTAAGTAGTCTGACGGTGTAAATGTAACAATATGCGTGATATAGCTAATAATTGTTTTCTTTTCTTGCGTTATACAAAAGTAAAAAACCCCCTACTACGCCATTTCATTGTATTTTGTTTCAATATGTTTACTTGCTTTAAAAATGAGTGAGTGTATGTGAGTGTATAGTTTGATGAGTCTGGGAAATGCCACAATGTGTGGCAGTATAGTCTCACTTAATTTGTAAATCCGTATATAATTTATCAGTCAAGAATCCTGCCAAGCCTGTCATTGCTGTGTAAGTTCGATTTGGGCAGACGTCATTTTACACCATTATCCATAATCGTTTAAATAAATGCATAAGTATGCATTGCATATACCATCAGATCTAAAGCTTTTTCAGTAAAGAAATGAAATTATATTATATATAATGGTAGATGATATATTATTAGAGTTTATCTTCTGACTGAATTGGATTGGTAGCTATTTATGATGTTCACGTTCACGTCTCTAAAATGGCAGTTTTTTTTGTGAATGGGTAAAGTTTAATTTAGAATTTGAACAAAATACAAAAAAGTAAACAGCACTTGATTAATAAAGAAAAGATAACCCTTTTTGCGATTTTGCGAACACCGATTGTTATCCGAGAAGTAACGTTTAAGGATTTACATTTAGAAATACAATGATCCCCATTTCTATCAATTCAATCTGCTGACTGGTTTCCTGAATAGAAAAAGCAAATGTACAAATACGACTGGAGGTTTGAAACTTAATGCGATTTGAATATTCGACATTTTCTGTTTTTGTTTTCTCAGTTCATCGTCAAAACCATTTGTCATATCAAACCTTTTGTTCACCAAATTGTTTGGCTTCGTTTTTAGTTGTGCATCCCTATTTTGAGCAAATACAAAGTGTTTAGTAGCTAAGATGATTCTAAATACGAATTTACGTTACGTAGTACAAATTCCCTTACAATTTTTAATTCTTAGTTAATTCCAGCCAGCCGCAAATAACATTCAAATTCAACTAACATACATGTTACATTTAATTTGAGTAGGTTTGACTTTCTCCTCCTGTCATTTTTCACTACATTTACAATTTTCCGAGATTTTAGAACATTAGAAAAGAAAAATGAAACTGATAATAATTTATTCCACTGCAACCTCCGGCTTTATAATGCGATTAACAGGTTATGCATTGCAAGTAGTATAAATGAATTTGAATCCTAATATATTTGTAATTTTAAAACACTTGAAATTCTGCATATATAAATGGTGATGTAAAATTAAAAACAGCATATATATAAGGAACTTTTAAATTTAAATAACCACTTGACAATGTTTTTATGAACCTACCCCGACTTCTGAATACCTCAAGGTAGTGACTATATAAAACATTTGGTACAAAATCTTGTATTTCTACACAATTTGTAGATGGCTAAAGGTTTACAAACGACGCTTTGAGGTATCATCATAATTTACACGTATCGTAATACAAATCTACAATCTGATTTAATGGAAAACTGTTCTCTAATTTAGATTCTACTGCGCTCAACACCTTGATATAATGTGTTATCGTTATCCACTACTAGAAACATTTTTCTTTCTCTTGTACAGATACAAACTGGTACCAAAATGTCAAATTACTATAACCATGAACGTCCTTAAAACATTGTAAGCAGCTTTTTTATGTTCTATATAATACAGTAGTAGTAGTAGGAGTAGTAGTAGTATGTAAATTGGTTACAAGTATAGTCTGCAGTTGAGTGAACTAGTTACAATTAGGCTTAGTATCATCCGAGTTCTCCGAGTGTGTAGTCACATTACAATAGGAAAATGAGGTTTGCTCATAAATAGAAAGCACATACAGATAACGTGGATAAATAAGAAACAGGAAAACATACAATAATTTACATGCTATTGTTTATAAGTAACCATTTGGACTTTGAAAGTTGGAAGAACAGTTTTTACATGGTGCAAAACTTGCAGTTTGATGAATGTATCCTATGACGGGAATGACAACACTGAAAACTTAATGTCAAATATTTTAATTTTTGGCCAATGCAAATTAAATGCTAATCAAAGCGATTATGACTGTAGTATTAAATTGTATTATTACGCCAACTTTCCACCAGATTCACAATTACCCTTTCGTCTTCGAGAATAATTATAAATTGCCTTACAATACATTTGTAGGTTTTGCATTAATAAAACAAAACTGGCCACTTAACACCACCGCAGATTTAAAGAAATATTCTTAATAAATGTGTGAGCTAAGTTTCGATTAGCTGGCACAAAAATGCATATTTTGTCTTAAAACCTTATTCATACATTGAAATGGAAAATACATATTATAGTAGGTATGTCATCACTACGTTTAATTCTATACATAATACTTGCACGAATGCCGGATATTAAAGAAATATTTGCATACGAAGGTTTTTTTTACAAACAACGTTTACACTATTTTGAATACATAGCGCCTGGCATGAAGACATAAGATGGATAAATGAATTCTGAAATAACTACATTAAGTTCAAACCAACATAAACTAAAAACGATTTTACTCCTTGCGACTTTGTCAATTAATTCTGTTGAAAAATCGAACTAGTTCATCTTCGATTCAGTTCAATCTTAATGGCTGAAACAAGAAAGGAAAAACAATATTGTACTTTCTTCACTTAAGCATTTCTATAAAGTGTATTAAATAACAATTCTGTATTATCTTACCATCAATTATTTCAGCTTTAATCTTATAGAGTTCCTTCCGCACTTCCTTGAGGATATCTTGCTTTAAAGCATCTAAGTCATTATCATATGCAGATCCATTTCCGTTAACAACTATTCCAGAAGACGTATCAGAACCAGTCCGCTTTCTCTGGTTCATTTTAGGTGATGATGGTGCTTCTTTCATTTTCCCTGTTGTTGGCTTTTCCTCGTCGTCCTGAACATATATATATATTTCATCAATAAATTGATTATCCTGAACGAGGAGACTGATGTGAATAAATATTTACACACTTACTTGACTGTTGTGGATATTTGAATTAGAGTTGTTAGTCTGCAGGGCTGGTACGTTAGGAGCAGAATTTTCCTTCACCATTGCCCGTCTCCTAGCTAAAGTCTTGGCCATTTCATCCATTAAAGAAGTACTTCCTCCGGCAGCTTCACCACTTCCACCACCACCACCACCATTTGTCATTCCCCGATTTCCCCGTAGGGTTCCATACAAGCTACCACTGCTTGTACTTCCACTGGAACTACTACTTGATGTGCTCGTAGTGCTAATTGCATCCGGCTGCGGCCTACTTGCTTTTCTGAGATGAGCGTTAGCAAGAGCAGCAGCTAATGATCCTACTTCCGCGTCCCGCCCCTAGACAATGGTCCGTTTGCATTGGGGGTGGCGTGGAGGACCTGCACCTGGTGCTGAGGGCATTGCTGGCGCAGGAGGCGGTGGTGGAGGGGGCTGTGGCGCAGAATTTGTTCTGTGATGACCTGGTGGTGCTGAATTTTGAACTACTACTGGTGTGTTAGGACTACTTAAAGATGGCATTACGACTGTAAAGAAAAGAGAAAATAGTTAGTTATAGAAAATAGCTAAGCTTGTTCATTAAAATCTCTCACGCTGTGAATAAACAAAATTAGGCTGTTAGCATAAAGCATTACCTTGTTGCTGCGGTTGTGACATCCGTCGCTCCTGGATGATGGCAATGTCTTCCCGAGTCATGGTTCGATATCCCATATCCTCTTCACTAAGAATGTGGTTATTATGTGACTGTGGAGGTGCATGATGATTATTATTCTGTGGAGGTCCTGGAGGTGGTCCAGCAGTATTGTTAATATTGTGTGGCAACCTAGGGGGTCCCGCTGGAACATTACTATTGAGCGCTTCTACAGCATGCATCATAGCAAACGCAAATGCTTCTGCGTCATCCTTGCTACTAAAATTAAGCCCGTACACCTGACGGTTATCACGCCACTGGTGGAACGTTGGAGTTGCTTGGTTGTATTTGAGCCCCTTTAGAATTGAACAATTTATGACAACTTCTTGGTCATGAAGTTTTCTTCCAACCACTCTGAACGTATTGTTCACTACGTGATGGTAAATGTGGACTTTTGACAGTCCTGACGAGCTCCCACTCGGCACCCATTTCTTGTTGGATTCATCATATATCATCACAGAGGCACGGGCTGACGCTATACTTTGCTCACTGTAATAAAGGAAATTAAATAAATTTTTATAAGAACTCATTTCGTCAATAAATGGACAGTGTCATGCTTAAAATTTAAAGTAGTTTGCGCATGGTTTGTTATGCTACAATTCATTCATGTCCTAGCATTCAACCAAACTTATATTTGCCTATAAAAAACTTGTGATGAGATGTGGTCACCCCAGTTTTATCCATGGACGACCGAATAGCTAACAAGTGGCAGTTGCTTTTATCCTTAACGTACAATGTAGTAGTGATAAAAAAGAATAAGCAAATAGCAAAATCTACTCATTTCATAATTTATTTTGAATTGGTTGTGAATAATCTGTAGCAATGTACTACTAGCTATAGCTATAAAGGCATATAAATCCATTGCTCAACAATAGTATAAAAACAAGAAATTGACCTACATTTTTTCACGTGTCTTTACAATAGACCTACCAGTTCATATTTTTTCCATTACTGGAGCCTCCAGTACTAATTTACCTCTATCCATTTGCCACAACAGAACGAGAGCAGTTCATCACCCATTTTAAATAAATAAACATAACCAGAATACTACGTGTATTTAGATATATTGTAACGATACTAAAACCCACAAAATGGCATCCCTTTAAATGACAAAGCATCTACATTATTTTTCGATAAAGACACAGACTCAACTAATCATGTGTCGAACAAAGATGAGAATGTCAGAATGATAACCTTCGATCAGGCCCTTGAAATTCGGAGCGCATCAGCAATAAGCGCCCATCATCATGGCTGAAATGCCATGGGAATTCCAGTTCCATCAACCGGAAAACGGCATAACATAACTGTGAAGCAGGAAATGCAAAACTTGCTATAGGTTTCAGAGAGCCATTAGCATTTTTTAGGATTACAGATATAGGGGTTTCGATCATGTAAAATTGCGTCATTTAGCTGTTCAAAACAAGCGAATGCGTAAATTATGATAAAGAAGGGAAGGATATTGATATCCATTCAAAGAACAGGGTGTTGACTTTCCTTTATGCATCGTATACCTTGGGAATTTATTCTCTTCTGCGTATACAAAGCAATTCATAAAATGGTACACCGAATAGCATTCGCTCATTTAGTAGGGTTCATTATGATGTGTCGAGAGTCTTCCTCTTTACTGAGCAGGAAAATGCAATTACGTATCCACTAGCATTTAATCAACTGTCCCAACTAATTAGCTGAAAGAGAGATAACGAAATAATTTTGTCATACTACTATGCCATCCCATTCTATGAAACTCGTGACGTGACATCAAAATGCATTAGGAGAAGAAGGCCCTTTTCATAAAGCCTGATTCCACATCAATGCTAGCAATGTGACGCTAGCCAACTCTTCCCTAGCTGAACGGATCGTAATGGTAGTATGTCATTGAAGTTTGGAGAAGGAAATGAGCCTAGAGTGAACATCCAAACATTAATCAGCTAGGTGGAAATCGTGAGTTAAAGTGCATTTGACCACGCATTACTAATTCAATAATACACAATGCTGTGAGTAACAAGGAAGACAACGGAAAGAGTAGCTAATTTGTACTTAACAAATTCAGCTTGCCATATTCATTATTTCTTTGAAAGTGAAAATGAAGACAAAATGAAAAAATAACTCAGTTCAATTGATGAAAAGTGATGTTTCACAAGTACAAAGGTCACTATCATGAACAACCATTTCAGTCACCATTTTGGAAATTACATAATATCGGCTTGTATAAATTGCCACAAAAGTACAAACCATCGCCACTTTTACCCGTGACAGTTTGAATTATTTAGGAAGAGAATTTCATACAAGAGCATCTAAATAACAACTATTCTACCCAGTCCTCTCGTGTTCTGTTGCAAATTAGGCCAAACCGAATTTACCCTGCTTTTAGTTGATGCTTTTATTTAATAACTAATTAGCTACGATGCTTTACACAAAGCCGCACACTACATCTATTTATTACAGACAAGGAGATGTCCACCAAGTCGATGATAAATTGCGTGACTACACATTTCCCACACACAAAATTAGTTTTATCAAACGCTGATAAACTGTATTAAACAGCCTTGAGTCCTAAATACCAAATGAGACTCGACTCGAAAGTTACGTGAAAACGAAATGTAAAATGTAGGTTATGTGATGCGAGGGAGGAAACCGAATTACCAACAACTACCTACATACTTAACAGTATTATTGGGCTAACATTTGGCTGAAAAGGTTTTATAGCTTTATTTAATAGCTAAAGTGATGTAAAAAAGTGTTACACCTTTCCTTTAATAATTCATGTATGCACGGTCATAAACACTCTCTGCTCCAATATCCTATTCCAACTTCTTGGACAACCAAGTCAGAAGTAGTAGTCTAACAAACGTGTAAGATTTTGTATAACGCTTCCGTCGTCTTCAACTACATTATCGCAGAGGCAAAACCGAAAATTATAGCTGGACTGGAAACACATAACTACGTGATAGAGGAAAATCGACCCACAAAAATTCTGGTCGCAGCTGGATACAATTTGAGGAAATGCTTAATATTTGTCAGCGAATTGGAACGTCTTGCTGGGAACATAATGCTCATCGTCCCACCCAGGTGGTATCACAAATTATGTAGTGAAAGCACGGTCAACTAATGCCAAACCGTTTCTCAAGATTTCTTCAGGTCATCAAAACTTTCAATACGAACGCAGATAACATTTATAAGTACATTTATCAGCTCAAACTATACAAGTGTTCCGTATTATAAAATTCACACATATCCATATCGATTTTCACGACATGCAGTAGCCAGCTTAAACTTCTAATTCAGCAGTGTATAGATGTGGAAATACAGTAGGACGTCTTTCCAGCTACGGCATTAAAACTTCAAAGCAACACAGTTCTTTCTACTAGCATCACATCATCTCATTAACTGTACATGTTCTTTCATACTTATTTGTCGGTTTCCCTTCGAAAGAAGTAATGGTTCTCTTTAAGTATTCCAAGTACACAAAAAATCTCTACTAATAGACACGCAACAGAGTAAAGTACAAGATGACAAGTAAACACAAATTACTAACAGCGGCCTGTTATCTCAGTAATGGTTGCAGATTGCAGCTCAGTGTGAAATTTGCAGATAATGTTTAATGTTTCGACAAATCTGGTATTTACCTTAATACCCCATTCCTTGATCATTAAATTGAAGCCAGGATAAACAACAGGGGGTTGCATGTGTGTCTGTTTTAACAATTTCTGCGAACCTAACATGCAGGTGAATGTGAAAGAAATCCATTCTATTCAAACAAATGCCAACTTTTCTTATAGCATGTATTCGCGTTGTCATTACTAATTAAAGTTACTGTTGAGAAGATGGCAACAAAAGATAATCCTCTTCATCGACCATCTGATAACTAAATACGTGCATTTAACAGCAAGAGCATCATTTGTTCGACTAACTCTTACTGACTTCTGGTTCCTTTGAAATTCATGTTTCATTATAGTGGACAAAACTATCATTTGTCATGTGGAAAATAATATCTGACCGATCTTTAGCTTTAATGAAATTAACAATTATGCTGACTTGTAATTCTAGATCGTTGAACATTCGTAGAAAATTTCTCGTATGTAATGGGAAACAAGGCGAAAAATCTAACCTAACACGGTCCGCAGAATTGAGAGTACCTACAAACAACACACCCTATACGTACTTAACACATTGGTTCATCGCATCTTTAGAAAGAGTTGTGTCTACTCAAGCATTACCATATTGGGTAACATGCTAATGTAACCAAGAAAAACAATACGAAATCATACCATTCCGTGTTTTCTCTTGGAGACCATCATATCAAATTATACTCACATTATGCATACTACTTAAACGAGAGACGCGAGAAGAGAAAAACCACAAATCCCATTTATTCTTCGATCACTACTCTCTCACTCCTTCCTTCATTCTGTAATCCCTAACTTCAGAAATAAAACCCTAAAACCACGGATTTTCCTCTGTCAAGTCTGGAAGAATGCATGAGAAGCCACAACGAGCTTGCATTTTGTAAAATGTTTCGCATTTTTATGCTCTTTATTCCCAAATAGGATCCACATAATAGCAGTTAGTACTTACAACAGTATTGTTTATAAAGCCACAAATAAACAAGTAAAACATTATTTTTGTGTAAATTTAACCTAAACTGAAGAAAAAGTTGCAAGAGAATTTGACAACAGATATGATACTTACAATTACAACTCCATACATACTAGCTAGATATATACACATGCATATCATTTTAACATTTGTCTCTCATCTTGTACTGGATACCTCGATACCCTTTTTCGTCTTTGAAACTTTTTTTTCCTAGTCTTTCTTCTCATGAAACGTCATGTCATGCATCACCATCAATGAACGTGGTAGTCAGACACACAATAAGCCAGAAAAACAAAAAAAAAGTTTCTGCTACAAAGACAAATACTGCACTCACATCGTATGAAATTCATACAATGGTACAATAAACTCAAGTAGACAAACTGTTCTCCGCTCCCCAGAGAAGAATGGTACACTTGACTATCAAAAACAGAAGCAACAGAAAAAGACAACAAGGCAGTGACTACACTGGCTGGAATGGATGGAGACTCCACATATATTCATGCATGATGTGGGAAACGGAATAACATTAAATTTAACACACATGGTGTACGCATGCTGTTGACTTTCGTTGTCTCTTCCTTTCTGTTCTATTGTCATCTCATATTACATTTTGTGGTGCTCATCCTCCTACTTCAGAAGCTGTGGTGTGGAGTCTAGCGGGGAGACAGAGACAGACAGAGCAGTTTACTCGCTCTTCACCGACATTTATGTGTAATAATAGATAATGGAAAACGAGATGCCTGATACTCCTACATCACATATTATGAGCAGTTTATATACTATTGACAATAACAATGTGCAGAAAAACCAGCAAGGGTCATGATGAATAGCAGTTGGGAATGCAAAGTCAATATATAACCGTATAAAGGATGTGCATTATGTAGATACATTAGTATTAGCTGGAACTTCCAAATAATGCGACACGGTACAGTGCCCCCCAAAGTAAAGGCGTAGAGAAGAGCTCAGGAGTCATGATCATGACAAAATGTATTTTCAACAAATGAAACATACATACATGTATACATTCATCCACGCACTCTTCCCAACCAAACCAATTTCCTTTTCGTCTTATGTGATTTCCTAGGAATATGAGAGTCAAGTTTCAGTGCAGTGCATGTGAACATGACAATCGTATAAATAAGGGTTATTTGTATTTTCACGATATGATCGTGATGGCTCGAATGCATACATGACATACCATTTGATAATTCCTCTACTTATTCTTCCATGAAGCCGCAGTCAAAGACAAGCAGAACATAAGGAATGACAAAAAATGCAATATGTACATTCTAATCTAATACGAGAGCAGAGATCACGAACGTATGGAGTAAATCGTGCGTGCTTCATATAATTGAATACATTATTTGTCTTAAGAAATAAATATGTGGATGGATGCATACTCCATACACAAAACTCCATTTTTAATAAACCAAGACATCAAAATAAAATTACAAAAATAGATGATGAAAATAAGTTGTAAAACTGGAATTCGCGGTCGGTTCACCGAAGATTAAGTACTTTTACTGCGAACTGCGAAGGGTAAAATAGTTTGACTTCCTGGCAGATTTATATCGAAGTAGAAGAGTTCGACTTTCCTATAAAATACGCGCATTATGAGACAGCTTAACAATCATTGCATTGATTACGGTCAAATGAAAGTGAACAATAAAAAGTTATGAAGCAAGGCAACTTCTCGCACTTAAAAATGCTTTTAAGGAATAAAATCAAAAGACTAGAGAGAAGTCACGGAAAGTACCTACATTCGAACAGTCACCATGTTTTATGTTCGACATTTCTGCTCCAATTTATGTGAAAAAATACAGAAGAAAAAGGGGGTGACAAAAGCCATCCTACTTTATCGATAAATACATGTATACCTCCATATTATTTTCAGATATAAATGCTTTTATACTTGATTTCAATCAATGCATGTTCCGAGATATAAAATACACCAGCAGCCACTCCTTTTCCAGCCTAACTAAAGTACGAATTTTTATTCCAACATCTTTATTCTTATTACATGTACGCGTACAAACAAAAAAAGCACAACTATTCCAACAAAGCAAAAGCATTCATATTACCACTCCATGCCATTTCGGGTTTGTTACAAAACTCGAAACGTAATAGAGCGAAAAAAGATGTAGAGAAAGGGAAACCTCTTCACATCGTGAGTTGGTGTTGGTACCTAGCGGAGTATCACAAAACCGAATAAAGTTTCTTTTCTCTGGGAGACGCATATTACCAACCAAAGTTGAGCCGTACTGGGGAAAAGTGAAAGGCGTTGGAAATTTCCGCACAACTAACGACGACGAAAACCCCAGAACTGAGATCTGTTTTCTTTTCAGATGGAATGAACAAAAACCTACTTTTCCATTCGAGAAAGGGAAATGTTTCATAAACTCTTCTTGGTGGAGTGTGAAGACCGTTCACTATATACGGTTTGATCGATACGCGCATTTACGTTTTGCGCTCTTGTTACATACAGCTTTCCAAGTGTATGCTCACGGGAATTTCTCATACATGCAACAACAATGTGAAATTGATGACGTGTGTGAGTATTCTTGTAACAGAGCTCAACTGTTTTGGAATGTTTACAAAATTTTGATTTTACACATCATACGATTCTTTTCCCACAGTTTTAATCTTGTCAAATGCATTCTCTACAGTCGAGAGATGACAAAGCAAGCAGCTCTGTGTCGAATTTCAATACGATAATGTGAATTCCTCCAAGCTATTTGACATTATTATAACTCGGATATAAGAGCTATTAAATTACTTTTCAGAACAGGACTTATTTTATTATATTTGCAAGTGTCTTTCAATTTACGTGTATCTATGAATATGCACAAAGTTGATGGCAAAATTACAAAAAATTACGACCCATATAATAATACCTAAAGTACCTGGTAATTGGCCATTACCCTGCTACAGACAAACAAGAAATCCATTTCTGTGCTATAATTTTTAATCTCTAAATCTCATTTCTGCTGTTTATCACTTGTCAATATTAGAAAACTCGTAAAACATGAATGAAAAATGGATTACGGTGTTTGAAGCGTGACTAATAACAGTTTTACGATCGTGATGTGACTCTGATGATGTGATGAGAGAAACAGCCGTTGCTTGTTCATTCGAGGGGAACTTATGGGAAGTAAATATGCAATTTGCATGAAATTCTCTTGAACGAATTTTTAAACTGTTGATGAATGATCGGATGAAGTTATGACATGCAATTGACGAGACCCGGCACGGTCGGCACCGCCGGCAGCACATATTTTGTTACCAGGAATGATTATATCGTACTTGAAGTTTCGTGAGAATATTGCGACACAATTTGTCAGCAACAATTAGGATTCGACTGATATTCAAATGTTTGAAACGAGCATTCTAGGATACCATGCAAAGCCACAAAAAATGATATTTGAAACTGAATACGGTTCACGTTTCAAAGCAAATGTACGATTCGTCAGCAATATTCTGTGTGACTTTATGGGTCGAATTTCTCTGGCCTTTGAGCGTGGAGCCTACACGGCTTATTGACAGTTAATCACTAGAAACTGGAGTTAAACCATTCCCACTACAAAAAGGGAAACTGGTGGATAGTTACATACATTTGATTTCCTGGTAAAAGTAAATACCCTTTCATTGTACAGATTAAACATTATGTATTCCATAAGAAGGCCTTGGATTTTCTTGAACCAGGATTGGGTTGAGTTGGAGGTTACATTATTATGCAAATGTATCACACTATAGCCGTATGCGTGCAGACACATTGGGAATCACCATAAAGCATTAGTGGATGGAAAGAGAAAAGAATGTTTTTACCACTGCAACAACGCCAATCTTTCAACCCGCATACACACGTACGACATTACATAAAGTTCATCGTTTTATGCACACCGTATACAAAAAATAACTTAATAGTGGCGAGGCGATAGAAACGAGTGGATTGTTGAGCATGTCAAGAAGGAATTTAATCAATATTGGTAATCAACCTTTTACTAGTTCGGTTCATCATTCAAATCACTTTTTCCCAACCCTTGCCTTGCGACACCACCATGTTGATGTCAAGTTTCCGTACAAAAAAGTGAGATGGTGGGAGCCACCCTTCTGTTTCTATGCAATTGTGCCTCAATCAAACGCATTTAAGCTACCTAACATGCATCTCATTATCATGTCAAAACGTCATATAGCCAAAACCACCACCGCCAGCATTTTAACTACATTATGTGAAACTTGTAAATCCATCCGAGGCTGTGATACTAAGCTCGGAGCATCAACATGTGAAATGAATCCGTAAAAGAATGTTAAAATCATTTGAAACAGTATCAGGAACTGACGATGAGTTCAAAGTACAACAAAGTACTAAATGCTTGATCCGTATGCATATAAGTTCTGACATTTTCAACAACAACTGCACAACTCATGACGATGATGCAGGAGGGGCATCAAATTTTATTACAAACCATCAGCCTGTTTAAATTTATTCCATGTAGACTTTACACTGACCAAAATTACTTTTCATATCATTAATTCGAATCCACGGTTCAAGAGATACACTCACAGATTTAATGAATTGTTTCTGGTGGCACTTCATCTACGAGCTAAACCATATACGTATTCGTAAGTAGTCCGTCTAAAATGCATGTACTCAAACTTAATTTAGTCTAAGAAGCACGAAGCACATGATTTCGATACTTTCATTTACATTAGTATAGAGTGTAGCCCTTACAGAAAGTTATTACGCAAGCTCATGAATACGACATCATCGTGACTTTTTTTTACATTCTGCTCTACTGAAGAGTAAGGTGTAAAAGGTATGAAAAGGGTTCTAGTGGGTTTATAATATTAGTGGCTTACAACACCGTAGTCGGAAGTGAGAGGGGATTTATTTTAATACATTATGCATTACCTGTTGTGTCATTTTCATAACAGTTTCGAGAAACACGGCGAGCAAGAACAAATGAAATGAGACCTGTGTGGACTATGGAGTACGCTCTAAATGGAAAGTTGAAATTGAATACTAATTCAGAACAAATGAAAATGCTACTTTTTTATGTAATCTGTTTGCTTAAAAACTCTGATTGGGGTATTTATTCTTCAACCAACTTGCTCTTTGGTCTTGTGCGTACTTAACCAAATCTAGTCTTTTATCCTAATCACATGTTGCATGGTTCCATTCTTTCGTTTCTTTTTTGTTGAATGGAGAGTGTTGACTATTGTAAGTAAATTGAATTTGTATGCAAACATTTTACATGTATCAGAGATATTATTAAATCCTACTAGCCGGCCAATTGTGTTTTGCCATTTGAGCTTCCTTTTGGAATTCATTCAAACGCAGGTTGCTGTGACCAAGAATTAAAAATCACGGTTTACAATGGCTGACAATAACAACGATGCAATAACTAACTACATTCTTGTTTATACAAGGGTTGCACAAGCATTTGTAAAAATCATTCTTTATCGTAAGCATTTCGAATTTAAAACCTAGATGATGAAATGATGAATATGAAATGAACGGATTAAAAATGTACATGACATAATCACAGATCATGATCAGTCACAAAGCCTACTTTCCACAGCTAACATTTTTTGATACGCATCGGCGAATATAATACGTGTTTAATGGCTAGTTCAACGGAGAGCGAGTTACAGAGAACGACAAAATGACAAACTAAATTCCGTATTATGCAAGAAGAAGCTTTGTATTGTTGTGTTGCGGCAACTTGTGATTTATGCTTCTTTAATATAATGTAATATATAATGACCACACACATGCCTTCATGTAACAGCAAATGTACTTAAAATATTACGTGTGACTTTAGAGCGCGTGTTAGTGATCTCAAGAAAATACACGAGAAAAAATGCAACAGGAGTAGGCACAATTAGACATGGAGCACAGAATGACGCTTCTTTTATTGTTGGTTTGCTCACTAGCATCCATATCTCTCTTTCTCCATGCACCATTAAGAAAACCATTACGGGAAGAATTTCGACTCTGCATTTTGTATTGAGGCACGACACATTACAAATTGTAGAGAGAAGCAAACTTTTATTTATTATACCCTTCCCTCTCAACTTACAATTAGACTACAGTTCTCACACATTTTGTTGTTTGAGATGCCATTATTTACATATCTGTATTTAGCTATTTGTACCTAATACCTTGTCTATTCTTATCAAAATGCAAATGGCAGCCAAACACACACTTTGCCAACAAAATTCAACAACCAACATTTACATCAAATACGCCATATTTAGCAAACGTCTCAGCTTGTTACAACCAAAGGATTTAAGCGTACAAGGTGATTTGTTTCAGTTTTGTGGTTGTAACAATTTGGGTAAGTGTACTCTTGCTACAGACAGGTACGCCTTCAATCTTTCAAACTTCAGTTGTACTCAAACTACTACTTGACGTCATGCAGTCTGTTGATAATAGTGACATTAGCGTCTAATGTTATAAACCAGAACCTATCAAGGAATCGAGTGACACGTTGACGCAGAGATATGAAAGTTAAGTAATGGATAGTGAAGGTCGAAGTAAAATTATTTACAAATTGACAAGAGAGGTGGGAAGCGAATAAGCAAACTAGGCATGCTAAGAAATACATTTGTAAATCTGGTTGGTAGTATGCTAGTTTGAAAGGAAGCTGATTTAATTTATGCAACACTCTTTAATGTAAAAGCTGATTTAAACAAAATCATGACTACAAATACGAAAGTGTGTTGGTAATAAAGTAACTTGACGAATAAGTTGAGTAACCTGATACTACACTCTTGTCGAGTATGAATGGCCGATATCACTTCATAAGACATGCTCTATTTAATAGATCTTCCATAGCATTTAAAATTCACGTAGTCCATAAGTATGCGTGTTTGAATCTGCTGTTCTCGTCCTCAACACACTCTTTAATCAGTTTCCTAGTCCAAGATTGAAATAAATTGATTCAGGTCAGCAGGAACCATAAAACTACGGTGAAAATTTTTCATACTCTCTCTCTCTCGTTTTGAGAGTCATATATAATGCTACACGTAGTTACTTTAAACCAAAAAATTCTGGTTCCGTTTCTGGATCTAGATTTTTATTTAAGATACCGAGAGAGGAGAGAAGTTGAGTACGTAAAAAATGTGGAAACGAATCTTCTCGGCACCATCTCCATGAATGATTAACATCGAACTTTCATTCCAGAGATCATAGTATAAAGTCGGCTATGTGCAAACACATCGGCTTGGTGGAAAGCGAGCAATCCTTTAGGAGGACAACTCTAGTAGCAAGGCACATAACCCAACAGTTCCTACAACGGGGTTACAAAACAGACGTGAGCAGAACGCAGCTACTCATGCTTTGCCTGCCACTGCCAAATTCTCCCCATTTCACAAGCTAAAAACACAACGAAACAAACGATCGATTCTTTCTGTACCATCCTAAATGTATAACCATTATGTCCATATATGCACGGAGTTGGGAACTCGTTCGTTCCACTTCCACTCCATCCGATCCATGGCTAAAGCTGAGTAACTGAGTATATACCCCATTTGCTAGATGTATGTGTTGCATGAACCAAGTGAGTAATGGAAATGGATTCATTTGACTAACGTCAACTCACATTTGAAATTCCGGCTTCCATTTCCCCTATTTTCCTTCTTTTCATTTCGAACTGTCCAAGCTCCAAACTAACAAATAAATGCAATAACGTTTATGCACGCCCATGAATATTACATTTGCCACTGCTATCGGAAATCTTCTGTCACTGATAATAAAACAAAGGCAGCTCTTTACGGAATGTGGCAAGCTCGTGCATAGGTATTAATGTGTGTGTTCCATGCATTTTTTACATCTAAAATGTTGCTATAAAAGGCCTACAGATTTCAGACACTAATTTACTATAATTTTTCTAGCCGTACCTAGTTAACGACATGCCGTTTACTACAAAAGTAAACCGCAATATGATGGTCTCACGACAAGACTAAAATATTTGCAAAAACAGCATGATTTTTCAGTTTTTTGTAATAATAAAAGGTTTAAACTTTCTCCATTGTGAGTGTCTCCACAACCTCCTGTTTTTTGCTTAGAACAAGCTAAATGGAACCCTGCGACATTACTTTCCTTAAATCAAATTAGAACTATATTGAGAGAAATATTAGAAAGCCCATGTCCAGAGTTACAGCTCATGTACACTTGCAATGTAAGTAATATACGCTGCATTTAATATTATTTGCTCGTTATGAACGCATGCATCCATTTGGTAATTCCAGCCCAACCATTAGAGCAAGAAGAGTGTATACAGAGGGAAGTAATGAAGGTATACTATACATACCCCAATGGACCCCTAGGGACGAAGGACTTAACGCAACTTGTGAAGAAATGAGTCACGTTACGTCTCGTATACTCTACACTACTCCATCCGGAGCAGGGACAGTGTATGTATACACGTACAAATCCACACGCGTTCCCAAAGCATTATGAACACACTTTTGCAAATAAAAAATGAGCCAACTCAGCCAGCGCGTAGACTCGTTAGGTCTAGCCTCTAAAAGAGAAATGAGATGAAAGGGAGAGCAACCTAGTAAAAGTAAAGTTTCAATGTGGTAAGTAGAAAACAAGAGGGAAATGAAAATGGTTGACAATCTGTTAGCCTTCTTGAAATGTGTGAGTGAGAAGAATTTGTAAAATTCCAAGACTCCGTCAAACTTTTAATAGAATTTCCATGTTGGGGATGCATTTAGACTAAATGAAGTGTGGCAGCCGTTTAAAGATAACACGAAAGTGGGTATAAGATAAGGCTTCATTTTATTTAACTACGCCTACTTTTTAGGATTGTGTATATGGTTTCTTCGCTTATTCTCCATCTCCATTTTGCCTTTGCATGACAAGAATTTATAAAATAGGAGTTTATACAAATTAATGTGGAACAACTTGTTCCTGAATTTTCAATTAGCAAGAAAATCTAATTTGGAGGAAATGGAAACTTTAAATGGGTTTTAGCCACCAGCACTCAAGACTACTCATGATATTATTATGATTTGGGATCTGACAGAAAACTCTAGGCAAAAATCGAAAAGGTGGAAAACATTTATGAAGCATCATGAAGATAGATACTAGCTAGACCTGCTAGTGCTAGTCGTTGTCTTAAAAACTAAAAGCAATGACATGACACAAGACAAGGCTGACAAAAAGTCCCATTCCATTAAAAACCTACAATTTTATTAGCCCACTACCTATTACCTGACCTGACCCTTTTTCCAACGTCAGAATCCCAATATAGAACTATCGATTTGAACTCTGACTCCTCATAGCGTGTACTGTTTCATATACAATGTTATTTCAAACGTTATAAACGACGATGTCATTTGGATTCATATTTCACCGTTGACGCTCTTCTTGTATGTATTCCCAATCTATTGTATGACGAAGAAGAACAATAGAGTATTTAAAGTGAATCAAAGTATCACCGAACAATATTATAGAAGTATAGTAGAATGGTTTTATGAGTGTCTATAGCTTCCAGCGATTCTTTTTATAACGATAATGATGCATTTTAAGTAAGTCAGTCATTCAAGAGAAGAGATCAGGCTATAAAGCAATTCCTTTTGTACAGAGCAAACTTTGAAGTAGGTATTATAAAAGCGATGCTTGCCACTCATCATTGTTGCGTTGTAATATTCCTGACTCGTATCCTAACTTCCTTTCCTTTTGTGCACTACTTAAATGTCAACGCATTTTCCCTACTCTACATCCTACACACTAAACAATACGAGTTAGGCTGCATGAAGAGGGATGCTGAAAAGGCCGTTTTACTGGCATATAAAATTGTGCAAACATTTGCAAATTCCTTATTCGCAACTCATTCAGCGAACTAAAATTTCGATGGGTTCAAACCCCATCTTTGCTCTTCACATAATGACATAGCTTATACATAACCATAACTTTCCAAATCTGATTGTCCCATTTTTAATGTTTATTATGCAAATACCAAATGTGTGTAGTACTTGCTTGTGAAAACGGCTGAATCAAATATAAAGTGACATGAAAATACATTCGTTCTTCATCAATCGTCGGAAGTTAGTTGCGCTGCACGAAAAATATAGGTAAATCTTTTGAACATTCATTTTTTTGATGCTTCACATCCTCAAAACATTAAATAAATTCAATGGCACAAAATCAATATGCGCATTAATTTTCATTCTCGTAGATTAAATTCGGTTTTCAATCACACCCACCCACGTCATGTAAATTGTTATCTGAATCATTCATCACATATTATCATGAATTATTCAGAGACTGTTTTCGCAAATCGCATAGAATAGAAGCATGCTAGCGAATGGATTATTATGAATGAGTCACAATTCGAATATTTGAAACTGCGTAATCCCATTGTACATTTTAGGAGACCATCTGCGCGTAAGGGTGGAAACGGATTGTGTTTCGTGCATGTCCATCAAATTATGACAGAGCCTTCGAAGTGAGGTGAGTATTCGCACATTGTATAATATGTGCCTAGCATCTGATACATTCGGAATCATTACATTTATGATTTACTAGAAACAAGATCAACATTTTCAACTCTATGTAATACGGGCAAAAGGCAATAGTTGTAATATTAAAATTGTGTTTGTCCTTTACGGAAACTAAAATGGAGATTTGAGTGAGTGAGCGCCCCAGTATCAGAGTAAGTAAACATTTTGCGAATGCATAAGTACATACTATCTTGTATCCGGTGAATGTTTATATTAACAAGAATTGTTTATGTATAAGGTTTATACAAGGTTTATACGTTTTAGTTGCAGCATGATGCAAATAATTTATGTGTCTGAGCTGAGCCTGCAACTAAAATACTTGAAGTCGAGTTCTCCGACACTTCTATACTGTATGTTTAGTACCAGCTTATTCTCACAAGCATTCTTGTTGTTCATCCTGTGCAAACGTACCTGTGCACTTTCTTGGCATTGTATTGTCAGCCAGAACAAGATGAGTCACATCACGAATTCCTTGTATTTTTCAGAGGGGAAGTCTCCAAAGTTAATGTTTTTATATAAGTGCCAAAAACGATTCCCTCATGAATGCACTACCTTATTCACTTGCTGCTCATGTAAACATACACACAGGAAGCTATCCCCTAAGTGCTTCATTTTGCACTACAGTATGAAACAAACCTGGCACTAAGTTTTCTTTTTTCATACTTGGTTGTTACCAACCACACGTTTCGTTTCACCATTTTTGGGTCGTAAATGCCAAATTTATCGTTCGCCTTGCCCTACGTACAACCAAAGTTGTTCTTAACATGTTGCAGATGCTTGGACTTTAATGGTTCTGAACACAAAACCTAAGTAGGGACAACACATTTCGAGAAAAAAATTGTAAAAAGTGCTACACGTGAACGTAGAAACAACATACCACAGCATCACGCTTCCTCCTCCTTGATCCTAGGTCAACCTCAAATATTAGCCCAGACAGTCCCATGCTAACCAATAAAATGTTTTTCAACTTCATAAAGCAAACAATACTCAAAACGGAGTCTAATATTTATTATGGGATATCTCGGGATAAAGTATAATAAAAAATGGATTCAGCCAGGTTTTACAGATGCAATACTTTTTATCCGTCACACAAAAAGGTTCTGAAATTGAAGCTTTTTCTGAGTGTAACACCCAAATTAACAGCTTCCTTCTGTCCAGGTGCTTCTCCGGCTTCTGTTATCATTTTATTGCATCTTGATTTACACAACTTTTGTACAGCACTCTTATTTAAACAAAACATATATATAAAGGAAAATGTACGGTATAGTATATTAAATCAATTATAAAATATGGCTTAATTGCACTTAATAACAACAGATGGGCACGAATGGAGATTGTAACGAAAAGGTAGGTGGTAGCGTGGTGTATAAGGGATCCTACATCAAAGTAAATCTTCCACAAAAACTGAGCTTTCGTATATCCCTTTTAAAACAAAACCAAGCAAGCTGTCAGATACTTGGAAGAATGATTGCATTTTCAGCTGTACATTATAAGTTAAGCATTTCCCGGAACATACATAGGCACGTGTAGCATGTTTTATATTGAGGTAAGCCCGTTCTTGGAAACTATTTTTCAAGTTTTTCCTTGAATGCTTATGTGACGCAGTTTTATGACTAAAAGTCCCGTTTTCTGACGCTACTGGTTATTGATAAAGCTAACCTACGAGAAATACCCTACAGGGCATGCCAACAATATATTACAACTTTGGGTGTACTCGACCTTTCTTCTTCCAATGAACTTTATTTTTAGTGGTAAAAGTTCTGCGTTCCCAATATTACTTTCAGTTCCATCAATGTACTAATTACATGTTTCACGTAATTCCTAGTGGGCTAAAACATTCAGCTCGATTCGTGAAAAGTGGGAGAGCGATTTCAATTCTGCCATAAAAGAAAAATTAAAGCAGGTAAGTATTCCCGAAACACCAAAAAATCGATCAGAGGTTATTCTGAGTACTCGAATTTTTTTTAGTACAAACCCGTAATATAACTAACCATGAACCATGGCCGTGGTCAATTTTACTTTCAACTTTTAGTCTAAATACTATATACTGATAAACCAGCAAGGAGAAGGAGACTCTCTCTATTAGTTCCGATATAGTCAACTCCACACATTATGCAATAATAGTAGTTTTTTAGTTGTTTTCTTATCAAGCTGAAAGTGTGGATTGGCTTCTTTAATATTTAATAATACTTGGTAGGACTGCTGAGCACAAAAATGGCAAATCATGCAATTGTGCGTGCATGCATAAAGCAACATGCACAATGGCAGCCGCTGAGCCAAGTAGGCAAACCTCGGACCGTACAAAGGACTGGTCACTTTTGCTTAATCTAAAATTTCATCCATCCATCCATTCATATTTGTGGACTCGGTCTAGTACTTCTGACAACTATTGCCTGTTATTAAAAGGCAGGCAAGATAGATCTACGTGCATGCATGGAAATATTACAACGCTACAAGATTGATAAGAAGTATTATGCCTTACTAAATGCATAACTAGACTGAGAATTATTTATTACAAATCTTTTATCCTTTTCTATCATTCATTGTAGCAGCTGCTCCGTCAGAAGTCTTCCTCTGACACTGCCATGAAACCACAGGGTATTCTGACAACAGGTCATACATTAGTTAGGCAATATTACGTACGCCCTTTATTAGGTGAAGTTGGAAAACAAGTCTCAAAGGTATCTGTTTGAAATTAGATGTCCGTTTTCAGAGACAGCCAGGTGAAGAGATGAGATATTCTAGACAAATTTTGGCCTTCATTCAACCTTCAAGGTTCTTTTCCTCTTTGCGCAGTCTTGTCAATCTCCTTTCAGCTCTGAGGCTGTTTAAAATTTCATAAACTCTCCATGCAAGAAGTCCATTTATTAGTTATTAGCACTATTAGTAGAAGTACAAATTCGTGAATCCGGTTGCTACCTTGAAAACTAAACCCGTCTACAGAGCGTGAAATCGCAATTTAGGTTTTGAAATGAAACGCGATGACCAACTGAGATAAGGAAACAAACTGCATTTAGAATGCACCTCCAATCTTTCACGCGAAAGTCGGTGAAACATTTTCATGCCATTCCTATTTCTACTATTCCATGCGTCGCAGAGCAGGATGATTACAAGCTGTGACTCTGAGGAGACAGGACAAAGTAGTCTAACGTGACGTAACAATACGGTTAACAGCACGAGGTAAAAATGACATTTAAAAATCCTCAAAGTAAAAGAAGAGCACATGGTTAAATGACAGATAGGATGTTTACGAGTTCAAAACCATTCCCTGGCAATGGTTCAGGGCACACATGAAAAGACGTGCCATATATACTACAGCACTGTAGTTATGTATGTACAAACTTCCAATTAGTGAATGCATATGGAATGAGTGGAGCCAACTATATACGATTGTACTTGTACTTCTCTTCTCGGTGAACTGGCAAAGATTTTAGTTTTACTAGACGGAAGAAAATCGAGTATTGCACACTATCTAGTACACACAGAACATTCCACGGGGGGAAATGTATGATATGTGCATTTTTAGATTACCAAAATGATGAGCTAACATTTCAAGCAGAACATTCAACGTGACATTATCGTTAAATATGTGTTTTGCTCTATCCAGTGCCATTCATTCACGTTGGGGTATAAGAACAGGAAACGCTGTAAGCAATATCATCATTTCATTTTCATCCTCTCGAAACACGCAAAATATCGTGCGATATCAGCAGTATAGACTATTTTGGGTTAAACGACAAGCACGAGCTAAAATGATGAAGCTCAATTACTTTAAGGTTCTATATATTTCAACAAAGTAACGAAAAAAGGAGGAAGATAAATCCCAGGACGGTATGAAACATGACATTTTTGTGTAAGGAACATAGATGATGAAAGGATGAATGAATTGGTTTATCTTGAAAGAGCAAAAACAGGGAAGTACACTCCGAAGGAAAATGGAGAAGGTTGTTCCATCCGTCGTCTTCTTATACACTGACGTTAGTGAGCGTTCCATACCACACATTTACTTTTTCCTCATCTGTCTCCCGCAATGATCCAGTAAACCCCGTGTGTACGTGTCCGACAACGATGAAAAAAGATGACGATAATGCACATGTAACACAATGTTACATCTTTGTCCGAACCCAAAGCAAAATGGAAGATGCTAACACATGTTACAAACGGACATGAGAATAAGTATATGCTTGGAGAATTGAGAACCAATACAAAAAGTTACTACTGGAAGGGAATATTATTTGGAAATGAATATTAGTTGTTCCAAGATTTTACTTCCTTTTTGGCTTTGACATGAGCTGGTTAGGTTATACTTTAAGACGATTTGCTCAAGGCGCGCGTGTAATCCTGTCGTACTAAAAAAATCAACACAATCTTTTCCATCCGTCTGGGCATCATACGAGGCGTTCTCCTCGGTTGTAAGTTGTAACCTGAGGAAATACCCGAATCCAGGCTAAATCAACTTTTTTTGTAAAGGAATTCTTTTCTTTCTTTTTTCTCGCTTTCTTTCTTTACGCCGATTTGCTCATGATCTGCATTTTTTCCATGAGTAAGTTGGTGAACAGGAAGGAAATCTTTTGTCTTCCCAAACAGCAATATACGTAACCTCAATATAAGTATAGAGGTACATAGCAGATTCTTTCTTGTTCCAAAAAAAGTAAAGCAATGCCCCGAAAGATGAAAACAGGCTAATATGGCACGAGCTATCTAGCTCACCAAACATACATACTACCGTGTACACGAGGATCAGGAAGAGGATGAAAAAGCAGTAGCAAAGGGTAGGTATATACCATTATTGTATTATAATGGGATATGGAGTTACACAAACTCCAGTCAGATCAGACCGAATTTTACCAGCCAAGCATAATAATATATACTACTGTATGTACCGCTAGCTATGAGATTGTACGTTCTTTGCTACACGCTCTTCTTTGGCTGGCATGGCACAAAAAAGTTAGTTCTCTTAAAACTGTAACTCGCCAAGGAACCTACGTGGAGAACAGGGAAGACGTAAAACCAGCCTCCATCCATGTGCCAGGGAGAAAGGAACCCTGTGTGCTTACTGAGTACTTTTTACAACTTACTTTTTCCACACAGCTTTTACTACAAGACCTGAAAGTGCTTAGCTTTGCTTTGCTTCCTCCGACAACTTTTGTACGAGAGATCCGAATCCCCGAAAAAGGGTGGGACATTGACCGACCAACCGATCAATGCCACAGCATGGCAATGCCCTAGTCCAACAACAACACGGCTTTTTCACCATCATCATCGTCATGAGGAGACTTTTTTTATCGTCGGAGAGAGTACAACATGAATCATGACACGAGTTTTTGGAGGATGCAGATGCAAACAGCAAGAAAAGCACTCTTCTCTTGTTCCTCTACATTCTTGGAATGTGTAATGGCGATGATAATGGAAAATGAAAATGGAGTTAGCAAGCAACATTAACTTGTAACTCATTAACAAAGAAATTACCTTCCCACCACTCATTCATGAAAGAGATGAAAATTGCTCTCCTTATAGGTTAACAGCACGCACATGTGTAGTCGACGAAAATGCCTAGACATTATTTTATCTCGATTTGCATGGGAAATGAGAGCACTGCGTACAATCAAAACGGTGGCTAACTATTTTTACAGCCCATTTGGGTAGCGCTAATGCCAAACTGTCACAATGGAAATCAGAACAAGTGACAGTGACGGCTTGGGTTCGTCCAGGCAGCCATGAACTAATGTATGAATACTGAGTACACATGCTCATTTCATATTCAACTCTTACTTAAATATTAACTAACCAACCAATATGATTTTATTTAAACATTTAAACATTACCTCATTTTGATTCACAACTTGAGAGGCCGTTCCGTTCCAATTTAATTGATCCTTTTTTAATGTCAGAAGACTTGGCGAGGTTAGTCGCTTGCAGCAAAAACTTGTATCACTCTATCAAGCCAGACTTTTGTAATGAGATCTGTAAAATTAATATTTGTTGACGTTGGTTCTGGTGACACTTTAATCCAAAGTGCTAATTGTTTTGTTCTGTCAATTAATATATTCCTCCGAATATTCTGGGTGGTACTCAGTCGTTCAGTATTCCAATAACAGCTCCAAACTCCATCAACTATATTATAATATTCTCCTGCTATTTAATTTTCGACGATTTGAGCAAAGCAGAAATATTAATACAAAAAAATCGGTTAGTTCACACCCAAAAGGTTAACCACTTCCTGTTGACGACACGTTCACTTTAAACAATATTTTTTTCAGATTCAGGAAAATGTGGAGTATGAGGACAGGGCCGATATTTGGTTACGTAACGCGTGTTCCTTCCTATTCACTTAGAACGTATTATTCCGTTGTCAAACTGTTTTATATATATACATTACAACTATAAACATTGAAGCTTCTAAGAACCTTTCTTTCTTTCTTTCTAACCTTAAAGCTTTATCTAATACTCTATATCAATAGCGTTGACAGCTGGAATTGACTTGACGGTGGTGAATATCAATACTTTTTTCATCTGTTTTTGCAAGTAAACCCCCAAAACAATTGACCCTAAGCAGCAAATCCAATCATAGAAAGGAAGATGATAATGATGACCTCAGAGATAACCACAATTCTAGATTAGGCTCACCAACCTCGGTGCTGGTCACTCCTCTGGTTTCAGTATCAGTGGTGGTGGCTTCCTCTGAGGAATCACAATAATCACAACGAATTTGGATTCTTTTGGCTTCAAATGGGAGTTGCAACGCTTCTTCAAAGCAAATATTAGTTGAGGTAGCTTCTTCAACAACGGTATTCTCCAAATGCACTTTTGACAAACCACCACTCGTCATTTTCTTGATTCAAGTTGTTTTATTTGTTGGGAACAAGAGAGCCGGAGAAATACTTTTGTTGAAGCTACGTGAAAACTCATGAAAATTTATTATCTTCTGGAGCCCCTGGATTAGTTTGATTCTCTCTAAAACACGGTAAGTTACTCATACAATCAAATACACGAAGCACACGACAGAGTTGACTTTTTTGTATGCGTTTCTGGAGGATGCGATAATATGCGATGCAATGTGATCTGATAACAAGTCAGGAAAGAGCTTAAATGCTTTTTATTTACTTAATTACTCACTTAAATAACCATATTACACGAGTTGCTGTAAATCATACTGTAACTCATTTTTACATGCTTGTTATACAGTCACAGTCTACCAACACTACGTCAGAAAAAGATCATCATCGCATATCAGTCATCAGCTCTTGGTTGGAGTGGCACACAACAACCAAACAGACTCGCCAACAACGCTAACAAAACCACACAGTTTACTTTTTATAAACATGTGCACATAAACACAATGCACTTATTTAACTGGCTTGTTGAGTATACTCACTAAATGTTCTGCCGTTAATGAAATGCTTTCAAAACGTTAGCAATGCTTATGAGTCGGCAAAATATTTGATGAATCATGAAAATCCAACTTGCAGATCAGGATGATTGAATCTGTAGCGAAAAATGACAGTAGTTTTGCTCTTGTGAGTTTTTTGAATTATTTTGACTTCTTGATTGTTTATTTGCAATGTGTACATTAGTATGTATTCTCTTGTTATACAGATCAAACCAGTTTTTCAGCATTAAAAAGACAGAGATGAATAATAGTATTGGATGATGAGATCCCAATCCATTCCTCAATTTTTAATAGAACACGGTGGGATTGCTGGTGCTACTGAAGAAGTGATACACATTTTTAAAATGTACATATAAGAAGGTAAATCCAATGTAATCAAGTTGCACATAGGGAATGATACAGAGAAGTTGTGGAGTTGTATATATAAAATTTAGTGTGTGGACTGAATATTTTTTTTGTTGATGCTGATGATGGTGTATGATGATGATGATATATTATTACGATGAACCCTAACTTCACTTCTTCACGTCCACAGAAATGCAATGTTTCCTTCTGCTCCGTGTTGTTGACTGTTTGTTGCTGAGCCTTGTACATAAGCAACATATACCTAGTTTTTCGAAGAGGAGAATGACTTGGCTTCGTCCATGACTGTGAGAGAGTGAGTCGTCGTCCGTACATGAAAATGAACATAAAATATACACACGGAAAAAAAACTTCCTCTTTTATGCCATATCGCTATCTTCGTCCGTGGAGTTGCCTCTATACTCTTCTTTTGGGTATGAGTTGCATGCATTTGCAACAGCCAGAGCCAACCGAGTTGTGGAGTTGAAGTTGTGTACGCTGCTGCTGCTGTTACAATTCAGACTCTTCTTAACCATAATCATCATCATGCCTTCAGAGATTGCTCAACTCAGCACGAGAAAAGGCAGGCAGAGGAAAGAGAAGACTTTTTTGTCTCCTTATAAGCAAGTTTTCAGCCTCTGCCTAAAATAAACTTATGCACCGTCAAGTGTATATGGAGAAGTATAGAAAAGTACAAGATATATATATGGTTACGATTCAACAAAGGAAGAAGAATGGAGTACCGTATATCATATTAGATGGGAACTACATACATAATATAACAATGCAATGGGTAGTTGTAGTGTGTATATTATATCGCATGTGATTTCCAGGCACAGAACTAGAGTAAAATTGAATAGAGCCAGCCAGTGAGTAGGAAAGGAAAGGGAAAAGATTGGAGCTTGGATTTTTTTTGGGGAGAAGTAAAGTTGTAGCGGTAGGTTATCCTAAAGGGAAAAGACGCGTTTCATGAAAAACGTATAAAGATACCGTTTTATGCATTGAATTAAGTTTATATGGAAGGTACACATGAATTTATACACATTAACATCCAACCTTACCTCCTTCCTACGATGAACATTTTATATTATACTACATACTACGAATCATACGATAGGGTATGGATAAACATGAGGAGGTTTATAAAATAATGTGTGTAGGTATATACACGACACGCACTAAATACATCGGTTCCAAACATACATCCAGCATTCAGAGTCACAGAGTTTCATGGAGGTAGGTGGTGGTGTTGGTCTTGGTAAGGAGTAAGAAGTCTGTTTTAGGCATTTTTCAGGAGCAGCAGGCACAGTTTGTACTCCCGTATGAATGGATGGAATGAAACTGAAGTAAGGAAGGAGAGAAGCGAGATAACATAACACAGCGTAGAAATATAAAAAGAAAAATCAACGCGGCTGGTCCATAAATATACCCTGCGCTGTGCTTGTTATACCCCACACACATGGACAGAACAAGTGATACAGATATACATACATAGTATATATTAATGTTCTCCGTTCTCCCGACTCAAAGAACTTAATACGGAATCTTGGTAGAGTTGAAGTCGCAGCTTTGGGGTTTGGAGTTTGAGGCAATAAGTACATTATGTAGAGGAAAAAGATAACAGAAGGCAATTCTAATGCTTCTTCAACTGACTGGGTAATAATGCAATACGGACATATACCATTTATTCGGATATTACAATACGCAAGATGTGAAAATGCCTGGAGGAAGGGTTGTTTCTACTTTAGTTGGCGATGCGACGCTAATACTTGTAAGAAAGGAGGTTTATACTATATTATTTCTTGCAGACGGCTAGAGCCAACGAGGAAGTTAGATGTGGAGTGGATTATTCTTATGTACATATTATGCAATATCAAAGTAAGAAGGAACATGCTACCTTCATAATGAGCTTCATCATATATATCATACTGGAATTTCGCTATCTCCTGGCTGGATCAGCGATTGTGTTAAGTTCACATACTTCTTCCTCCCAAACCACTCATCGTCAAATTCGTCAGATACAGACAGCTTCCTAACAGATTCTTTCCAACTGGTCCAAAGCACAAAGTGCTACTTAAGGTAGTTGATTCACATCCTGAATTTCCCATGCACATGCGTTCTCCATGCTAGAATATTGATGATGGCAAATCCAATGATGCTAACCTGGAATTCTGGAAAGCATGGCTATATAGCATATGCGACGACAGAAATTAAAACTTGGCACATGGAAATTCCCTGTCCTGAATCAAAAGACTCCTTCTGTTCAACTTCATTTCAATCATAAAAATCAATCCGGTATATATCTCGCTGAACATGAATTGATTTATGTATTTATGCACATAATAATTTTAGCATAATACGCATTTAGGATTAAACCGGTTAATTGTTGAATGCTTGACAGGACAGTCAGCCCATCTGTATTATATTTTGTCTCTCTCTTGTGACTAACTTCAACATTCAGTGCATGTATATAAAATATTTATATGATTACGTGAATTGCATAATATTATGGTCAATGCCACTAATTGAATGAAAGCACAGTACTATACAAATCAGTACATATCATAAAGATTACGAGAAGTTTTATGCAATGTTATCGGTCTAACCATTACAATGCATGTTCGTAGTGCATTTTGTATGAATGATTAGTTCTAGTTCAACGAATGTCAACTCCTCGTTTACTTATCTGCAAAGTGTAAAACTCCACAAAATTGACCTGCTACTACAACTCACGAACTGGATTAGAAACGACGTTGAATAGAAAAACTATACTTACTTGCTGTTGATAATCATCTCGAACATGCTCTTGACACTTTTGACATGAGTAAAAACTGGATGTAAAAAGTCCTCTAAAGATTTCATCAGGTTGTTTATGACGAGAAAAGTCATCAATAACTTTTTCATAAGGATCGTCGATTTGTGAAACAGGCTTGGTTTATACAAAAAATGTACAAAGGAAAACCAAAATCTTTTGCGTCGCTTTGTGTATCCTCATGTATGTGACTAGGAAAGTCATTGAAAAAGGAAAGCTTGCGCGAGTTTTAAAAACATCAACATTGACTGTCAGCATAATGCATTTTATCCCCATTTTACGTGAAGTGGCCATCTGTTTTTGCTTAATTTTCGGATTTTAAATTAAAAATCGGTTTCGAAACAGGAGGAATTTGAGTTGATTTGTGCATTAAAAACTTTACTTTCTCCAAATATTTCTAGTGAAACAGGTTGTTTTTGCAATCAAGTGGAATATTGTTAAGGAGGTTAAAGAAGTAGCGACTAGTGGCTCAATTAAAGTTTGTCTAAATGTATTTAAAAACTTATGATGATTGGGAAAAGGCTGCGGAGCGGTTGTACCTGCAGAATCCTGATACGGTATGCAATCCATTTAAATGCTTTCATGAGTCTGTTGATGCCAAATAATAAGTTTGTGATATAAAATGATTGTTAAAGTAATGGATTTTGAATTTGCTTTCACTTTAGGCTCGCTACAGTATAATTTATCAACATAACAAAGGGCTGTTTAAGGTTAAAATGACGGATGACGCTACGGTAAGATTTTAATTATAAAGCTACTACCAACGTTGCTTATCCATCTCGTCTCGTGTTTGAGGCGTCGGATGTGATATGGACATGAGTTAAAATTAATCCTTGTCTTCATTGCAGTGTGTGCAGTATAGATCGGAAAGTATGCAAGAATTCAAGAAAATGGAAAAGTTTGTAAGCAACCTTTTGCGTCATATGGCGTCGACGGAGCACTAAAATTGGATTTGGCCTTGGACATTCATTAGAAAATAAAAAAGAACTGGTTAACACATCACGTGTTCACTTCACACTTGCTCCTGATACAATTATATTTTTCCGTCGTTGTATGCACTGTCTTCAGTGCACATGTGCTAACTCAATATGTCGTGTCGGTTATAAAAATATGCAACTTTTTATTTTACTATGCGTTTAAATAAACCAGAGTTTTCAGAAATATATCAAGTCCATTGTACTTGAACTGCGCAAAAAAGCTAGCTACAAAGTTTGTTAAAATGCAATAATTAAAATCCATAACTTATATACATATAGACTAATGATAATCACAGACTCGTGTGGACTTCCAGACAAAAAGGGCATTTGAATACACCATGCAATCCTTGCTCATGATCAGATCAAATTCACTTTCCAGAGGTTCCCCATTTTCATAACCCAGAACATTGATTTGGTGATAAAAAGTTAGCTTACTTTAAAACAAATCATGACTTAAGCAACTCGCCAATATTTCCTATCTTTTCGAGCAATCTGTAGATACTTTCTTTTGGAAGAGATTAAAGTAATCTTACGTTACCCCAAAATTATGGATTTCCAATTTGCAACCCAACCCAAGACCCATGTGAATAAATAAATTGGAAAAAGTGTTTAGAAATAATACACATACATACGTATTTTTAAAGTGTCTAGTGATTAAGAGGTTGGTTGATGAACAAGATGGAAAACAACGAAAATAATTTATAATCGCAACGTAGTGAGCTGGCTGTACTTATTTTTCCCAACAAAAATTGAACATAACAATCTTACCCTTTAAAGAACATGTAATACGAATATTTAACTTGTTATTATATCATACATGAAAGAATACTAACTGCTCGCCAAGTGTTTACTAGTTAACTTTCAGTAGTTTTCTTGGGGATAGTAACTTGAACAGCAAGACCATGGTGAACCCGAGCAGAAATCCAAAAACGAACGTTTCCAAACCAAAAATTAGGTACGCTGACGTAGATGAAACACCAAATTTTTGCTTAATGTGGTTCGACGAAGCCTGTATGTACAACCAAGAAAAGATTGAAATATTAGTTGCATCTGAATTATAGTTATGTAAGTATATCGAATTTATCGTTGCAATCGGGATAATTTTTACGAGATATAAAGTTTACCTGCAAGTATTCCGACAATTGCAACAAATGGAAGATTAAACTAATTAGGGGGGACCCTGGTGACCTCCAATTAGGAATTGGTTCCACTTTTTCAAACGACTGATTTTCCAAATAAAGAAAAAGATCCGGTTTCGTTAATGGCAATTGGAAATGGCGAAAGGTTCCATTTTCAAGATAGTAGGACTGAAGAAGGCCTTTGTTGCAAACAAAATAAAAATTATTCTATATATGGTACATTAAAATATTATCGTGCTTACAACAAATGTTGTTACATAGGAAGACAAAAATCGGTACAGTTGTGGTGCCGTACGTTTTACCATGAATTTTCCAGAAATCGTGGGGTTATGTGGTACGTCCACTTGGCCAACTTGAATCCCTAGACTTCCACTCCATTTTGAGTACCTTTCCCAGATAGGTTGAAGATCGGTACAGATTTCGCAGGTGGGAGACAAGCTAGTACTGTGTAACATCACATAACATCATGTTAACGTGCGCAGAGGAACGACAGCTCATTATGAAGCAATAATTCAGATTTAAACTTTTTCATACAATATTATCAGCCATTTTCCGCTCAAAACCTGGCCCCAGTTACTATCAGTTATCTCCACCACTTTTATTCCGTCGCCTCCAGTTGCAACTCCAATTGCAATAAATATTGAGAACAGTGCCAAATGCCAGTTAGCAGCAGCCATGATGAATTTTCTCTTTTCACTCCTTCCGCCTCTTTCGTTTCAGTACTTGATAAAATCCCAGGTCCGACGAAGCTTTTAACAAACACCTTTCGAAAACTATGCTGTTGCCACTAATTGCAATTTCATATCAGCTAATCAAATCACTTTTGACAATTCGACTCCCGTCACGAATGAAGAAAACAGAACTTTGTAGTTCCTTTCTGACCACCCTCCATTTTATTCCCGAACCAAAATGTGAATTTAATTTAATGATTCTCAATGATGTAAATTCATTTGAATTATTTCCTTGGCTACTAACACATAACTTATGATAAAGTGAAAGTTGGTCAAAACAATGGGGTTGTTTCTGTGAATGTAGAGCAAAGTATCACCTATCACTGAAGTGACAGCCTCATCAGTTGATATGTTGATAATATGTTCATAATACCCCAACTGACTCCACCTCCGTTTTGACCATTCTCCGTTAGTAATGCCATTGCTTAAACTATTCTACGAAGTATCTAAGTGAAAATATGCTCGCAAATAATTAACAAATGTCTCGTATTTTAATGAACATGTATTTCATGGAAAATAAACACAAACATTTTCTATCGAAACTTCAAAAGTCAATTCATTATTAGCATGCTGCGCAACCACCATCCACAATGATATCAGCACCAGTTGTGAAGGATGACAATGGGCTCAGCAAAAATAATATGCTATTAACGAGCACGTCAGGCTCAAGAATTTGTCCTTTAGCAAGGGGTTGACGGTTTAAAAATGTGTCTGGTGGCAGTTCACCTGCATTTGCCTTAAACATTGGAGTATTCATAGCTGTAGGAGACACAGAGTTAACACGAATGTTGTGTTTTCCTAATTCGAACGCAACGCTTTTGGTCAACATCAAAATAGCAGCTTTGGCAGAGTTATAGATACATGTTCCTCGCGTTGCAATGTGTGAACCCTGATTGAACAAAATGTGTTTGAAATTAACTTTTTATGATGCGTCTATGAACTTATGAGATTCTACTTACAATCGAAGCAACATTAACAATCGCTCCATGTATTTCATTTGCAATCATTCCTCGAGCTACTGCCTGAGTGACGCCAAACACGGCTTTCAGGTCTACATCCATAATCCTAGTAAAATATTTAAAAAAGCTTTTGAAAAATCGTACAGCATGAAGAAAACCAAAATAGTTTTCATAACTAACTTATCAACTTGATCTTCAGTTATGTTAAGAAAGTCCTCAAAGATAATTATGCCAGCATTATTAACCAAGTAATCCATCGGACCAAAACCTTTGACCAGTTGTTGCGTTTGTTTCCAATTTGAGATATCAGCTACCTCAGCTACAATCTTTGGAAACTCCTTTTTCAGTTGCTCTACAAGTGAAGCGTCTCTTTCCAGTGTAAAAACTAGAGCATTGTCTTTGTACAACCGTTCAATTAACGAGCGTCCGAGACCTTTAGATATTAAATTTTGGGTATCGTATTTTTATTATTTTTTCCACAGATTAGGTTTGTTAGTTTGTAACAGTAACATGAAATAGTAACATTTACCCTTTCCTCCACCGGTAATTAACACCCGCTTACCAGCGAAGGAATAATTTACAGAACTTTCGGGAGATTGACTCATTTTGAAATGTTTTGCAAGAAATGGTACAAAGAAACTCCAGTGTAGTAGTGTTAAAATTAAAGTGATCCAACATGCTCTTGACCTAGCGCTTCTTATATACTCATTCAATACGAGTTCTATTTGATAAGCGTTACTCACTTCTTGATCACATGCTTGAGCTTCATTGAGCGCAATCACATTTAGTCTACATGCTAGCGATAATGTATTATACAGAATTCAGGAGGATTATATATGATCATACTTATTGCATGCTTGTGCCCATAACCTTGCATTTTGTAAAAAAAACAATAATTTCTTTACGACCAATCTCTTCTCCATACTATCAAAAGTACAAGTAAGAGTTATATCAGTTATATCCATTTTAATCGAGTTTCATTCATGCCATAGTATTGGATTGGGTCAAAGATAATGTATGACAGATTATCTGGTTCAGCCATGTTGAGATAGTTGACATCAACAACTTGAGGTAACACTAGTATTCAATATTCAGATGTGGCATTTTTTGGTAATGTGAAAAGTGTTTTAAAATGATTTTATTGTTTAAAAGTCCAAACTGGAGTTGGCCTAAATAAGAGCATTAGTTGATGCATGCATGTAATCATGTAATGTAAGTAGTAGGCTTCAATATCAATCCAGCTTCAATCTGTATGCTAATTAAACAATTGACACATACTCTTGCATTTTCCGTTTAGAATGTATTCAAACCTGTATGCAACATGTATTACTACCACAATCATAATATCGACGGACGGGTTGATGGTTGTGGTGAGAAGTAAATGAAAACTCCTAGAATTCGTGCATTAAAAACCTCTAGGTACATTTGACATGTTTTTAAATAGACTTAGCTATAAAATGCATTCCTCATTTGTTTTTTACGTCGTGACGTAATACATACATGTGAATTTTAATGACGCGAAACACGAACAAACGATTAGTGATACTAAATACGAATTTTATGTTTATCTTCAGAAAAAGGAACATGTATCTCTGTCTTGTTATTCTGGAAAAACGTTCTGGTCAAAAATGACAGAATGCTTTGGTGAGAAATGAGATCGACAAGTGAGTATGATAGTAATATATCATACCTTTTTATGGTCGGGTTAAAGCATTTAATTTCATTGGGCTGGAGAAGATGAAAAACGTCAGGTATGTCTGTGTAATGCAATGGAAAGTGTTGTGTTGTGACTTCTGACGAAGCAGACGTTCTATGCCCACCTCACACATGCAAACCACGATATATGTCTCAAAGCCCCAGCTGCTAATCGAAGGAAGTTATATGCTTTTCTGGAATAGATCCAATATATCTGCTCACCACACATTGATTTCACACATTTGCTAGCAAGCAGTCATGTAGCTCAGTTGTCAGTTCAGTAAACTCATACATAACCTTGATTCCTTTATGTCCACATTTAATTCAGGATTTGACAGTAACTGAAAACTCACCCAACAGCGTAGTTAGTAGTGTCACGCCGGTTGGACGCAATAGTTTCATCTCGCATCATGTTAAATAGATTGTCATCCAGTTGATATGCACATAATAGTATATTATAGCTTGTTGCAGTGAACTGTGAACCATACCATCATCAACAAGATACAATGGATTTTCATGAAATTCCGCTCGAAACTAGCCCGGAAATTAAGGCTAATCCCATATCAAAATTATTCTTATTATGGCTACTTCCTTTTCTGAGAAAGGGTGCAAAGAATGATTTGAATGCTGGAAATGTTTACAAAGCATTGCCGGAAGACTGTTCGTCAAAGCTCGGCACGGCTGTCCAAGCGTAAGTCTACCTATTTAGTACATGTAATATGTTCACATAAGCTAAAAAGCGCTA
The DNA here is from genome assembly GCA_001718145.1 of Orchesella cincta. Lineage (NCBI taxonomy): Eukaryota > Metazoa > Arthropoda > Collembola > Entomobryomorpha > Orchesellidae > Orchesella > Orchesella cincta. The sequence goes on along the minus strand of LJIJ01000038.1, from coordinate 170,003 downwards.
TATGATTTGCATGGATTCACATTTAATTTTTACATGCAACAATTGCAGAGAGTGGGACAAAGAACGTAAACGTGCAATCTCTGAAAATAGACAACCAAAACTATGGAGGGTTGTGAGGAGTATTGTCTGGAAAAAGTATTTAGTAGTTGTGATCGTTTGCTGCTTCGACGAATTATTTCTGAGGTAAATCTATGAGTTTTTTGCTATGAAATGTTTTATAATGCAATACCGAATAGAATACAATTCCCTAACCGAATGAATTATTCAACACGTCTAGAACCGTTCAACCGTTAGCATTAAAGAATTTCATCAGAACGTTCAGAGAAAACACTGATGATCCCGACGTTCGCAAAAAGCAGTTTCTATATGCTGGTGCACTCGTGGCATGCACATTAGGTCATGCAATTTTCTTCCAAAAGCTAATTACTGCTACTATGCACATGGGCATGAAAATGCGACTGGGGATTTCTTCAGTCATTTACCGCAAAGTAAGCTAAAGCCCGTGTATCTGTATGTAACTGATCCTGAAGAAGCGTATATTCATTCTTATCCGTAATTATTTCCAGATTTTAAAACTTCGAAAAGCAGATTCGGAGCAGACCAACGTAGGAAAACTTGTGAATTTTTTGTCCAGTGATGTTAGTCGGCTGGATCAAGTGTTCAACTTGCTTCACTGTTTCATCATTGCACCATTTCAGTTAGCCATATTTAGTTATATGCTTTGGAGAGAATTGGGAATAGCAAGTTTAGGAGGAATTGGATGTATTTTATTCATTTTGCCACTTCAAGGTATAATTTTAAACGAAAATTTTTGCCATCGGAGAAACATAGCGTTGAATATGGTTTTTTTATTCTTCAGTATTAATAGGAAGGTTTTCCATGTACTTCCGGATTCGCATTGCAAGAAGGACAGACGAACGCGGTCGCTTCTTGAATGAAATTATAAGTGGAGTTCGATTGATAAAAATGTATGCCTGGGAAAAACCATTTGCTTCTGTGGTAGCGGGACTTCGAAGGTATATTTCCTTCAGGATACAATTTTTTAAAGGATAAATCGACCTTTGAACTATTGAATATATGAATATGACAAGTTATATTTGGATGAGTCTACGCAAAAATATAAGATGCAAAATCGTTACATCATTTTAGGAGTGAAATCAAGTTCGTTCGAAGGCATTTGTATCTGAGAGGAATATACGTGTCTGGGATGATGATTGCCTGGAAAGTGATACCATTCGCTGCACTCATTCTTTACGTTGCATTAGGAGACACCTTAACAGCCGACGCAGCCTTTTTCAGTATTTCTGTGTTCAACATTATCCTACAAGCAATTATGAATAGGATACCAAATGCTGCGTCGCAATTGGGAGAGTGCCTTGCTTCATTAAACAGAATCGAGGTGAGCCAGGGCTCTTTTGTAGTTTATGGGTTTTATGATTTCAAATAATTTTCACTTAATGAAATAATCTGCTGGATTTGTATTAGCTTTACCTACTTTCCAAAGAAAACCAGTCGTCAAACGCTGTCGAATTCATAAACAATGAATTGTTGCAAAATGGGAAAACGAAACACCAAACTGAAAATGGGGTCGAGCAAAAAGCTTGTGAGCCGAGAATTCTGCTAAATAATTATTCTGCAAGGTTATAAAAAAAAGTTACACAATTGTGATCTGGATAGAAAAAATATTGTAAATTGTACAATTAATACTATTCTAAAATTTAGTTGGACAGAACCTCAACAAACACTTCAAAATATCAACGTTAATTTGAAAGGAAACAAGCTTGTCATGGTCATAGGACATGTTGGAGCTGGAAAGGTTAAAAGCTTAAATTATTACTCACTAATTTGGACCCATTTAAAAATCTTTTGCTGCAGTTTCGTGTAACCTTGCATGCTGGCAAAGCCGAACTACTACAATATCATAACCGCTTTTGATGAATTTCATGCAGTCATCATTTCTAAATGCTATATTGTCTGAACTGCCAATCACAACCGGAAATTGTCAAATTCAAGGACGCCTCTCGTATGCATCTCAAGAGGCATGGATATTTCCCTCGTCACTTCGACAGAATATCCTCTTTGGTCTTGAAATGGACACTGAAAGATATTGGAAAACTATCAAGCTTTGTTGTTTGTCCGACGACTTGAAACAGTTTCCAGACGCAGACTTGACATTAGTTGGAGAGCGTGGAGTAGCCCTCTCAGGAGGTAATGAATAAATGCATCATTATGAATATATTCGTTTCAAATGTCATATTTAGATCTAACTACTTTATACTGTTCTTTTATAGGGCAAAAAGCTCGCTTAAACCTCTCACGCGCAATTTACCAGGATGCTGATATTTACCTGTTTGATGATCCATTATCGGCTGTTGATACGAAAGTGAGCAAGACACTGTTCCATGAGTGTATCAAGGAGTATTTAGATGGAAAGCTGAGAATATTGGTGACACATCAACTTCAATATTTGCCATTTGCTGATCACATTATTGTTCTGAATAGGGTATGAGTTTATACGCTTACTATGTAATGCTTGCATGAATTATAACCGTTCAACTTTGATTTTGTAATAACACTAGGAAGGAGGTATCTGGAGCCAAGGAACATACGAAGAGCTGAAAAACAGTGAGGTTGATTTTGCCAGTTTAATTGATGAAGAATACTTTAATAGGAACAATGAGCAGAATGAAATGTCGGATAAAGGAGGGTTAAGTGAGAAAGCATTAGAAAAACGAAGAAGTAGTACAACTAGCGATGGCAAGAACGATCCTAAAAGTGAAAACAAAAGACTTTTAGATGGCAGTCCAGTATTAAGAAAAAATGATGAACAAAAGGATGTTGGTTCAGTTGGAATTGGAACATACTTTAGATATTTTAAATCAGGAGGCTCCTACATTGCAATTGTACTGCTGTTACTGGGATTTGCTTTAGCACAATCCCTTCACAATTTCATTGATTATTGGCTTTCACTCTGGTAAGTTTCAATACTAAGCAAACGCTTAGGCGCAAAGTAAACTCGTGCTAGCCTTGTTTGATTTGGGTGAAACACATTGCTTTAATTTTTATGTAGGACCAATTCCGTTGCAGTATCTGAAGATTCAGTTGGTTCTGAATCAAACATTACCATAAATGCCAATTCTACAGGATTGAATAATTGGACATCGCTTTTTACGCCATTATCAGAAAACGATGATGAGACCTCGAAGCAGTCCTTTTATGCTTATGTTTATTGTGGGCTTGTTGGATTCTATATATTTATGATAGTATTTCGATCACTGATATTTTTCTGGTATTGTATGAGGATCAGTATTAATCTTCATGACGGCATGTTTGAAAGTTTGGTACGAACTCCAACTAAATTCTTTGATGACAACCCTTCAGGTAACTGTGATGTCCAAATGTAAAATGCACCTCAAGCAATGTTTCCAATAAGTTTATAGTGTTTGAATTTGCCAACAGGTCGGATTATGAATCGCTTTACAAAGGATTTGAATCACATAGGCACGCATGCATTAACTTTATAATAACATTTTCATACTATTTTTTACTCTTTTTTACGTTTCTAATTTGCTTAAAAAATTGTTCACTGTTTATAGACGAGTATCTGCCTTTAGCATTTTTTGACTTTGTGACTATGCTCCTTTCGCTGATTGGTATGATAGTAATAAATGTCGCCGCCAACTATTACACGGCTGTACCATCCGCAATTCTGTTGTTTTCGTTGTGGAAACTTCGTGGATTCTTCTTGGCTTCAGCTCGAGATCTGAAAAGATTGGAAGCATTAGGTGAGATTAAGCTGTGCGAACAAGCTTCACTGCGGCATGCAAGTAATACTAGGCAAATACTATCTTAATTTCTTACTCTTTTTAGCAAAATCCCCCATGTTCACACATGTGACAATGACGGTTCAGGGTTTGACAACGGTTCGGGCTCTCAGGGCGGAGAATCGAATTTTGGACCAGTTTGAGAAAATTCAGGTAACCTGGTGGCTCAATAACTGCGGGGCTACGTGAGATTTATTAATTAAATCTTAACGTCCTGCCCTTTTAAACTTGTTACAGGACGCACACACTGCCGTGTATTATATGCTATTCATGAGTAGCCGCTGGTTTGCAATGTGGCTTGAAATGATGTCCTCTGCATTTCTTGCCGTAGTGACCTTTGGGTTTTTATTATTGACTACTTGTAAGTTGAACTAGCGCACACATAAAAACGCTGCATGAATAGAATGAAAGTATTAATTACTACTCATTTTTTCCGCAGCTGCAGAAAGTGGAAGTGTCGGAGTAGCTATTACTACAATTATGGGCCTTGCTGGAGCTTTACAATGGGGTACGTTTTAATTTTTCTTTAATTTCATTGCGCTCAATCCTCAACGCACAAATAGAATTGTTTGGTTACTTCTTGCATAGGTATTAGGCAGTCAGCAGAGACGGAAAATTATATGACTTCAGTACAGCGTGCTTTTGAGTACTGCAATTTGACACCAGAAGCCCCAATTGAAAAACCTGATGGTACGGCTGTGGATATTTATATTTGTAGAGAAGAGCATGAGGCAGGATCGGCAGGATTTTGAGCCAAACTATTTAAATTTTGGAATTTATATTGTAGATTCTAAGATTCTACACAATTGGCCAAGTGAAGGTCGAGTAAGTTTTCAGAACGTGTCATTGAGTTATGACGGCCAGAAGGAGAACAGCGTCCTCAAAGAACTCAATTTTTCTACGGGACCTCAAGAAAAAATTGGAATAGTTGGAAGAACTGGTACAACAGTAACAAGCATGCACCTATTTATACTATTATTTAATATATTTTAAAATTCACCAACCAAACCAACCTTATTTTGTTTGCATAAAGGTGCTGGAAAAAGTTCATTGATAACCGCACTTTTCAGACTCACGGAACCTGAAGGCGTTATCAGCATTGATGATGTTCCCATTCATGATATTGGGCTGCATGCTCTCAGGTCTAAAATTTCAATCATTCCACAAGATCAGTGTTGTTCACAGGTAGTTTGAGATACAATTTGGACCCATTTGACGAGTTTGTGGATGATCAATTGTGGCGAGTGTTACAGGAAGTAAGTAAGCCCAGTTCAATGAAGCCGGAGGTCACTCATGATACAATTATAGGACAAAAGATAAAAATGAAGCTTTTTGTTACTGAAGGTGGATCTGCATCATGCAGTTCAAAGTTTGGACAACCAAGTAGCTGATGGGGGCTCAAATTTTTCTCTTGGTGAGCGCCAGTTAATTTGTTTGGCTCGCGCAATTTTGAGGAAGAATCGAATTCTTGTATTAGATGAGGCAACTGCGAACTGCGATCCGGCGTAAGTTTCATTATATCTATATTTGGTGTGTTTTGCATGCATTTTATTTGACAGTAATATTTGTTTGGCAGTACGGATCATTTGGTTCAACATACAATCCGTGCCAAGTTTGCTGATTGCACAATACTGACGATTGCTCATCGACTTCAAAGCGTTCTTGACAGTGATAGAATTATGGTTCTCGATGTTGGAAAAATTGTGGTATGAAAAATGATCTTCCTACTAGTTCCCTTTGTTTTACATATATATTAATTACTACTGCTAGTAATTAATAAATAATTAATGCCTTCATAATTTCAGGAGTTTGATAGACCGGAAGTTCTGCTTAAAAATGAAAACGGAGCTTTCTCAAATATGATGAAGCAACACAGCCTTTTGGAGGAGCAAGTGAAATAACGACATACTTAACTTCATCAAAACTCTGTGATTTGTTTATTCGTTGGCTTAAAACAATATTAGTGATACATACTTTTTGTACCGATGCATTCTGACTGAAATTTTCATAAAAAAATTATTATACAACAAAAAAAACTCTAATTTAAACTTTGTTCTACATTCAAAGAACAATAAAAGTACCTTAGTACTCAAATTATTGAAGGATTATTTAATTAACATAAATTGCATTGCTTTTTCATGAAACTGTCAATACTTGTATAAAATGAGCTCATTTCTGTCAACCGGTTACATTTCTGCCGCAACAAGGTAATATAATACACCATCGTGACATGGATTTCAGTTACCTGAATTGGATACTACCTGCTACCACATATGCACACGAATACAACAAGCTATGCAGGAGAGCATCTTCCAGAGAACGTAAACAACCACTAACGCAATCATTGAATGTTTATACACTTAGATAGTTTTATCTCATGCAAACATTGCAAACAACAATACCAAAGTAAGACAGAAATGTAAATAACGTATGCAACCCAATATGATCATCAGAGATGATCTGGGTCTGTGTTTAAGTCATGAAAAGTTAGGATGATGTCATGCACCAATGATAATAATTTTGTTGCCGGTATGTGGACAGCGAATCACGCACTCATCTCAGTTCAGTAGCTCATTGTGTACCGTGGATTGGAGTTATAACCTTGAAATCTTCCGAGTTAAGAATTACTTTGTATATTCCCACATTTCAAATATGACATGTGCTTTAGTACAAATCTAAGAATCGAATTCATCTGAATCTGATTGTATCAATAATAAAATGGGTTTTCATGAAATTCGGCTGGAAACCAGCCCGAAAATTAAAGCAAACCCCATATCAAAACTGTTTCACTTGTGGTTACTTCCTTTTTTGCGTAAAGGATCAAAGAAAGATCTGACTTACGAAGATGTTTATGAAGCACTACCAGAAGATTCTTCGTCAAAACTTGGCTCCATTGTTAGAGCGTAAGTTAATCCTTTAATTTAATTTTATTGTAGTATTGCACTCTTGTATGTTTCACAATAAATTGCAGACAATGGGATAAGGAATGTAAGCTCGCTAATTCCGAAACCAGACAACCTAAATTGTGGAGAGCCGTATGTAGGATAATTTGGAAAGAGTATTTGGTAATTGTGATCATTGTTTGTTTTGACGAGTTAGGCTTGAGGTAAATCTAAACTATTTAACAGCTTAATTTATACTGAAGTTTCGATTCGAGGTGAGAGGGCCTTTATCTTAACTATGTATACTTACAGAATCATTCAGCCATTAGCTTTAAGAAGTTTCATAAGAACCTTCCGAGAAAATACTGCGGACGACGATGTTCGAAAAAGGCAGTTCATATACGCTGGTGTTCTTGCCCTTTGTGCACTACTTCATCCAACAATATATTCAAAGCTGGGCGAGTTCTGCATGCATATTGGCATGAAAATGCGGTTAGGAACATCATCTATCATTTACGAAAAAGTAATAAATATGGCATTTTTATAACTATATTATGTCGTTTTATAGCTCATTTTACTTCGATTTTCTTGTTCAAACAGATTTTAAAAATTCGTAAAGCAGATTCTGAACAAGCAAACGTAGGAAAGTTAATAAATTTGCTGTCTGGGGATGTGAGCCGATTGGATCAAGCTTTCAGTATACTTCATGTTTTTGTCACTGCTCCTGTTCATTTAGGAGTATTTAGCTATTTGCTATGGAATGAATTAGGAATCGCTAGCTTAGCTGGGCTAGGCTGCATTTTCTTCATTTTGCCATTCCAAGGTAAATACAGTTTCTGATAATAGTGATAATCCAGAAGAAGCTTTTCTTTTTAGTTTTGTTAGGAAGATTTTCCATGTACTTTCGTACTAATATAGCAAAAAGAACGGATGAACGTGGTCGCTTTCTTAACGAAATTGTGAGTGGGATCCGTCTAATCAAAATGTATGCTTGGGAGAAGCCATTTTCTGAAGTAGTCGCAAAACTGAGAAGGTTCCTTATGTCTTTATACATACCGTTAATCCTTATTGGAAATAATACAAGTATATAAAACGCACGTATTGATTTTAGGAAAGAAATCAAATTTATTCGAAGACATTTGTACCTCAGAGGAATGTCCATATCTTTACATTCGATGGCGTGGAAGATGATACCATTTGCTTCTCTAATTCTTTATGCCGCATTAGGAAATACTTTAACGGCAGACAAAGCGTTTTTCACTATCGCAGTGTTTAATATTATGCTGTTAGCTATCATGACTAGACTTCCAAATGCTGCGTCTCAGGTGGGAGAGTGCCTTGCTTCGTTAAATAGAATCGAGGTGAGTTTATGATCTCCGATGTAATACAAGTAGAAGCAAAAGGATATGATATGACTGATATGAGTATATGGAAATTTACGCAATTCTGAACTGGATTCATTTTTAGGCGTTCTTGCTTAATAAAGAAAGCGAAAGTAGTTTAAACACTCAAAAATTTGTGGGTAAATGTCAGGAAACGGACAAGAATCCACAGAATGACAATAACACACAGCAAGGGGCCATCGTGCCTAGCATTTTGATGGCAAACTACTCGGCAAGGTTATAACAGGGCCATGTCCCAGAATATGTTTATCTTTTTTATCGTATTAATGTTTGAAACTGATGACAAATTGGGAATCGATTTAAAATTATGTACCTTTTGTTAAATCAAATGTAGCTGGAAAGAATCTCAACAAACTTTAAAAAGCTTAAATCTCAGTTTGCAAGGAAATAAGCTGATTCTTATTGTTGGCCATGTTGGAGCTGGAAAGGTGACCTAGCCCATATTATTCATTGATTTTGACCCATTTAAAAATCTCTTGCTCAAGATTTGTGTAACATTGCTTGCTGGAAAGCCGAACCATTACAATGTCATAACCGCTTTTGATGAATTTCATGCAGTCATCATTTCTAAATGCTATATTGTCTGAACTGCCGATCACAACCGGAAATTGTCATCTTCAAGGACGCCTCTCGTATGCATCTCAAGAGGCATGGATATTTCCCTCGTCACTTCGACAGAATATCCTCTTTGGTCTTGAAATGGACACTGAAAGATATTGGAAAACTATCAAGCTTTGTTGTTTGTCCGACGACTTGAAACAGTTTCCAGACGCAGACTTGACATTAGTTGGAGAGCGTGGAGTAGCCCTCTCAGGAGGTAATGTATAAATGCATTATCATTATAATTAACTTGTTCGGATCTAACTACTTATACTGTCTTTTATAGGGCAAAAAGCTCGCTTAAACCTTTCACGGGGCGATTTATCAGGATGCTGATATTTATCTGTTTGATGATCCCTTATCGCTGTTGATACGAAAGTGAGCAAGACACTGTTCCATGAGTGTATCAAGGAGTATTTAGATGGAAAGCTGAGAATATTGGTGACACATCAACTCAATATTTGCCGTTTGCTGATCACATTATTGTTCTGAATAGGGTATGAGTTTATACGTTTACTATGTAATGCTTGCATGAATTATAACCATTCAATAACCGTTTGAATTATAAAATATAGGAAGGGGGTATTTGGGGTCAAGGAACATACGAAGAGTTAAAAAACAGTGAGGTTGACTTTACAAGTTTGATAAACAAAGAATATTTCAATGGCGATGATCAATACAATGAAGAGGAAGTGACAGGTGTCACTCAGAATGGGTTGAATAGGCGAGAAAGTGTGACTAGTGAAGATAAAAACACACAAAAAAGTGAATTCAAAAGTCTTTTAGATGGAAAGTCGACAGTACGAAAGAATGACGAGAAGAAGGATGTAGGCTCAGTGGGTCTAAGAACATATTTTCGTTATTTCAAACTGGGTGGATCTCACATATTAACCATGCTATTATGGATGGCGTTCATCATGGTACAACTTCTAAATAATGGCACTGACTACTGGTTGTCCCTGTGGTATTATAAATTTTTCAAGTGGCTTTACAAGTCGTGTTTCTATATGAATTTGCTGCCTCATTTCCGGTCTTTGTCTCATATAGGACTAATGCCGTAGCTAAAGTTGATGAACCAGACACAGTAGAGCTACATGAGCAAACAAATTCTTCAACTGTTGCAGCCAACTCTGACGAGCTCTCGAACCAAAACTTTTATGCTTATGTTTACTGCGGACTAATTGGAATTTTTATTTCTATTGTTGTTTTCCGCTCCATCATATTTTTCTGGTACTGCATGCGAATCAGTATTAATTTGCATGATTTTATGTTTGGAAGTTTGGTACGAACTTCCGTTAAATTCTTTGATGACAATCCCTCCGGTAAATGTTAAATTTATGCTATAATTTTACGCACAAAGGTTTAACCAAATTCTAGTTATCATAAAAATGAACATTTTAAAATTGTCAACAGGGAGGATTATGAATCGGTTTACAAAAGATCTAAATCAGATTGATGAGCACTTACCCATAACATTTTTTGATTTTATGTCCGTATATCTGTCATTATTTGGTGTGGTGGCAATTAATGTGTTATCCAACTACTACGCAGTCGTCCCGGCATTTATTTTACTGGTATCATTGTGGAAAATCCGTGAGTTCTATTTATTGTCAGCTCGAGATCTAAAGAGATTGGATGCAGTAGGTAAAATTTTAAATTGCTGGTGATCCCCAAAAAATAGTTGAATTCAGATGGCAATGACTGACATAAATGTTTTTCCAGCTAAATCACCAATGTTCACACATGTTACAAACACAGTGCAAGGATTAACTACAATTAGAGCACTGAAAGCAGAAAACCGAATGGTGGACCAGTTTGAGAAAATTCAAGTAAGCACGTAATTTCTTAGATGTTTAATGCGCAAATGAAGTAACCAATCGTCATCAATGATTTCTATGTTTAAGGATGCACATACAGCGGTTTACTACATGTCATTCATTACTGGTCGCTGGTTCTCTATGTGGCTGGAAATTATGTCTGCCACGTTTCTTGCCGTGGTGTCATTTGGATTTATACTTTTGACATCATGTAAAAAAAATATTTACCCTACCTTGTGTTACTATAATATAATGGATAAAATTTGATCAATTCAATTTTATACCTACATACTTTCATTGTTCTTTACTGATGAATTTACAGCTGCGGATAGTGGCAACGTTGGGGTAGCTCTTTCAACAATTCTGGGCCTTGCTGGTGGATTACAATGGGGTTCCTTTAATTTTTACTAGGCTCAATCCTAAGTTTATAATTGGAAGTAAACATATTTTGATTGTTTGGTTACTTTTTGTAGGTATAAGGCAATCAGCAGAAACCGAAAACTATATGACTTCGGTACAGCGTGCTTTTGAGTACTGCAATTTGACACCTGAAGCTCCACTTAAAAATATGAATGGTATGCATTATTTTTTAAATCTTTTAGTCATCTGCTGTATATTTCTTAGTTTATATGCAGTGGATTTAAAGAAGCTATTTAAGTAGCTCAAATGAAGTTGTCTTATTTTACCCCAATTCTAATTAGTCCAACACAACAGCATGTAAAATTATTTTTTATTCATACGTTGTAGATTCTAAGGTTTCAAACGAGTGGCCAAATGCAGGTAGAATAAGTTTCAAGAATGTATCACTAAGTTATGATAATCTGAAGGATAACAAAGTCCTTAAAGAACTCACTTTCATGACATCATCAAAAGAGAAAGTTGGGATCGTTGGAAGAACAGGTTATTGAACTAATTGAGCTTCTTGTTTATGTTCTTCAAACTTAAGGCGTCTAACGATAAATTATCTTTCTTCGGAAACTACTCGTAGGTGCTGGAAAAAGTTCATTGATAACCGCACTTTTCAGACTCACGGAACCTGAAGGCGTTATCAGCATTGATGATGTTCCCATTCATGATATTGGTCTGCATGCTCTCAGGTCCAAAATTTCAATAATCCCTCAAGATCCAGTGCTATTCACAGGTAGTTTGAGATACAATTTGGACCCATTTGACGAGTTTGTGGATGATCAGTTGTGGCGAGTGTTACAGGAAGTAAGCTTTGAAGCCAGAGTTCAATTACAACGTTACAATTATTGGACAAATAATTTAAAGGAAGCTTTTTGTTACTGCAGGTTGATCTGCATAATGCAGTTCAAAGTTTGGACAACCAAGTAGCTGATGGGGGCTCAAATTTTTCTCTTGGTGAGCGCCAGTTAATTTGTTTGGCTCGCGCAATTTTGAGGAAGAATCGAATTCTTGTATTAGATGAGGCAACTGCGAACTGCGATCCGGCGTAAGTTTCATTACATCGATTCATCAACTATATATTTCCTGTTATTTGCATGCATTTTATTTGACAGTAATATTTGTTTGACAGAACGGATCATTTGGTTCAGCATACAATTCGTGAAAGTTTGCTGATTGCACAATACTGACGATTGCTCATCGACTTCAAAGCGTTCTTGACAGTGATAGAATCATGGTTCTCGATGTTGGAAAAATTGTGGTATGCGTTTGGTTTTCTTCATACAAATGTGTGGCGAGGTGAAAGTATAAATATTTATCTCAATATTGATGTGTAAATACACGCAGGAGTTCGATAGCCCCCAAGTATTGCTTCAAAAAGAAAACGGAGTATTCTCAAGCATGATGAAGCAATACAAGAATGGAGACAATTCAACAACGTGAACCTGATTGTTTATGCTAATTTGTTTAGCTAAAAATGATTAAAACATACTTTTATACTGGTGTACTTTTATACAAATAAAAATTAAATTATGTGTACATTTAATATTGCTACATAAATGCAAGTTTGATCCCCCCTTTCGTTACTCATCTTAGCCAAAACGGATCCTTGAAATGCAGCTTGTTTTGCTGACTGTACTTTTGGACTGTATCCTGAAGTGATTTCGTTAAACGAAAAATCGATTTTGATGCTGCTCTTATATCAAATACATATGAGCATATACATGAAAAATGCAACAGGAAAAGTTGCTTCTGCTTCTTCCTTCCCATCTGTGGTTTTATTACTCTAAGGATAGAGATGACTTTCTCCATACACTGATCTACGTTATCCGTTGTAGAAGGCAATGATTTATCCAAAACCAAACTAGTCAGTAACTGTTTCTCATCATATTTACACAGACCGTTGAACTGGAAATAAAAATTCACAATGGAAAACGATCCTCAAACTCTGGAAGAGATTGAGGCTGAAATTCTGGCTATTTTAGAAGACTGTAGAAAGAGAGGTCTGGGAAAAGACGAGATTCGTGAAATATTTTCACCTTTAGGACTTCCAGATCCTGTTCCAGTAGAAACTAACAATCCAGAAAAAAATGAAAATCAAGATTGTAAAAACGATGCTACGGACAGCAGCTACAAAAGCGAACGTGGAAGCTGGAAAAGGACATTCGTCTACATTGCATTGGTTATACTAATTGGAGCATTTACGGTCCATAACTATGAAGAAGAGTTGAAAGGCATCCGTTTTCACGTTTTGGCCATCACTCGTATTGCTCTGATTAAGGTTTGATTTTCTCTAATTTTCATTAAAAAGTTGGTCAAGATGGTTTCAAGAGTAAAATCTAAATGATTTGTATCCGCACAGATTTTGCCATATTGGGACTGGACAGACATGTACTACAGCCGCTGCTTGGTTCGAAATCCATTTTTCGAAGCCCCAAATCTAAACGTGGATGATTGCAACGTACGATGACAATAGTAATTCAAATCTTCCACAGTTTGAGATTATCATTTCATATTTTCGTATTCCTTCGAAATACAATTTAAATGGGAAAACGAAATATCCCCAACATAATGTCATTGACTATTTTCAGCTGTGTGAAACCCTAGAAGGGATTGAGCGAGTTGGAAACATAAGTCAGGCAGCAGTAATTGAGCAGTACATAAAAAGGGAGCGTCCGTTCATTGTAACAGATGCAATGGATGATTGGCACGTGATGAAAACTGATCAATTTTGGTTCGACAATATTACAGAGGTACGATAATAGGTTTTAATGATTGAAAAGATGCACGACCATTTCCATTAAACCACATTTACAATGCTTTCCAGATTTACATTCATCACAACAACTACCGGGTTTGTAATATTCAGACAAATCTGAGAGTTTCTTATGGGGACCTAGGGAAAGTAATGAGAAAGTTATACAGTCCTCATACAAGCCAATGGTTTCTGCATTGGTATGTCTGACATATTATTACCAAACAAACGTAAAACTATCCCATCATTCTGCTTCATTCATCAGTGGTTTAAAAAAAATATTAAATAGGGAAAACTGTCAAAAAGAAAGCGCCAAAGTCACAAGGCAGTTTTATAAACGGCCATATTTCATCTCAAACTCTCTGGATTTTACTGGCTCCAACTGGGTTATGATGTCCTCAGATTTCCGGGGAAGGGTTTACAAAAAGGTGACTGTTTCTTGAAATCTATACTATGGTTATTCTTGCTATGAAATAACATGACACTTTCTGTACTTAGATCGAATCAAGTGACAGTCTTTCGATGCTGTATCAAATTAGGGGATTTAATCACATCCGTTTGAGCCCACGCGAAACGTGTCGTGGTTATTGCCCAGAGTTAATTGAAACTCTTGCAGAAGGAGAAATACGTAAGGAAAATAAAATTTCTATAATTATTTTTCTTTCTAATCGGGCTTTAAATTGAGACTGATGAAGAACCTCCTTTTTGTTAATTTCAGTGGTAACAACAAACCTCCTCTGGATTCTTGAGTACATTCCAGGTGAAGATGGTGATAACTTGGCCATCTTATCTGAAGTATCCTGGCCATCTCTCGAGTGAATAACTTCACGTTCACTTTCTCAATCATGTATTCAGTTTCACTAACAAAGTGGTAGTCTTTATGTAAAAAACGAAATAAATGAAAGTTAATGCTAATGCAAATGCAATGGGCCATTTTTATTCCAAGCAGCATATATAGCTGATAATAATTACAATTTGGGTAGTAGCGTAGTTCTTTGGGTAGTAGTGGTTTCATGGGCTTCATGTCTTTGGTGGTTCACACTTTTTCTGTGCCTATGGACGGGATGGGATAACTATGGTAGCGTCCACTCTTCAGTTTGATCAATACTCCCAGACTGCAAATCTACTCAAGTCAAGAATCTCATAACACACTCAGTAGTACTCACAATGCATTATTGTTGCAATCGTTGCAATTTGCAAGCTTGTATTGCACAGAAAAATTAATTTCAAACAAGTGAAAGTCATACATTTGCATCAACATGTCTCGTGTTAGTAAAGTAGCTAGAAAACTTGAGGAGGAACAAAACATTGATGAAACGGTTACAGAATTTCTTCATGCTCGCCAAGACCGTATTCGCCAGAGAAGAGCTCGGATTGCAGATAAAATAGCACTGTAATTTGCGAATTGAATTATGTATAATAAGGATTTTATTAATACTCATCATAATTGATATTGCTACTTTCTGCAGTAAGAAAAAAAACGACGAAGGAGACACAGGCTCAATAGCATCCTCATTGGATTTTGTAACAGGAGAAAACAAATCAACTGCTGGATCCGGAGGTGAATCTGGGTCAAAAGACGGAAGTGGAAAGTCAAAAACAAAAAAGGATGGCAGTCCAGGAGATCCTTCATCATCACAAGATCTTAAAAAGTCGACTGTTGACTCACTTGATGTACAAATTGAGGAAAGTCGCAAGCAACTTGAGCAAATTATATTAGACGGTGAAAGCTTGGTAACTAAATATGTAGTTATGCTTTGGCTTTGATGTTGTTACAAAAATGCTTCATTACTTACAATTTTTTAAACTGGAGTATAGATTACAAACGTCAGAATTGCAGCTGAATGCCGTGAAAAGCTTCGTCACACAAAACAAACAGAAAACCGAAAAGAAAGGCTAGACCGTCTGCGTCAGGAATCCCAAGAGTGTCAAGAGCTATATGAAGATTTGAAACCCAATTGGGACCTCAAAGGAGAGAAAATTCTTCCTTTGGATTTGCATGCAAAAATAAAGTCCCAACAAAACGCTTGTGACGATCTACTCCAGAAAAAGCAAGACCTGATAATTTCCCTTCAGCGAGAAATTGAAGAAAACGATTTTGATTATGAAACCAACTTGGAAATGTATCAAAAGGATGTTAGCCTTATGGGCGACAGGATTGATGATGGAGTAGATGATTTGCAGTCAGCATTCTTAAATGAGTTGAATTTAATAGAGGACTATACATGTCGAAATCGTGAGGTTCTTCTGGAGGAAAATCAGCGTGAATGGATGGATCTTTTGGAAGACTTTGAGACAATGGAAGAAGGCCACCTTGAAGAAAGAAAGAAGGATGCTCTCAACAAATTCCAGATATTGAATGAGATGTACATATCTGTGAAACAAGAGTGTCGTGCTATGCGTCACAAATTTGAGGATGACCTTCGCATCCTTATTCAAGAACTGGAGCAGATTAAATATGCTACTCAGCTCAACATGGAAAAACTCCAGTATAACCTCGCCATCATTCGCAAACGATTTAAAGAAAATGTAGAGATGAAAAACATGATGAAAAGGCTTCTCCTCAAGTTTAACGACAGATTTACCAACAAGTCTCGACAGCTAAAAGCCAAAATGGAGGCAGGGAGAAAGGAAGCCAAAAAGATTTTAAATGATATTGAGAAGCTAGAGGAAAGTGTGCAAAATTTTGGTAGAAAAACTCTACACTTGGTTGTCTCAGACTATAACAAATACATGGATTTGTGGATCATTAGCGAGGAAATTGTTCGAGAAAGACTACAAAAGCTGTTGGACAGCGAAAAGTTTATTTTTGAAACTCAACTCGGAGTCGAGGATCCCATGCCAGAGCTACTATTTATGGATGAAAGACCGGATGCTGTGACTAAGTATATGCGGAAGAAAGGCGCTAGCTATACCGAATGTAAATAGTAGCTAACAAAACTAATTTCTCTTTTAAATTGTGTCATTTGATACTAAGTAATTGATATCTTTCCAGTGTCTCAGTCTTTGCCGAATAAGAAAAAGCAGACAAAAACTTCTAGCACGTCTTTAGAAACTGAAGCGGAAGAGGACACACTTTTTGATGAAACTGCTGAGCTTAAAACTGATCGTGAGACAGGCAAACCAACTTCCTGTTTGCCGAATGCCAGTCTTCTCATAATACCTTCAGACTCTATTGTATGAATTTGATGTTATGAATTTTCCCGTGTTAAACCATAGTTCAAAGTATAAGCATATAAAACAATTTATTTCATAGGAATTTATCCCAGGCCCAGAACCAGATCCTGTGATTCAAAGAAGGTTGATGAAGCATGTGGCGAAAGTGATTTGCGATGAAAGCGGCTTTATAGTTGAAGATGAGCTCAGGAGGTTGTTAGACCCCTTGATGGAAACTGAGAGAAACCTTGTGAATTTGGATGCACTACTTAAAGTAAAACTCACGTTTATTCCAACTTACACAGCAACTTACCTATTTTCAATATGAATGAGTGAATTAGCGGCTTGCTTATATAGGCATTAGGAATAAAAACGGTGTCTGAGATGCAATATTTGGCACATTTCTTATTGAAACGATGTCGTGTGACTAAAGGTGTTATATCCAGAGTAAGAAAATCTAAAAAAAACGCATGATAACCATATTATATTAAAATGTATGACATGACAGTTAATACAATGAACAACATCTTTAGATTGGATCCCAAGACTCAGCACATCTTACGGAAATGAATGTAAGTTTGGATGGCATTCTCGGTAAAAATGCAATGGATGATTTGGAATCACGCTCCGGCTCAATGTCAACTAAATCTAAAACTCCATCTCCATTGCTGACGGCTATGGTTGATAACGTCGTCTCAGATGAGGATATTACTGGGGGTTCGCCAGTGTTTAAGGAATGCGAGTGCTCACCAGTAAATGACGAGGAGGAAGACTTTGAAGAAACAGAAGGAGAAGGAGCTGCGCTCGAAGTTCTTCATCCTCCTCAAGAGCAACGGAAGTCCACTTGTGGTAAAGATGGTAAGCACCCTTGCATGATTCCAGAACTAGCAGAAATCGACGACCAAGAATTGAGCCTCCCTGATTTCACTCACGCACCAGTACAATGCTCTCCAAAATGCTGCAGCCCAGCAGAGTCGGAGGAAGATATTATTGAGGAAGCCATTGTCACTATTGAGGACGATGAAGAATTGGAGGAAATGTTAGAGATTGGTGAAATTGAAGAAGGGAAAGAAGAACAGGCAGAAGAAGCCCATTCAAAATGTTCCACCTGTGGTGGCGAACCGCACGATCATCAGGATTGTTCATTGTAAGAAACGCCTAATCTTATAGCTAGTAACTTGGAATTTAGAAGTTTTACTCTTACAGTAAGTTGATTTCCTTTGCTTCAATTTCAGTGTATCAAACGCGGCCACAGTTCTTTCCTGGGCTGATCCAGCAGATCCACCTAATCAGCAGCTGAAGGATTTCCAGCAAACACAAAAAGTGGAATCTCCTGTAGTATCTGACCCAGTGGACGTAGATCAAAGGATTTCCGTATTTGCAGCCAAAACTGGCTCCGAGCAACCGTCTGAAATGACGATGATTGATGAATCGTTTGTAACCTTAATAAAAAGCATGATTCCAGACGAGTATCGTGAGAGTGAAGTCTCTATAGAATTTGAGGCAAGTGAATTTGCTCTCACTAAAAAGTCCGCCTCGGTGGAAGTTCAAAAAAGTGGGCTGCAAGATGAGGCTCGTGTTTCTGACTCCAAACCAGCTGCAATTGAAGGCGTTATTGAAACTTTGGGAGAGCCTGTGAGGATATATGATGAAATGATGCCGACTGAGTTTACTAGAAAGTCTACCTCGGGGATGACGTTACCACCCGACGACGATGATGAAGCAGAGACCGTTTCCATTCCATCATTGGATAGTAGCTCAAATGGTTCAGATGAATTTATGTATATTGAACCTGCTGAGGTGGTTGACGCGTTGACAGAGTTTTGCAAGGATTACAATGCCAAGATTACAGTGTAAGTAATTCATGCAAGTTTCCAAAACTTTGCTCTTCGTCGATAGGAGACTCTCATATTTATCGCTTGCAGGGAACTTCCAACATTGGATGAGCTGATCGATAAGAAACTGAAAACTTTCAAGTATCCAAAGCATTCAGCCCTGATGGAGTACTGGGAAAGACCGGTGCGTATGGTAAATGCGCGAAGTGAGGACTTGTGGGATACTATGCAGTATTGTTTTGAGCAGTACAATAAATCTTTGAAAGGTAGCATCAAAAGAAACTGTTCTTAGGAATTTAATTTGAAACAATAAAAAATTATATATTTTAAAAATCTTTCAGAACGAAACGAATTGGTGGAGCAAGTAACAAATCTCTACAAACAGAATTACGAGTTGAGTCATTTGATGAAGCAACATATCAAATCCGCAACTAAATTCCAACCAGCTCCTCCAATCAATCGAGCCGCATACAGTACAACAGACATGAAATATTGCCAATAATGTCAAATTAATTTCTCGCTAATAAACAATAATTGTTTATACAAAAGCCATTCCACATTGCCCCAATTTCTAGTCTTGCAACATCTCACCGAATAGTGGAAGCAATCTACGTGCTAAGCCAATTAAACGGATGAATTTTAATTACCGTTCGACATTCGTGCATTTCACACATTGGGAATCTGTAATTAATTACTGCATTACAATTTGTTCTATTCATTTTCTGCCAGACTTAAAAACACAAGTGGTAATAATAAGCTGGTTACCAGCTGCTGGTAGTTTTGTTAACGGACAAAAGTCACTAACTAATTGAATTTATGGATAGGACTAGTTTTATTAGAACTCATAATGTGACCTTACACTTGTTTAAACAGATTGCAAAATTACTTATTTTTGTGCCATAATAATATTATTTATCTTCCATGTTTCCTCCTCAGTTATCTTTGTTTGTTGGTCATTTTTATCACGTTTATCAGTTTTACGGGCTGTAAATAGCAAGGTAAGCCACATTATGACTTCACAAACCTTGAGAGGATCATATCTTTATGCGCTTTGTAACCTTAACCATTGAAATTTATAGAGTATGATGCTTTTATGGGCGTATATTAGTAAAAACCCCTAACAAAAAGAATTTGCATAGCTCACTATAAGTACTATTACGTAAGCTTGCTGTAAAAATACATGCATCACACATATATTCACCAGTGAAAACTCCTTCTTTGTCCGCAGGAAAAGCACTCCTTTCACTCTCTCTCTCTGGTTTCAGTTTTCACTTATCATGACACGAGCCAGCTCTTGTTCTTGTATTGCATGCTGCTTATGCTGCTGAACAAAGCCAGTAAAGAGCAAAGTATCAAGATCACGATGATAGCAGGCAGGAACTAAAGACACTTGGAAATATACATAAACCTAAAAGAATGGATCCCCATTCCTTATCCTATATAGTTCCAGTTAGAAATATTAGTTCTTTCTAACGTCCAATACATTATCGCCGTGACAGAGGCAATTTTCCATTGCCACTTGTACCACCATCAACATCACCTCCATTGCCACTGCTGTGCTATCATATTACATTGCAGAAGCACGTATAACGTTTTATGAAACACATTTTTGTTTAACATTTTACCGAAATCCACTCAACCAAGGTCTCTTCTGGGAGACCCGGAGATATCCCATGTTTTCTTCCACTCCAATCCTTTGCTCATTCACAACTTTTACTATAGTAGTCGGTGTCCTCTCTCTCATTCTCCTAGGCTTTTATAAACATTTAAGGTACAGCCTGCCAGCACACATACATGCATGCATCATTACGGCATATTTGTATTACATCCACATTCGCCCTAGCGTACTCATGATATGATGATGGTAAATAGTCCAATCCAACCTACTGAAATATCCAGTTCAGGTCCAATTCCAGCTCATACAATGCTGGGCAGCAGCTGATGAATAACACAGCAAAAACTCGTATTCAACTACTATACCGATGCGGTATCTCAATCTAAAGAATACGCCTATGCAGAAGATTTTTATTGCTTTCACAAACATGCTCACAGATTTTTTGTGTTTGTGACACGAAAAACTCTTTTTTCCTAGATATACTACTAGCTCGGGATATGGAGTGGGATACTAATTCTGTGAAAACAGTTTCATGCTGTATATAAGGGAAAAAATCTTGTTCCTCCAGAATAATATAAAAACTACAAGGGAATCCACATCTTTTTCAATTTTTTACTTCACTTCATGCCGTACTTGACTTCATTTCATCACGCTCAAAGACTCCAAATCCAATAGTATAAAACCTCATCTGTCAATTAATGACAAAATAAGAGAGTTCTCCTTGACTTTTGAGTGTGTGTCCGGACTGGTTCATAAAAGTGAAAGCGGAGCTCATCTTTTATTGATTTGCTATACACAGAATAGAAAAAGGACCCGAAAAGAAATACAAGAGTTACTGAGAGTTGGTTGTGAAAAATGGAAGAGGTGGACACAATCACGGTTGCAGTGTCAGGAATCGATATAAATAAAATTGAGCCGCTGGACACGAGGAGGTTGGTCACATTCATAAATCATTATTTGGCAACCACAGTCTCCTTCCTTAATCATTTTGCAACACAATGTGAGTCAAAGTTGGATCGCATGCAGCAGCAATTACACCGTGTGGAGTGTAGACTGAAGTTGCTGGAATGTAAACTAGCGTCGATACCTGGAATACCAAGTACCCCTACGGTGGAAGCAGCAGCTGCAGCAGCAGCGTCTGCGAAATCTTCAGCGCCAGTACCTGGTCCCAGTAGCAATAATACTAGTAACGCTTCCAGTAATAATGTCAATGCTGAACCAAATCAACCTCCTCCATCAGCTTTCCAGCTAAATCAACCATCCTCCTCCACAGCCCTTTCCACCTCGGAAAGCAACCAAAAGAAGGACGCTGCTGATACTTCAGATGAGAGCCAGGTGGAAGATGACACAAAATCTGGGACCAGTGCAAGTGCTTCGGCCAAAGATGACCCGAGATATGCAAAGTATTTTAAAATGATTACTGTTGGTGTACCCGTACAAGCTGTTAAGCTTAAAATGATGTCGGAAGGAATCGACCCCTCGGTGTTAGACAATTAATAGGGCTAACTCGCCAGTTCTATTCTCTCAAGTTTGAAGGACAACGTAAGATGGACGTGGTGTTTAAAACTGTTTTATTACGCCTATTTCATGCACTGTAAATGTATTATTACAGTTCTACATGATCACAGGACTTCTATCACAGCTCTTCAGATCGTTCTCTTTGGAGTTTCCACTATCATTTCTCTAAAATGACATGATTTTAGCCTTAGCAATAGCCTTAAATCTCTTTTAGAATTTTAAGGAAAGTGATACGAATGTATGTATATTATGTAAAATGGAAGTTTCAATTATCTCAAAATACCCACATACATTGTATACTGAATAGAGTGCCTAGTCTCCTTCACCATTTTCTCATGAAGATATGAAATCACACCACCCAACCCTTTAGAACAAGACTGAAAACAAATTAATCAAACGGTGCAAGAAAAAAAATTGGGAACGGGTGCAAATATATCTTGAACTGGCAGTTTAAATGAAAAAATGAAGACGATGTGAAATTGTTTGCGATTATGCGTCCTCTAGTTTCATGTCTGTTTATTAGTCAAAACCGATATAAATATGGTTTATTCAAGGTTTAAAAGTGACAATGCATAAAAGTTGTGAATAAAAGTGTCAAGTTAAGTGCAGAATGACAATCTTTTGTTCGTCCGTCATTTAATAGTTTGAATGACCTTATTATGCTCTAATTTGGAAGCACATGATGCTTGTAAATGCCTAATTTGCTTCTGGAGATTGAAAGGATTTCATCACGTTATGGACAGCCAGCAAATTCATACCTGAGCTATCATCACAAAACTCCTGGATATGAAATGCATAAACGAACCATTACTATACTGAAAGAAATTGGTGATACGGTCTTGTTCTTGTAGATCATCTGTAATGCATCTTTCTCAATTCATGTCCATGTTCCCGTAGTGTATTTTTCTTGTGATGTGCAAAAACGCAATGTGCTTCAGTCCAATTCAACTCCAATGCTAAAAACCAAAGATTACCAATCGATATTTAAATTCAATTAAAATTATTTACTATTAATTCATGGTCATGTTCTAGTAAATCAAATAAAAATTATTAAACATAGCAGTGAAGTTGAAAAACAATACCAATGCAATGAGCTGCTAAAATTTTGAAATTATATAAATCACCTTTGCGTGTGTACGAGTGCGGTTCCACCAATAAGTTGATTAGTCCTTGAAGGACTGTCCTTCTATACATATAATACCGTGAATTCTTTTCATTGTGGAGCTTCAAAATGTCGACTGGAGGATTTAGCAGCATTTTGAAAATTGCTGATCTCGATGACTTCATTACTCCTTCTCAGGTAAAGTGACAAAGTTTGAACTGTGTACTTACACACAGAGAATATTGCATAGCGTCTCGAAATGTCATTCATGCAAATTGTTTTCTGTAGGAGTGTATTAAGCCAGTGGAGCGACCAAAAATTACTCAACCTTCAGTGTCAGGTTCGAAAATCAGAATAGAAATTGAAGACGATGGCACCTACTCCCAAATTAAAGAGGTTAGCTGAAGATAATTATTCTCACAGACCCGCTATTAATACGGTTTCATTAAACCGAATTCAAAAGAAGTTGAAATGATAGGTTGTATACTAAATCTCTTTCTCTTTATACAGGGCATCAGGGAACCTCTCCAAAAGGTTCAAGTGACTTTGGCTGACTGTTTGGCTTGCAGCGGTTGCATTACTTCAGCAGAAAGTGTTTTAATTTCCCAACAGAGTCCAGACGAATTGTTTCGAATTTTGGAACTTAACAAAACAACAAATGTATGATAAACAGTACTTTACTTTTTAATACCGGGGCGCACTATCCACGCCTATTTTAATTAACTCACCATTAATATGTAAAATATCTATTAATTAATTTTGTTCAGGATACCAAAGCTATAGTTAGCCTAGGAGTTCAAGCCGTATTGTCGGTAGCTAATAAATATAACATTTCATGTCAGGAAGGGGGAGAAAGATTGGCAGGTATGAAAATGTAAATTAATCCTCAGTCAAAAGGTAATATGAACATGCAGTACTAAATTCGCTAATGTACCTTTGTTTTTATCTTGTAGGAATGTTCGCAGAACTAGGAGCTGACTACACAACCGTTGTAACTGTTGCAGAAGATTTGTCATTAATAGAGAGCTACAATGAATTTCGAGAAGCTTTTAAAAATGGAAATGTGCCTATTCTGGCTGGAGTTTGCCCGGGTACGTACTAGTATGTATTTACTTCACATTTTAAATTATATTCTATTGGTAGTTGAAGTACTAATATTAGCAATTCAATTTTGTAGGTTGGATATGCTACAGTGAAAAACTGCACCAACATGCCTTGCCAAAAATTAGTAAAGTAAAATCACCGCAACAAATCATGGGATCTTTAGTTAAGCTGATATACGGCAAGAAAAATGACATTTCACCGGACCAAATCTATCACATTTCTTTAATGTCTTGTTTCGATCGCAAGCTGGAAGCGTCACGAACAGACTTTTTCATTGAAGAATACAAAGCAAAAGAAGTAGATGTTGTGATAACGCCTATTGAAATTGAACAAATATTCTCCACCATGAATAAGTCGTTAGAAGATTTTGAAAGGGTGCCGTTGATGGACTTATTCTCTAAAGGTGATATTGGAACCCCCATTCCAAATTACCAAATTATGTCTCACATTGGCTCTGGATCAGGAGGGTATGCAGAGTTCATCATGAGACGCATTGCTAAATCTCTGGGACAAGAACTTGGAGATATTGAGTGGAAAGTTGGAAGGTCAGCCCTTAAATGCGAATCACTTAAAACGTTATTTATTTGTACCAACACCAACCCCTAAAATTTTATCATCTTGTGTATTATTTTCAGAAATCCCGATATAACTGAAGCAGCTTTAACGGGCAGTGACGGAAAACCGATAAAGTTTTCCATTGCCACTGGATTTAGAAACATTCAAACTCTTGTACGGAAGTTAAAAGCTAAAACAACTATGCCTCATTATGTTGAAATCATGGCGTGTCCTACAGGTATGAACAACAAGATTAGATTTACGTCGTTATATTAAAGTATCGTGGTGAGCGACTATAATAGTGGGAAAATATTTAGGGTGTCTCAACGGTGGAGCTCAAGTACGCCCAGCGAATGTAGAAGCAACGCAAAGCCGTGAACTCTCTGCAAAACTGGAACAAGAGTACAGAAACCTTCCACCCGTTCAAGATACTTTAGCTGCGGAAACAATCTACGAGACAATTCAAAATGACCCAAAACTTTTTTCGCACGTCCTTTACACTGAATTCCATCCCGTGGAGAAAACTAACTTGGGAATGAAGTGGTAAAGTTAAACCACAACACAAACAGTAACATTAAATTACTCAAGTGTTGTAGCAAAAGTTGCGTTTGAAAGTCAATTCACTTTGCGATTCATTTAAGGTTTATTATGCATACAAAGCCACACATTCAGTCTCACAATCCCTATCTTCGTGGTGAGTGAATAATAATGAATTGATGTGAGTATACGCATTAGTCTATTTAAAACGTGAAATCCAATAAAATTATTTAATATTATATATATCTATCTAGACTGATAATTAGACTAAGCATGTTTGCGCATTATATATAACAATTAATCTGTAAATAAAAACAACTAGAATTCATCCTTTTAGATGATACATTAAAATACTTATAACTTGAGAGGTTGTTTACAACATTTTTGATTTTAGTTTCTTCAGTATGTTGCTTTGCTCGAGGGCAGCTTTCCTTTTCCTCTGAAAAAGAAGAATGAAAACATGCTAAATTAAATAAATGGCCATAATTTTTCATTTTCATGATAAAATATCGATTCTTGTTGTAACTTACGCTTGGAAGATCCAAATCATTTACAGCAAGTGATGCAGCTAAGCCTCCTGCTCCTGCGGCTGAAGACGTAGAAGCAGTTCTTCCTGGACCACCCGTTTCAAACGACTGCAGCAAACTTGACGCTTCTGTGAGCAGCTCTGCGGGAATCTCCAGCTTTTTACCAGTGGCAGCTTCATACTGGTGAGCCGTTGACTGGATTTCCATATCGCACGCAGCCAGCATTGATTTGAGTTCATACAAAAGTACAATATCGGAACGAAGCTCGTTGAAACTAGTGACGATTTCTTCTGTTGGGATCTGAACCATATCAACACTCAGCTTTTGCAAAATCTGCTCCAATGCCTTCATTTTCTTTTGTCCGACACTTCCAGGAAGTTTCATTTTTTGACTTCGAACAAATGCTCCTGCAGTCTTGAAATCGGGCCATTTAATTCCTTGGAATACATCAGATCCACTGCCAGACATGAGACTGTCTCTACTGCGCAGTGTAGCAATTGCCTTTCCTGTTTTCTTTTTAGCAGACATTATAGCAGCGCGTCTGGATTCAACAGTGTTCTTTTTAGCCAACGGTCCTGTGCCAGCACCTGGAGTTCCAGGAGCGGCCAATCCGCCGTCAGCCAAGCTACCTGCATCTGCAGCTGTGATAAGCTTTTGTAAATCTTGAGTTTTCTTATCTCTTTCACGCTTGCGAGCTTCAATTTTCTTGATTTCTGCTCGAAGAAATTCCTCTTCTTCAACTTGCTCAGGAGTACGACTCCACAACTTTCTCAGTTGTTCTTTTCTACGTCTTTCGTGATCTGCATCAAAATTGTACGGTTTCGGCTCTGACCCTGGCTCAGCTCGTAATTTATTGATAACACTTGCAATACTGTAATAACGCTCCTTAATATCTTCAATCGTCTTCGTCCCAAAAGCTAAAGAGTCCCATCGGTCGTGAATAACAGTGAATCTCAAATTAAATCTACGACAGAGATCTAGAAGATGATCCGTTTCCCCGCGAGTCCATCCATCACTGTCTAAATGAGTAGCATATTCTTCCTCTGAATATTGAACAATTGAGGGTTCCTGTTAAAATTAAATTACACATACTTTACTAGTAAAACTGTTTTTGAAAATTACAACTATTACAAGTTTCATCTAAATTTGGAAACATTAGGGCATTGTTATGTGATTAGTACCTTGTTGAATTTGGCGAAAGGATAGTCTTTTGGCTCATCCGTAACACGCTTCCAATGATAAAATGTAGCATCATCCTTCCTCGCCGGATTCTTAAACGGAGTCCACTTCCACTGTCGAACTTTCCTGGCTCCCAACTTCAACTTTTTCTGATAACCACCTCCACTGTCAATGGGATATAATGGAGCTAACTCATCAAAGCGCTTTCCTCCATCAGCACACAACAAAGAATACAATTCTCTGTGCATCCCTTCCGGTCGTTTCGGAGTAAATTCCTAACAAAAAATTACCACATGTAACTTGATTGACCTCACAAATACCAATTATTCTTATCATTCCAGTTGTGAATCGCTGATCAACACCACTAATCAAAAACGAACCTTAGGTTTAGCCCATCCTTTTCTACGGCCAACTTTTTTAATCCCATCCACCTCCTCCTCCACCGGTTCGGACCCATCCTGAAGACTGAGAATCTCTCTGACATCGTCCATGATGAGTGACAAGGTAAAATTCAACAATTAACAACAACAATTAAATATTTACTCTAGCCATCCCTTCACAATCACAACACAAGTGAAAAAGTGCATTTGAAGGTATCTAAAAGCCCTCTTCAGAGTTCGCGCATGGTTTCTCAGCTTCGCCTTAGCTCAATGCTATAATGCTGATGAACGCTTCTTTGGGTGAAGTTAAGATTTGTATTTGTTGATGTTTTCTTCAGCTGCTTTTAGCTGCAGATAGATACACTTGTCGACTAATGTCGACATGCAAAAACACCAACAATCAACATTTTTACATTTTCTCGATTGTTTTGAAAAGTTGCTGAACGAGAATCGCAAATTGTCAATCACAATTAGATAATTATCAATTATGGAGGAATCAACTTCACCTCAACCTTCTTCCTCAGCGGAAGATAACTGTTCCGAAGAAATTCAAGGCAATCAAGGCACTTCCAATAATGCAAATGATTCGGATCCGTCTTCAAGTTGTGGTTCAAGTCAGAGTAAAGTGATAACTCCCGAAGGTCGAGCTCGAATGGAGAGGAATCGACAGGCAGCTCTAAAACGTTTGAAGGACAAGTCAGCAGCGGTGAATGAAGTTTTGGCAGCTTATGGAATCGATAATGATGCAGGTCCTTCAGCTAAAAAACGAAAGAAGGAGTCACAATACATGACAGAGTTGAAAAATGTCGTGAGTGAAGGTTCAGTTGTGAGAGTTCATGGTACAAAGTTAATTGACACTGGAGGTGGGTTTTTGATTGAGGAGAAGGATCTGGTGGAGCAAGAGGAAGCAGAGAAAATTATTGTTCCTCATGAAGCTCCTTATTTACCGACGGATGTGCCGCATTGTATGGACTGCGAGAAGGAGTTTCAGGATTCGTTTCTGTTCAAAAACTATGAGTTTCCGGTTTGTGACAGTTGTAAGGATATTGATGAAAAGCATAAGTTGATCACGAGGACGGATGCGAAAAATGAGTATTTGCTCAAAGATGTGGATCTTGATAAGAGAGAGCCGATTCTGAAATTTGTGACGAAACCCAATCCCCATAATTCAAACTGGGGTGACATGAAGCTGTACCTGCGACTTCAGGTAATTTTTTGATATTTATTGAAACTGGAAGCTGTAAATATTGGATTTTTATTATGGTGAAATAAAACTTGGTTTCTGTTTTTATCAGGTTGAAGAAAGAGCAATAGAAGTTTGGGGGTCCTTGGATAGAATCGATGAGCAACAAGAAATGCGAGAGGAGAACCGAATGAAGACTAAAATTAAAAAGTACAATAAGAAGATGAAGGATCTTAGAATGTCTGCTAGGAGTAGTTTGTACACGAAGGACTTTAAACCTCATGAACACATCTGGGGACCGGAAGTTTGTGTAGATGAAGATGAAGATCAGTATCAACATACATGCACAGAATGTGGCCAGGATGAAATTTATGAGAAAATGTGATTCAGTGCATGGGAGCAGGTGCATTGAGGGTACGTCGTACCCCCAGATTTCTGAATTTCCATTAGAAATCCGGATAAAGTTGTTACAAATTTTGTGTTTCGTTCATAATATATGTACATTGTAGCCCCAAGGAGAATTTGGTTCCTGCGCCGATGATTTAGTGAACATGTTTATGAGCTGCAAGGTCGTAGAATTTTCAATTTTTCAGTATTTTTATTATTCACTCGTTTCGTGGATTGAATATCATTTTGAAGTTAAATAGGAGTCAAATTAATTTTAGGTTTTAATCAAACGCATTATGTACCTGTGATTTCAATTAGATGAATAATAAAAGAAACTCCTTAAGTTTTATCAAAATTTTAAATCCATTAGCTATTGAAACGGTTCATTTTATTTGATTAGCCATTCATATAAATACTGAACAATTGTTCTATATATAAATGATGTACTGATTTTCCTCCAAAGTCCAATCTTTTAACATGGCGTTGTTCTGATTTGTATTTCCTTAATCTGCAAATGTTACAATACTTGTGTAAATGTTAATACATCAAAACTACAAAATGAGAAAAAGTTTATACTTGAATTATGTATTTACCAAGTTTGAGGTTTAGAAGTCATCTTGATTAATGCCAAAATAGAGACACCAGTACTCGTACAGATGTGCTAATGTTAAGCAAGCTAAATCTGCCAGTACAAATACAGTGAAAACTGAAATTATTGTGACTGAAGCCTTGAGGGCTCCAGTTACATTGTCCCTTGAGAAACATTTAGATAAAGACGTATCCAGCTCCAAACCCAGCTCGGAAGTTGGGTACTCCATTATGCTAACGACTTGCGTACTGAATGATATTGTCGATGGGGTTGGCTAGTTAGACAAATGGTATTATTAAAGCCCCAGCTGTGCTTGACTTACGTAATACCGGCATGCATAGATACTTGAGGGAAAAATACGTGCTATAAAATAATTGCCATGCATGATGAATGTGCATTATTGACGCAACTAGAGTTACTTCTAAAAGAAAAGACATTGCATGACATGTAGGAATAAAACTAACCAGTTCTATTGACATTAAAACAATAAAAATGCTTGAGAGTCAAGTTTACCCCTCTTTCTAAAAAAGAACAAAGGATACTGCATCTCATAACATATCCCATTACTTGATTACAATAGGACTTTGTAAGTCAGTATAAACGTCTAGAATAGTTTATTTTGCACACTAACAAAACAAGACTCGGTTGACGACAGCAAGAGAACGGCGTGTGGTCATAATAAAATTGTGAGTGTAGCTATTAAGCTAGTTTATGGTTCATGAGCGCTTACTTTTAAGGTCAACAGGTTAAAGAGGACAGTTGTTCAAAGCTAACGATGGTTTATTCATCCATAGACAACTTTTGACTACATTCAATTTTTTACTTTTCATGGGGTTCACGGACGCAAGTTTAAGTTCAAACCCGACCCATGCTATACGGAAAACGTATACAAAGACCTCTGAATGACTTGCCGAATCTTCCTAGCTACTATTAAAGAATGCATTGCTACAACTAAGAAATCTAAAGTTAAAGGACATGACACTACAAATGCATAGACATATTAATATATTAATAGGTCTATGTTACAAATGTATGTGACACATAATATGATTCAAATATGGCATACCTTATTACGAGGTTGCAAAAGTACAGTGAAACAAATGAAACGATGGACCCGAACAATTTTAATTGAGTGTTTCTATTGAACTCATATATCGCAGGCTTTTAATTGGTTTCTGCTATTTCACAGTATTATGAAATGAAGTTTGGGGTCATCAGACGGAGGTAAAATCAACATCAACCATGGACAAGAAAATGTTTTGACGACATTTATTTTTCTGTTTCACGAGTTAACATTCCACGCAATCTTTGGGGATGCTAGTTTTGGAAAGGTCAAAATCAAGGTCCTTAGTTTTTATTATCAGATGCACTTGTATGAATGACT
This sequence comes from Orchesella cincta, assembly GCA_001718145.1. Lineage (NCBI taxonomy): Eukaryota > Metazoa > Arthropoda > Collembola > Entomobryomorpha > Orchesellidae > Orchesella > Orchesella cincta. The sequence continues at coordinate 139,266 of LJIJ01000038.1, read as the reverse complement.
AAGTTATATAACGAAGATCCATATAAATATTTATTTTTGCATGACACTCTTACATGCAAAGTTGCATGCAGTATGACGCAATGTCATTAATTACATATAACGATGTATGTATATCTTTCCATTGTTTTAATTACTTTCCTCAAACTTTTAAACTAAAGGAGGTCTCACGAATGGGCTTTGAATATTAAAAAAAGATGTTTTTGTTATTCATTCTTGCAACTAAATTATATGTATTCATTACACAGACCAAAAATACGCGTAAAATTCTCATTCTTAAAGATTTCTTTAATCATCTAATCTACTTGCATTTATGTCATTTTATCAACTTATTGTTACATATTTACAGAGTTGTTTGTAATTAAGGGACCTATCAGCTTATTCTTTTGTATTGTTACGATTATTATCACGGATAAGCTTCCATTTGATGGACATACAAATACAATTGCTACAAGTATACTAAACTAAATGCATAATTATTATCCGCCCTTTATTCCGATTGAAACTGATTACACTGTTTGACCTTCTCAGCTTCTCATGAAAAAACCTCGTTCCGGGATGCATTGAAAATTTCGCATAGCTTTGGAGACATGGTTTCTGCCGGCATTTTTTCCATCAGCTCTGGAATGAATTTGGTGCAGTCGGATCCAAGAAAACGAACCTTTTGCATTGTGCGTCCAGTCAGCAATGGTTTTATCAACGGCCAAACGTAGTTAAGTACCATTGGAGCTGTTAATAGAAGGAAGATGTAAAAATTTATTCGTGTATTCCTTAAAAGGAAAATTAATTATTCACAAATGTTTACAGCATGATTAGTTGCTGAAGAAGCTCTCTTACCGTTGATTACATAAGCTTCTCCAAGTCTTTCAGGATAATTCTGTTCAAAATCTCGGAAGACTTTTAATACCATTTGTATAGCTATCCAACAAAGAAACAAGAAAAGCATTACAAAATAAAACCAAGTACTATGAAATATGCAACGCTAACGCGGGCGGAAGGGGTGGAGCATTTTTAATATTTTTGTTGTTGATTGCGTAATCATATATAAGTCTTACTTTCATAATGCGCAACCTTCCAGTAGGTCAAAAGCTCCAGGTCAATAATGAGAGAAAAGCGATCATTACTGGACTTGTTTATGCGTTCCATTATAGCTTCCATTGTGAACAACATCAACTTGAGCATGTCGTCTTTGTGTCCACTCTCAATCATCTGACGAACTTCCCAAGATCCCACGGGAAAATAGTAAACTGGAAGGGCAAATTATTAAGGGATTGAATAAACAGTGAAAACTAGTTTTATTCATGCGCAGTTGTAATGTCTAAATTACTGACAATGCAATATGCACATTATAATCATATGCATGTACCTAAAACTGTTATAATTCATCGTTAGGACAAACAACAAAACAACATTTACCAACCTGGGCTTCCCTCATGATCTACGCCATAACAGCCGTGGGGAAATGACTGATTAACCACATCAGATATACTCCATTTGCGACAACCATCCATATCATTTTCCTCCCTCCATTGCATAGACTAAATATCATAGACAAAAAATAAAATTACTCATCTGGAAGTACCCCAACAATGTTTTTGTTAAGATAACATGCTACTGGACATTCTACTTTTCAACAGCATGAAAATTGCATGGCCTTGATGAGAGCAAAAAGGCGTTTTTTATATCGGAGACGCTACTAACAACAAAAAACAACCATTACTTACAGTCTGAAATATTTTTAAATTGAAGAGACTCAAGCTAAAAGATGTACACAAAATAAACGCTACTACATACACCTGCATGCAATTTTCCATGGCTCATCATATATTATTATTATCAAGCAATTTCATGAAAAAACGTTCACTCATAGTTTAGCATTCCTGAAAGAAGCAATGCAGAGAAGAGAATTTCTTTAAGGCAATTGCTGCGGTTTTAGGTACTCATATATTAAACTGACAATGTGAGTGGCTATCCACATAAACGATGTTATTATAATTTGTATATTTTTTGTAATTTACCTTGCGAAGCATCTCCTCGGCTTTGTTCAAGTCGTAATCTCGAGCTTAAAACCAAAACACTAATGATTAGTTTAGTTTTGCACATAAAGCGATGATAAAGCTACCTTACAACAAGTCTTGCATTTTACATGCATTAGACGGATTGGCAAGAGTGTACCTTAAGTACTCTGTTTAATATTTCATCACATCTTCTACGCTAAAATACCAATAATATTCATACTGTAATACAATCATTATCACAGCTTCAGTAGAGACAGAGACAAAGAAATTGTATTTTTGCCTAATCAGCGTGGAAAGACCAATGATTACGACGATCATGTACGCAACACGATTTAAGGTAGTGGAGCACTTTAATGTTCAATTTTTTTACATCCTTGTCCTTGAGGCCAAAATCAACTGGTGACGTGCTCAAGCTGCTTTTAACTTACACTATATTTGCACTTAACTTAATGTTGCACATCTATGGCTATTAAATGTTTAGTATACAGAATTAGATTCAGGAATATTATAATGTGTACCATCATGACACGCTAATACTATTTACTACCAATTTGTCTATTAAAAAATTACATGTGCATCTCCACATAGAAGCGTCGGTTCAGCTACTCGATTGTGCAATGCTAACTATTTGTTTGTATAAACTATAATAGGAAAAATGTACGTGAGTTAATTTAAATTGCACGGTTCATGTCAAATCCATACCTCGTAGGAATCGGCGAAGTGTACCATCATCTCGGCCGAGGTCCTTAACTGCAGACCGAAACTGTAAAAAATAATTATTTAACTCATGAACAATTATGCGCTATAAGTAGATGATATGTACCTTCAATCTATAAAACTATTGCATTGCGTTATGAAATATGTACGCAACATTATGCGAGTTTATCAAGAGCACTGCAAATGATCATGTAATGCTAAACCCTTCATTGGGTCAGCGCACTGAAGCAGAAAAAGTGGTTTGAAGATTTATATTTTTGACAGCAGCCAGTCTAGTTATGTGAAAATGGAAATCAAAACATGAATTTGTTCGTGCAACGCAACTCCAAAGGATTTTCATTTCCTTGCATTTAAATTTAAGTTTGCTGAATGACACTCGAAATGGATATGCGTTATGTACAATGAACATCATAAGTGCATACAATTTATAGGGGTATAAATGACAATTAAGACTGTACTCCACTTATTTTGGCTTACCTGCTCAACATATTTTAATTCTTTCTTCTCGTCCAAAAATGCCATTTTGTAGGATGTTAATAATCACAAAGATAACACAAGTCGGAATTAAACTTGAAACACTGTACGGACACGGTAGCAATTACTAAGTTCACCGTAACAAAGTCAGCTTCAACTGAGTTTTCTTTTGAAACTGACAGATTTGAACTATTAGAACCAGTCTGCCTTTCGTAGTAAAGGTATGAAATGAACACCTTGAAAGCCTTCAGAAGGTCAAGTCAACAAACACGAAGGTACTATGCTATGCTTCTCAAAAATAGCTTTTCTAAAAATACCCCAATCAACCTTTGTCAAGGTATCGTAAAAATCCTTGTGAACCTTTTGGCTATCAATAAAAGGTTCTAATTATGATACACAAACAACTTTCCGGACAATACACCGAAAAAGGGATTACCGAAAAGATTAACTATTTCCCCTATATTGTTATTCCAAAGCAGTTCGACAGCTTCTTCCACGAAACAGTCAAGTTTCTTGATAAAAAATTGGGTTTACCCATAAATTCGGATGACGTCGTGTGAGAGGTTTAGCCCATCAACTACTACTGTGGAATTTTGACAAATCACATCTCTAAAAATTGGAGTTAAGACATGCTTTATCCCGTAAGCTTACAAGTCTTTATAGATTCAACATGCATGCAACCATACCGCATAATATATTTGTATAAATCATGCATTGTTTTAATCCACCTCCAACAATAGTACGTAATACCACCCCAAATGATCATTCATACATTGTTGTACTGCACTGACTAGTTTCATGAAATCGAGAGTAATTTTACTAGCAGATCTTTGTTATTGTTATCATACAGCCAAAGATATAACACGAAAGAACATCAGCGGTGCGGTAAGTCATTGGCCCTTAACAAAACAATCTTGCAAACCTATTACCTGTTGCTGGGACATATAATTATTTAATTTAAATTGCATTCCTAAAGGAAGGATACTCCTTGCTTTGCAAGTCAGAGATCTCACTAGCAAGCATTTTTTACGACTGTCAAAATATATGAAGAGATTAATTCATTCCTTCTTACGCACATGGTCTACACAAACTAATACTTAGAACGTACAATATAACACCAGTAGTGGTTAGACTTCATGTTCAGGAATCTATATGAAAGTGCAACGAATGTGAAATTTTTGGCATGCAAATATACAAGCAAGCGTCGAAAGTGCATTTTTAGCAAATAGCAGCTGAACAATGTATGAAACCACAGGCTTGGTGGCGTACGTAAGTTTACCATAGGTAAAAACAGTGCAGTGCAACACATATGCAATTCTAGGGTTAGTTTATACCACAATAACAAACATACTTTCCAAACTGCCATTATTATTCCTTTGCGATATAAAGTCAAGCAAGAATACAATGTCGACAATAAAGAAAACCACAGAGACATTCATATCCCCGTCTAAAAACATATACTGAACTAATGACTATACATTCATGGATGATTCTTGTCTAGTTTTAATCATATAATTTAAGGCGTAAGTATTTTAGGCATAATAACATGAGCTTGTCTTCTTTAAGCTTCCTAGTAATTGTTTGCAAAGTGAAGTGCGTGAAGTCATATTCAGCAGTAGATCATATCATAAACTGCAGTGTGCGGATTTTGACCACACCATAGTAATTCACCTGTGTTGTTAATTGTTGTGTAAGGTTCAGAACTGAAATATGAACCCACAAAGACCATGTCATCATCATGCAATATATAAGAAAAGAAAATATATTAGTTATTGCATAGCACACAGTATTTACCATTTGCATAATATATAAATCTTGTTTAGTATGTAAATACCACTTGGTAATTTGCTTATATATAGATATACACCCATTCAAGTAGTACAGGTAAGCAAGTTAATAACAGTTGGTTTATATGTTAATGCGATAGAAAAAGTCTAACGTAAATGAATTTAATTTTAGCCTGCGAAAACTGCAAGTAAAAAATGCATAATGCCTCTTCTTAGATTCTTATAATTGATGCTTGCAATTTCGTTATAAAGTAGTAACTTTCATTTCTGATCTTTGATGCTATTCTACAGAATCTAAAACACGAAGTTTGAGATAATTTTCCTTGCTTTTGTAGGATTTAGGTAAAGTAAACTTAATACAAGCCGATTTTTTTATTTGCAACACAGGCGTGTATTAAGCAAAATAGTTTTTGTGAGCACATCATGACACCAAAATGATGCATGACCTTACTCTATGTTTATCACAAATGCAAATTACATACAGAGTTACTTATTGTTTTTAACACAAAGACGTTACACGATTCAAACATGTACTAACAAGGTCATGAAATTCCAAGGATTTCCAGGACTGTATTTATTAGTGTTTGCGGAATTTTTTGCATGCAATACGTATAAACTCCTTTGCGATTTTTTAAAAACAGGATTTACTCGATGGGGATGGTAAGTAGAGGTAAGTTGGCAGACAGGTACCATTAATTATGTACGTACAGCGAGACATGTAAAAGTGAATACACCAATGCAATATCAAATACAAAACAATGAGATAATACTCAAATATAATACTTTTCATTATTTTTAAAATGTATCTCGGTTGTACAAATATTTATTACTGCCTCATCTTTGCCGTTGGACTGGAATTTCCAGCTTCTACAACAGGGTTCAATTTACCTGCAATATTTTTAAGGCAAAATCGAAAAAATTCGCCCATTATAAACACGTCAATATTCGGATGAATACGAAGGTGTAAACTGTCGCAGATGCTCCCCGTACATCGACATGCATACCTGTAAAAGATATATAACTTGTTAACTATAGATTGACGTTTCTGCGCAAGATTTGTCTAGTATCATAGGTGCGGATTCAATTCTTGCTAGTGAAATTCTAGATTGCCTAAATCCAGAATAACTTGTTTTACAGCAGAGCGTGAACTAAATATTGAATGGGCTAGCAGTACACACGTGTAGATAGCCTTCTGCAATAATTCATCTTATGCCCTATAAAATAGACGTAGTCAACCATTTGCATTAGTACATAGAATCGTGGTTTTATTCATTCAAAATTCAAACACAATCTTCCAGTTTCATTAAAAATCATATTCTATATGGACTACACGAATAATCACGTCTATTATAACTATTCTTAAATTAAATCATTCACATTTTACAGCATAGCAATAGCAAAATTTTCTATCGAAGTAAGCAAAATGATAGCGTTTTTATCTACTCATATTTTATGTTGTCGAATAATTGGGAACGGTACTTTTAGGTTGGATTAGAGATTTTTCATACAGCATTTTATACACTTTCCTTTGTAATTTCTTTGTCTATATAAGTAAGCCGGTTAGCGGCTTATAATAATATTCCTTCTCTTACTAAGAAGGGTGTAAAAAATAAATGTAAATGTACCTGAACTTCAAGCAATCCTTTTCTTGCTGGACAACTACCTATATCTGTAATTAGCCTGCTTCATGGAAATCACATGCATCAGGGCTACCTTTTTTTGGTACTTGATAGTCAAGTTTCATTTCATACAACCATACTTCCATTGCAACTTCCATCCAGTTCATCCTTGAGACTCTTCCAAAACTCGATTTCCTATTTATTATTTTTGTTTGCGAAACAAGTCTCATGAAAATATTTATATAAATAAGTTTTGCGCTACGAAACACTGATTGGTTACAGCAAATGTGAACTTGTCTTGCCTATGTAAGCGTCTGTAAATAATAAATCTTCTGCATTTCATCAAACCGATCACGCAAGTCACTCATACATATATTAATCTACAGTGGTACCGTCATCAATTGTTAAAACTTCTGTTGTGATGATTGATTTCTAACTTGTAACAGGTTTCAATACATTAGTTTGTAACATTTCATATCATATAAATTTCATATATACACAATACAATAATTAAATCCACCACTTTTAAAATTACAATATACAGCTATCGTAATTCGCACTGATTAAAATTAAGGAAGTATTTTTTTAACAAAGTTGGATGGATATAATGCTACATACACAATACATAAGCTTTTATTTAATAATACGATTTCGAATTTCGATATTTTTACTTACAAAAATAATGTTTTAACTGCACTGAATAAAGTCTTATAATTAAATTTTGCATGATGCACTAAGCACATTTCGTGATATACATTCTTATAATTCATATGCACGTAAACAATGAACTTGCAATGAAGTGAACCTAACAATCCTGATTGATGACATGATTACGAGTTTCACTTTAGTTTCTTTTGACAGTAGCATAAATATGCACCATCAATGCTAATTGTACATTCATGCAGATAGTCAAAGGGCAGCGCGATATGAAAAACATTTAGCTATTTTATGAATTAAATTGCTCAATGAATAGAACTATAAAATTTACTCCCACGGCTTCCCAAAATCGCTTTACAATTTTCGTCACGCGTCTTTTGAAACTCTTGTCGGTGACATATCTATTAATTCCCTACAGTAGGGACCCTACTGCAATCTACATAGGCACAAACATAATCTTATCATATCACGCGAACAAATTGTCTTGTTATGTACTTCGGATTTCTGAAAGAAATGGGGCCAAGTATTTTTTTGTACTAAGGTGATTTAGGGAGTTGGAAAAAGACTTTCATAGTTGGATTAAAATTTTCTCATAATTTGTACAGCAATATTCATCCTAATATGCTTTTCTTCTGTTTTCTCAATGCTGGGATCCATCTGACGAAAATTATTACATCAAAGACAGTACAATTTACTTTGTAATTTGCATTACCACACGTACATATAGATATAATTTTAGTTAATGGAAGGAAATAATGGTACAGTAAACAATACAAAACTCAAGGCTAGAAGGTGAAGGTGGAATATTTTGCATGAGTAGCTAATTGTTGCATTAGTTCATGTCACAACGAACCGTCATGATAGGCAGGCGTTTTGACATGGAATTTTCTCACGTCTCTTGTCCTCTAATCACCATTATCTTTGTACTTTCGTATTGTAAATGAAGATAGTTAAGGAGGAAAACACGTTAATTTTGTTTGGTATGTAAAGTTAAGTAATAAATTTTTGGAAGTACCAGAAGTTTTATGATTTAAAACAGGAATCATTTTATTTTCAACATTAATAATTATTGACACAATTAATTTCGAACAACTACTCAACTAGTTCATGGCATTTAATTCTATATAGCGCGTATATAATTTATTTAATAACTAGTGATTTGATGTAATATGTGATTTCGATACAAAACTGTCGCTTACATGCTAGTTAAAAACTAATAAAAACATTTTATTGACTAATATTGTTAGCTCGCATAAGCTCTCGTAGTTTATCAGAAAGGGATGCGGTACTCATGTGAGTCAGGATCGCTGGAATATACTTGGCACAACTGGATCCCAAAAACTGAACCTTTTTCAACGTCGAGCCTGTCAATAGTGGCTTGATAAGTGGGCCAGACGTAGTTCAAAACAAGAGGGGCTAAATGGGAGTGATTGACAAAAGAGAATGGTTGGGAAAATGCTTCACCTTTAATTATCATCACTAATTATTAATACTACGTTATTGACACTATAATGTGGCACTGTACCATTGATCACCAATGCTTCTCCAAGTCTTTCGGGATAGTTTGCTTCGAAATCACGAAACACTTTCAACGTCATTTGAATTGCTGTAAAATATCGAATGAAGCTAATTTAGTTAACTATCAATGAAGATCAACTTTTAAATGTACGTAGAATATATGAATTGTAATTTGCAAGACATACTTTCATAATGCGCAACTTTCCAATACGTCATCCCTTCCAAATCAATAATCAATGTGAACTGATCACCAGTCTTTTCGATCTGCTCTATAAGCTTTTCCAGGCAGACGTAAATGTACATGAGCATTTGCTCTCGATGACCGTTCTCCAGCATCTCTCGAACGGGCCAACTCCCCACAGGCACAAACGCCACTGCAGCACAACAATTTTATGGTATCACAATTTCGTTCTTACTATGACGCTGTCGTAGTAAAATAATAAAAGAAAACGGATTTATATTAAATAGATACCAGCTCTGTTGTTGAAATCAACTCCAGTGTATTCAATCGGGAACTGCTGAATAATGAAATCATCAATTTTCCAAGTCAGAGCTTCATCCACTTTGTTTGTTTTTCTCCATTCCACTGTCTGCCATTACAATGTTACTTAATTAAGCTCAAATACCCACAAGATTTCATCACAAAACATTTTTTTTAAGCACAGCTATAAATTCATACCTTGCGAACCATATCCTCAGCTTTGTTAACGTCATAATTTCGAGCTATATAAAATTATTTGTGGAGATATTGCAAGGAAATTGCATGAAAAATCAATTGGACAAACTACCTACATAAAGGGAAAATTTAATTTGCACAGATTTTGTTACCTCTCAAACACCTCTTTAGGGCAGCATCGCTCTGCTCCAAGTCTTTGACGAGCTTTCTAAGCTGTTAGATTGAGAAATAACTTATTAATACCAATACCACTTTTCACACACAAATCTCCTCTTAACTAAACTCTAAAGTCTTAAAACTCCCCAAATATTAAAAACCTACCTCATCCAGACACTTGTTTTCTTGAACTTCGTCAATGATCATGTTGAACGTTTCCTGAAAAGCTACCAAAAATTTATGAATATAAAACTTCGAAAAAGATTTGAAAACCAAGATTTCTTTTTTTTCCACGCTTCGAAATCAGACTACAGAATGAAATCTGAATATGAACAACTTCCTCTTTCCGCACTCTCTTATATCCTAAATCCCAATTCTTTTATCAGAAACTTCAGCAGCACTGTGTTGAGCGTGCATATAGCGCATGTACGTCAATTGACGTATACACTTTTTCCGGTTCATGCACGTGTAAAATACAACAAGTTTATTGATCAACAAAAAAAAGTCACAAAAACAAATATCTTTAAGGTAGATTATGATGTGATGATGATAGTGATCATATAAGCTTATATGAAAGACCCAGAAGTGATATGAAGCTTAAGATAATAGTCAATAGCTGAGTTGAAGGTTACACTTTTTTGTGTTTACGTCTGCTCCTGATATGCGAGGATACAAAGATGCAGTAGCTAGAAGGAAATGCTTGTGTTTCTTCCCTTGACCAACACAAATATTTCCTTTGTTGTACCAAAACACAAATCTACGCTAGCTGTCTGTCTGTATAGACGTATCTCAGGATTTCTGGAAAAAGGGAATGAACTTTCAAGGCAGGCACTTGCTCCTTTCAGGAAATGACCCGACAAAAATTTTTCCCAAAAACCTTTTTCCAGGATGTTTATGAATGAAGTATGTGAAGTTCAAGAACTAACCAATTTGGGATGCGGCCTTCGAATGGAGCACTTCTTCACCCAATCTCTCTTCAATCGGCAACTGAAACTTGTCTCGAGTAAACCCTCTCTATTATACTTTCGACTTTGCGAAATTGCACTAATCCGTATATATATTATTTGCAATGCGACGAACTGACTGAACGGGCGGGGATGAGAGCTTTCCTCAAAGCAAGTTTGTTAGCAACAAGTGATCAGCTCCAACATATACGAGGTTCGGAACAATAATATTAATACGTATTGCAAAAATAATGATGAATTATTGTTGTGAAGCACACGCAAGAAGAGAAGATTCATACATTTGAGAGGCTTGTATACTTGTATATTGTATATATAAACCAGAAGTACAATTATATCTGATGTTACCTGAAGACGAGTTTTTTCCCTTGTGTAGAAATGAATTTTTTCTTGGTTAACTCCTCTTCGTTAGGCGAATATTGCATGATAAAACCACACCATCTGCATGCAACGTTGTGTTGGAAGAGCATGGGCAATGGGTGACGAGATATCATATCGCCTTCTCTTTTTTTACCTTGCATACAATCTCAAAAGCCGAACATGAGCGGTAGGACTCATTATTGTAAGGAACTATCAGAGCAGAGCAAAGTATTTTTTATCGTCAGTATCGGAAGCATCAATGTAAACCTTTGAAGATGGGCCACTGAAAGGGTGTTGTGCGTTAAATGTTTGACCTTTGCATTACTGAAGCAGTCATCGACCATAAAGTTTTAGAAAGCTAGAAAGAACAAGTGTCTACATCCCCACAATGCGTAAATGCATATTTACACAGGCAAGTGTTCAAAATGATAACGACATTTGGGTGAAGTATGCATACACATGTACAAAAATATTATTTGTTGATCTTCCTCAAATGCAAACATGGTCATATGAAAACATTTAAAACGCATTCTTTTTAAACTGTGTAGTGTTTAATGACTTAATCCAAATGTAATGAATGATTCAAACCCGAGTCATAATATTGAAGATTTTTGGTTCAAACTTATATGATCGCTGCTAATGCTAACGATTGAATGTATGAAGAAATTTGATAATTATTGGTTATACTCTGAATTAATGAATGAATGATTTGTGGTGTTTCTGGATTCACAGAAACTGGACCAGTGCAACTTGCAACAAAGATAAAACTATTTTTTGTTTGTTTGTTTGTTATCGGGAAAGATGACGACACTCTAGGTTCATTCCATCCATGTGGTTTCTCGATTTTAATGCTGGTGGTATTGACAACTTCATCAAATCCAACGATTGAATGTGAGTGGTATGGCTGCCATGTGTTTGTCGTCCAGAAAAACACGATAACTTTCGAATTGACAAAATTCAATCATAATGTCCCGGTTATCACGGAACATCAAATGATTAAATAAGCGTATCTTATGCGAAAGTATTGCTGTGCTGATGATGAATTGCATCGTTTCTTACAAAGTCACTTGCAACAATGGCCATTAGCTACTGCATGTTGGAACTTTGTCAATGATCTATGATATGAAGTACAATTTCCCAAGGATCATGCTACAAAGGGCATCTTTATTTAAACAGCAACCCAGATCCAATATACTTTGGAATTGTATATTAAATTACATGATTATAAATTATAAACTTTAAATTCTATACCCCAAGTCTCTACAACCAAGATCTTCATGTATATACAAGTACTTTAGTACATTTTTGCTAGAACTGCGTCAGATATTTCTTCAACCAACGCGGGTCGCCACTTTGTTTCATCATCATCAAAGATTTTTACTTTAGACAAAGTATGACCAGATAGTAAGGGCTTGATGAAGGCGTAAATGTACGAAAATGCCCATGGAGCTGCAAGCAGCATGATTATAATTTATATTTGAGCAAATGTTTATCAGCATAATAATAACTATATATGTATTTATTTCATAGCTATAGCGGCTTACCCTTAATTACATATGCAGCACGAAGTCTTTCTGGATAGTTAGCTTCAAAATCTCGGAACACTGCGAGAATAAGTTGGATAGCTTTGAGAGAGAAAAAGGAGGAATCGGTTTTATTGGATGATGATAATAACAAATTATTTAGGGTAGAAACTCATGTTTACAAGTACAAATCAGATTACTTACTTTCATAATGAGCAACTCCTTTAAACGTACACTCAGACAAGTCTAGTATGATTATAAATTGTTTTTGGGTAGATTGCTCAACATGGTGGATGAATGTTTCTAAAAGATGAAATCGGAACAGCCAAGCATCATCTTTGTGTCCTTTTTCAATTTTTTCCCGAATACCCCATCGACCGAGTGGGAGAAACATAACTACGTGTAAACGTAAAATAAATTATCAAATTACAAGGAATCCAGAAGAAACTATACCGTAGTTGTGCAACAATCAGAAAAGGTAGGTCAATGCGCGGTCTAGCATCCCGGTTACCAACCTGCATATCCGTCCTTGCCCAAGCCAAGATAACTAAACCTAAATGCCACAGCAATCTCTGTAGGTGGTTTCCAATTAATGTAAAATGTGACATTATTTTCTTTTCTCCATTCAATGGACTGAAAATCACGTTGTAATAATAATACGAATGTCATTCATAAAACGAATCCGGTTTGGAGGAAATGGGGCACAAAGATCTGATTTTTTTTATTTTGCTTTTACCTTTCGGAGCATTTCCTCTGCCTTAGTTATATCGCCTTCACGTGCTGTGGGACAAAATTGTATTTCTAGTAATTGTTGTAACTTTGAAAACTGGATATAATTTGGCCCAGAAGATTAAGCCAATCATAATCATAGAAGAGAACAATTTAATTGGTTTACAAAACCAATACACACCTCTCAAGAAGCGGAGAAGCGTATCATCGTCTTGGTATAAATCCCCCATAACATCACGGAACTGAAATGAATTACACATCACATTATTAATCCAATGATCAAACATTTTAATTTATCAACGTATATTAATCACGGGTAGGAATAACTTTGCGTCACTTATTGATAAACTATTCGTCACATTTCACAATTACAAAGAATAATTTACTTTTGTCAACGCTTCGGTTTCCGTTAAATCCACGGCCATTGTTGACAATTTTTCCTTTTCAGATTGTTGTACTAATCCCACAGGCAATGTGGTGTTTTAACTGTTAGATGGTAACTTCAATCAAAAATCAGATTTATGATAGATCTGATTTTTGCAAGTTGCAAGATTCTTGGGCAAACCATTTATCCAAGAAAATTCAATAAGAAAATCTGATTTGAGGAACTAAAAACTGATGTCAATATTGCATGTTTGGAAAAGTATGTCACCAAACGATGACTGATTAGTTGACCCTTGTCGACTTATGAGTTAAAGGTCAAATGTAGTAGTAATCTCTTCACCAGAGATCGGTTGATCCATCGAGATGAACTGTCCGTAATTATAAATGCTAGCGGTGTTTTCTCTTTCATAGCGATGACTTGTTCTTTTAAAACGGGATAGTTTTTCTCGTTTATCTCCAGTTTTAAACTAAATACGACGCATGACGCATGTAAAATGCGAATAAAAAACTGGAGTCGACATAAAAATTTGATAACACTAGTATAAGTATATATATAGTTAAACAAAGATGTATATAGGTTAAATTTATTCCTTGAACAACTAACGATAAGTAATTATGATAAATTGGCAGATTTTATTAAATTTTCATACGCAAGCATGTGGAAGACATTTTAGGAGTAGAAAAGTACATCTTAACACCAGAATTTCAGCTACATACCCATCGGGGACTACAAATCCTACTCTTATACAGCCTGGTTTAATAAACTTCATCGTCAAGCTCTATGCTTTCTAACAGTACCTGCACACAGAATCACCGTTTGTAAATAATAAATCGTTTTAGAAGATTTAATTAACTTACTAGTCTTTGGGAAACCTCTTAAGTGAAATAGGAAATAGCAAGTCATTTGTATTCCCAGATTTACATTAAGACCAATTCAATAAAAATGTATCCCACCATGCATACCTATGTTTAACAAGTATATAATTAAGTTGCATTTCTTGGAATATCACTCTTCGAATTGTAAGTGGTCTTGAACAAGATGATTAGATGACAATGGACTGTATTTTGCACATATGCTCTTCTCTGAGCTATGCATCATTCTTGCTTATCATGTGTTATTATTTGATTGTTGAACAAACTATATTGGCACTCAATTAAGTAGAAGTGTACGTGATTCACAGACACGTACGACATCCGACAAGATGCTTCAAATGACTTCTGCGGTAGCTTAGCATACTGGTATGTTTTGCTTATCATGTGTATTTGATTATTGATTGTTGAACAAGCGTTCTCGGCGAGCTACTCGCGAGCTTGCTGACTGGGCAACCAAAAATTTTATTAGTAAAATGTATGCATATTAGAAAGAAACAGGTCATAGGTTGAGGTTCTGGCTGACCAGCCATCTCGTATATCGTCTTCATGTTTGAAATTAGGGTGTGACGAGACTTTTAGAAAACCATCCGAAGTTATAACCTGCACGTTTGAAGGCATATTGGCTAGATTTATTTTACTTCAGTTTAGAATTTCTCCATCTGCTTGCTACTTATTGTCATCATTCATCGACAAAAGAAAGAAACAAATACGTACAGTACTTATACGAGCTACATTTCGAGCTTCGAGTATCGAGCATTTCGCGAAATGAGCAGATATAGAAACAGATTTCTGCATCTCATTTAACCACTAAATTTAATACTTCAAATATTTATCCACTTATACCCCGCAATAACTAATATAACTTCTGTCTCATTCGCTGTGTTATTATGAAAGTGTCGATTTTCCTGATTGACAGACTTACTAATAAGAATAAACTCAAACCACGACTATACAACCTACTATATGTACGGAATATGTCGGAAATCATGTTAGGATTACAAGTAAAGAGGGTGCAGGAGCATCATTAGTATTCATAAAAATTTAAAATTGTCTCTTTCCGTGTCCATATTCCATAGAGTCATATTTGTATTTTAAAATCTTATATTATTAAAAATTCAATCCCTTTAATCAACAAAGTAAATACACGACTACAGCTAGTTATGTTATGCAGAAATAAGTTAACTCAACTTCTTTATTTCCCAATATTGAATATATAGATTGACCGTCTATAAATGGCATTATATTTATATGGATTGGTTATATAGTGGTTGTATTAAATTATTGTAGTAAGATATGAGTTCGAATTTTAATTTATCTCACTGAAAAAATTGAAGATTCGCTAAAACAGTGACTGTCATGTAATATCTTTAATCACAATAAGTAATAAATTAAACCGGTGCTTTATAGGACAAGTGCAAAAAAATTTAATTTGTCGATTTACAACATTGAGCTTGACTCCATATTATTATACATGTATGATATTTCCGAAAATTAACATTTATTACTGATTCATTAATTAAATGCCTGGTGTTGCAGTTTTTGATACACTTTTTGATAATGATCGTTTACAGAAGCGATCGTGTTTATGTTAGATTCTATATAAAAATTAAAGTACAGGTAAAGGGTACGAAAACAATCATCAGTGGGTACAAAATAGTAAAAATATTAAGTGCAATGGTATATGTACAATTTGAAATAAACAAAAGTAAGCTACTTTGTCATTAATCGTTTACCCTACGCATCTCTCCAGATTCGTTTCTACCCAAATAAATATGTGCTTCAGCTAAAAATTCTCTACAACGAAGATCTCTAGATGTATGCAAATATTTTAATACATTTTTGCTAGAACATCGTCAGGTGTCCCCTCAACCAACACTGGACGCCACTTTGTTTCATCGTCATCAAAGATTTTTACTTTGGACAGGGTATGACCAGATAGTAATGGTTTGATGAAAGCGTAAACGTACGAAAATACCCATGGAGCTGCAATCAACATGATTATAAAATTCACGTTTGAGAAAAAATCAGCAAAGTTTACAGTATTATACGTTGTATAGGTTTCATGTTGTGGCATATATACAGATTCATAGCTATAGCAGCTTACCCTTAATTACATATGCAGCTCGAAGTCTTTCTGGATAGTTGGCTTCAAAATCTCGGAAAGCTGCGAGAAGAAGTTGGATAGCTGAAGACATAAAAAAATATCGGAATTATTGGATGTAAGATGTAATACACGTTTGTCAGCACAAATCAGATTACTTACTTTCATAATGAGCAACTTTTTTATAACTACACTCGGACAAGTCTAGAATAATCACAAATTGTTTTTGAGTAGATTGCTCAACATGGTGGATGAATGTTTCCAAAAGATGAAATCGGAAGAGCCAAGCATCATCTTTGTGTCCTTTTTCAATTTTTTCTCGAATACACCATCGGCCGATTGGAAGAAACATAACTGTGTAAACGTAAAATGAATAACAAGGAATCCAGAAGAAACTAGGTACACGTTTTTATCCAGTTTTTACCAACCTGCATATCCGTTCTTGTCCAACCCAAGGTAATTAAATCTAAAATCCTCAGCAATCACTGTTGGTGGTTTCCAATTAACGTAAGATGAAACATTATTTTCTTTTCTCCATTCAAGGGACTGAAAATTATGTTGCAAAAATATAATCGATGTTATTAGTGAAACTAATGACAGTTTTATAGAAAAGGGGCATAGAATCAGACATTTTTCTTTTGCTTACCTTTCGCAGCATTTCCTCTGCTTTAGGTATGTCCCCTTCACGAGCTGTGAAACAAAATTATGTTTATACTAATTATTGTAACTTCAAAAACTAGATCTAATTTGTTCTAAAAAAATTAAGCTGATCATAATCATAGAGGAGAAAAACCAATTATTAATTGATTTAAAAAACAAAAACCAATACACACCTCTCAAGAAGCGGAGAAGCGTATCATCGTCTTGGTATAAATCCCCCATAACATCACGGAACTGTAATGAATTACACAGCACATCATTAATTCAATGATCCAACATTTGAATTTATCCTAACATTAATCACGGGTAGAAATAATTTTGTGTAACTTATTAATAAACTATTCGTCACATTCCACAATTACAAAGAAAATTGATTTAGAATGTATTGAGTTTACTTTTGCCAAAGCTTCGGCTTCCTTTGGATCCACGGCCATTTTAAACAATTTTTCCTTTTCAGGAGATTGCACTAATCCCACAGGTAATTGGGTGTTTGTACTGATGTGCAGTTAGATGATAACTTGCAAAAATCAGATTTATACAAGATTCAATGAGAAAACCTGTTTGGAGGAACTAAACACTACTTAAAGTACCGCTAAGCCACTATATATGTTGCATGTGTGGAAGAGAATGCCACCAAACGATGACTGATCAGTTGACCCTTGTCTACTTTTCTTGTAATACTCCAAAAATCTAATTCAATCTAAGTAGGTAGATAGTATAGAAGCACAGCTAGCTTATCCACTCCACTCCAATAGCCACGTTATTTAGTTACTTCGGCATTTCAAGACAATATACAAAATAGCTTCGCATGATTATGATTCCTCCATTGTTGACTGACGCTGAAAGCTTCATCCAATATTTTTGTGCTTGAATAATCATATTCTTCTCTACAGAATTACACCACATCCTTCCATCCAACCATTTGATCCATTCCTTCATAATATTGTACCCTTAACGGCTTCTTCACAGGATACGTTGATATTTAGGCTTAATATGCATAATATATGGCGTGCCATATCCCATCATCAAAAACATAAAGGCTCCCACATTTTTAGCAAACATAACCCTATTCAATCTAGTCAGGCCATGTGGCATGTTTTACTGACTACACCAACTAGTACAAAGTTAAAGTTGCATGTACAGTGACTGATGAGTGAGTTTAGTTGACTCACAATCAGTTATGCATGCAAGCAACATAGTCCACAAGACATTATATGCATACTGATGATGACCACGATGAAGATCTTCCATTCGTAGCAGTAACTGCCATTCACTTCAGTTCACAAAATTTGCTAAAACATAACTATCCCTAAATATATATGGGCACTAAACCAAAAAGCTAATTTGACAAATTATGATTTTATATTGTGAATTGCGATAGATAAATGTATTTAAGGTAACGCGTCTAGTACAAACTCCTACTCCATATATACTCCATATTACGATGATCTATCCCATTGACTACTAATTCGTATGAATTTGTCTATTAAGATGATTTCATGTAAAGGTTTGGCACTTTGTTGATTACAACGCAAGACTGCACACATATATAGTACAGGTAAGTTTATACAATATAAAATATATCATCGACTTCACTGTAGCATCACATTTTCTGATTAGATCGGTTACGTTATGTTACGAAAGTCATAAAGGAGTGCACTTTGACTTGAGGATTTTTCTGTTTTTGTTTAGATAATGTAGATGATGCTTCAGTGTTGCTTAATTGTCTAACTAAGCGTTAACAATACAGCCCAACGGTGAAGGTTGTCGATGTCAAGAGCACGTCATCACACTAGCTGTGGCTGGTGGGGAATTTGCAATCGTTCATGTTTAAAAAATGCATCGCCAAAAAGTATTTTTATGCAATCACTAAGAAATGTACACAATGAAATTTCTACATTAGCTAATATACTGCCAATAAATGAAGAAATTGTAATCTTCCTTGCTTTACCAAAATAATGTTGAGAAGGCAAAACTGAAAGGTTTTTAACATCATGATCTTGAGATATGGGATGTAATTTGACCAATTTGTTTTCGAATACTTAAAGAAACCGCAAAGCAAAAACAATGGGGAATTAAAGATAACAAACAAGGAAGTGCTCCATGATATTTAGTTTTTAATATAAATCACAAGTTTAGATACTTCATATTTCTATCCTTTCGGTTTGGCGTTAGTTTTTTCAACAATATGTATAAAATAGACACACATTTAGTATTGAACTGTGAATTAATGCAAATGACTAATTTTGAGGATATAGCATTACATAAGCATTTACTTATTGTCGATTAATCATGTCATGTGCCATTCACTATTGTTCCCCAATTCGAACTTGATAGTATATTGTATTCTGTAATACAAAATCAACTGGTTGGTGACATTCTTCTGATATATTAATGGAATGTCTATTTACAGGTAATGTAGAATTAATCGATATCAATACATGCACATTTCATTGTTATCTTTATAATTGGCAGGTCTACGATGCTCAGCACATGTCGTGCTACCGTGTAGTTTTATTTGAATAGTAGCCGGACGGCTGACAGTCAAACATATATATGAATATAGGTCGTAATAAGTGTAGTCAAACACGAATTAGATCAATTCTCATCGTCATCACATCACAGTAACACAATAACCTCCAAACACTGCGCCGTAAATGAGGCGAGATAACGCATTACGGGATGTCAATTAGTATTCGCAAACAACAATTGAAAGCAAAAGTTGAAATTGAGTTTGCGTGTGTGTGTCACGATTACTCGGCCGGCTTTTGTTACTTGTATATTATTGTAGCGAATGGAAAGATGAAATAAGGTTGCTTGCAGAAATGCATTTTGTCTGTGTTGAAAGCACGTCTCATCATCAGTTTGTATGATATGGGGCCTTGCTGGTTTGCCTAGTTTAAAAAGATGCGTAATTAAGGGCACTTCAACACAGCTAAATTTTATGTCATGTTATGTTAGTAGTCGAGTCGACCACGAAACCGTACATTATGAAAAACAGCAAATTCAATACTGACCACCTATTCACATGTTATTTGGTCAAATACGTGCTCAATTTTTTTAGGAAACTATAAAATTTCTTTGAATATATCCGTCCTTTGGTAAATGATCATGAAATTTCTGTTGATTGACAATTTTAAGCACAAAGCCAACTTCTTTGTAATGAATGGGTGTTGAGTTGATGTCTTTGAGTTAGTTTTGATGGTCACTGACTTTCATATTAATCACCAAATTTTTGTTAATTTTGTTAAGCAGTTGCCGTTTTTGGCTCAGATGTAACATGCTACATGTATTTATCTATCTGATTCAAACTTGTACGTTTTTTTGGTGCAGTGTAAAATGCAAGTTTCGTCTGGTTTGTCAAGGCAAAGGTCATTTACATCTCTTTGTTGTTGACCTTCGTAAGAGCAACTTTGGCAAACCATTAAACAGTATAAATTTATGGACCTTCCTATCGTATGACGCTAATCAAGTCTGCTCCTAGTCTGGGAATATTACATTGAAAACCTGGTGACACGTGGCTACCTTTATAAAAATGTTGCATTTATGCAGCACACCGAATAAAGTCATTCCATGAATGTTTTATTTGCATTGCACATTGTCAATAAAATTATTTTTTTTCTTTTTTTTCCAAACTGAATCGGATGAGGTACACAAAGTATGTTAACCGATCTGCTAAATAATTTTACTACAACATAACTCACCCTCACTGCTACAAAAAACTCACATGATCATATCATTATATTTTATAAATCCATCCGCAATCACGTACTAACAATCAGCAATCCACGAAGATGATTTTCCTATTCACATTTTCTCACAAATGTCAGAATTAAGCATGTACCTGAACCTTTTCTGAAACTATCCTTCAGGATCTAGGGATACTACATAGGAACTCTGACAGCGCAAAAAATCCACTCATTCCTGTCATTATACGACTTAAATTCAGGCAGTCCAAGCCCAAATTGTGGTCGACCTCATTCAACGATCGAAATTATATTTTACCTTGGAATGTTTTAAGGTAGAAAATTGCAAATTATTACCTTACCATCAACACACCGTTCAACACATGAGTCAATCTTGAAAGTTGATCGATGCAAGCCAAAGGTAATGGTGCATTTACGAATTCATAAAAATATTATAGTCAGGTCGAAACAAACAGGGTCAGGAAGATTCGTCACAGTGTACCCCAAATTGTAGCTAACAAAAAGTATAAAGAATACCAAAAGTATAGTTGCAGATCCAACAATAATTCAAGCCATCAAACCAACAGCAAACTTTTACTTCCACAAACGTTTCAAAACACAACAAACTTAATTATGCACACTATTTGAATTGATTGGATTGAAGTACCAAGAATAAAGCTGGATTAACAGCTACATTGCCCGCGATGCCATAGAAGGCTACCCGGTAATAATATACTGTTGTGTTATCCCTAGCCTACCTGGAAAGGAAAATCCAAACAACAAGATAATTCGTAGAACTCACTCAAATCACATCAAATCTCGAGTTCTTTGCGCTTGAATGACAAACTGTTTTCTTAAAGGAACCAATGTCCGAAAACTTGTAAATAAGCGTTTGACTACGTAAAAAACAACCCGACAGCACCTTTAGTGCGTTGCATAGGGTCATGGATTTTTGAGTAAACAGGTTTTCCCAACTGCTACTTCTTTTTATATATACACCCATCCTCAAAGAAATAATTTGAAACAATCTGGATAACATCATACGGTCCTAGTTTGTTACGAATCAGAATCAACCTTCCTGTTTGACAAGTTGCATCTATAGAAGGAGATGATATAATATATGCGCATATATTTCTTTGTCCTTTTCATGCTAGGTGTAACGCTTAGCAGGTTTTTTGTAGGGTTAATGGTTAATAATTAACTACTGCTCCAGAAATTTGTTTATTGTTATTGAAGAATATCCTATTTTTGTGGGATTTTTTCAAGGGTGTCTTCTAAATTCATATTGTAAGCACTTCGGCTTCGGTTTCGACTGCATCCAAGAGGGACGAAGGTAGTGAAGATTGGGTATATACCGCAAGCATAAATGCTAAGTGACATAGTCATAATTAGCAAAAAACACACCTTTCAATTATATGAACAGCATGTTCCATATTACGATATCGATACATCAAATAAGGAACTATATTAATACCCAAGGTGAGCAAGGCATACAAGAAGAATGCACATAAAAGTTAACAAGCTCATGAATCCTTTTTATATCCTTTTTATGGTTATATGTCTCAGAACGATGTAAATATTATCGATTACATATATGCAGTTTACATGCAGTATACTTCAAAGGTAATAATGGCAGCGGCTGTCAATACGATGTAACCAAATTTAGTTTTATTGTAGCTGGAAAAATTTGGCTGGTTGCACTATTGATTGGTTGGTGTCCTTTGTTCTTTTCTTACATTATGTTTATGTTATTAAACTGTCAGACAAATTTCATGAAACCCTTAATTGGATTTTCTTCATACTCCCACCTATCGAGCATGAGTTGTAAATATGCCTTGTTTTTAAACTTGAACTTTAGAAATGATTTGACTGTTTTAACAAGGATGCAAACCTACACGTGGCATGATAATAGGTGAAGTGTAGTCACTGATAAGGATTTTTAATCGAATTAGACTGCTACATGCAGCAGTTCAAGTCTTCAATTTGGAATTTTTTGTGCAAACCATGAAACCACTCAAATTGACAAGAAGCTTTTAATTGTGTATGCATCTCACTGTAAAGGTCTAAACGCATAACTTTACGTCAACAAGGCCCAAACAATACCAAATTAATTTTTACTGACTATCTATGGTAAATTCCTACAATTTTTCCATTTCGTAAATCAATATGAGCATGCATGTATCAAACATCAAACTATGGGGAGAAGAAGAGGAAATATGTTTCATTAAATCCATGTGGATTCAGTGTTACAACGCCCATATGTATACGATATGATTCGATATCCATTAGCATGATCGCTTGATTATGATTGGTACTCACTGTTTCGTTTTCTACATTCTTAAAACATCTCGTTAACAGATAACATGAACTGGCTTCACTATGCATAAAAGGGGATTTATCGAATGCTAATTGCTATACAAGCTTAAATTATGACATTATATTCAAGTACATTTAGGCTTTCAAATTTTCAGGTGCCCACTATGAGTTTCTTTGTTGTATTGAGATTGTCATCGGAGCAAAAAGCAACAAAGGACGTGGCTGATACGAGAAAGATCTTTTGTTCAAGACACCACGTTTTGAAATCAATCAATAAATTACCATAAGCGCTCACATTTCTCTGGGAAAAATTCTCTCATACTTGAGCACGTTATTACAATTTCCTCTTTCAAAAACAAAGATAAGTAACAATGATGATATGAACTTGAAAAACGCTTTCCAGTCGAAAAAATCAGTTTTATGAATATCATTGTTCGATCGATGGTAAAAGAATGCTATTTGCTAAAAAGCATTTTGCTCCATTTTCACGAGGATCTTTACAAAAGCTTATTCGAGCCAAGATGTACCATCGCATCGCGTATGCATGCAAACCAGCAGCCAAAGCTGCAAGTATACTTATTTCTTTACTAGCATTTCATATGAGCAAGTCCACCATCATAACACATCATAGCCTGCAAATAGCAAGTGGAAACCACTCTTCTTCAAGCCCACGTATGTAGGTATATCTACGAAGTCTCAATTCTCGCAGCATATCTTACTTTCTCCGTTTACACCTTCTCATGGTGAATGCTAATGTTGATGATCTCAGATGTATTACACTAGCGCACAGCTGAAACATTCATACACTGTACTGGAACCGAGAGATGGGAACGTAGCAGGACAGGAACTCCGCTTATGCTTTCCCTACGTCCATACATTATCTTTCTCCTCACTGTTTGGGGTTTAACTGGAAGCTTGGCGATTTTACTTCTGGTGGAGCAGCAGCCGATCGAAAGCTATAGGGAACGAGCATGGAGAATGGATGTTTTGAAAGAAACCGAGACGTAGGTGTATAACGAATGTAGCGGTGTTGGTAGTATATGTTATTGTTATTAAACCATACCCTGGCCTGGCCTGCTGACATTCTCAACGTATCTCTATCGCTCTGTCCGTTTTTCTTCACATCTTTTGCGAGTACTATCTCATGTTTTCCACTCTGATACAATACAATCCTTTCCATGTGGGAAAGTATGTGAAAGTTGTGTTCAAGACGGAAAGATGTGAAAGTGAGGAAAATCCACATCCTTTTCAAAAGGAAACCTGCTCACAACTCATAACAAACTAGTAGTCATCTTCTGGATCTCACTCATGACACATTAAACACAAAAGCGGAACAATCATTATTACATTATATGCTTTGAATTGCTTCCACTGTTCTACATTGTCGAAGGCGCTACAATAATTGTTTTGAAGAACCGCACCGCATAATTAGTGTAAATCTAAGCTTGGCCACTTTAAAATTTTGTGTGTTTGTTCTGTTTTACTGAACAGAACAGTGAAATATTGTTCACGTGTTTCACAAGTTATGTTTTTTTGTAAGTTTAGAAATACAGCTTAAATCGTTATAGAAAAACTATGAAAGTATTATTGTTGTGAGCTAAAACAAACTGTTAGCATAATTGAAGAAGAACCTACAATAAAAAATATGTCGTTTTGAAATTGATATTTCATTTTTGACTCTGCAGTATAAGTGCGGATTTGAGTTTTCTGAATTTCAACCAAGTGAATCAATAGAGAATATTGATATAAGTTGATACCTATATAATACTTAAACAAAGGAATTCAAATACTCTGCATATAATGTCTGCATTCAAGTTGTATTTTACATGTGTCACATTTAAATCTAATAAACCCAGTAAAATGCCAAATTGTACTCCATTTACGTTTATACCACATAAAAGAGTTCCGAATCTGAACTGAGTCTCTCGTTTTACAAACTAGAAGTACGCTACTTTTAAGGTGCCCTCAATAATAATTTGATTCAGTAATGAAGAACAATTAATAATGAATCATGACATCGAATAGTGGAGGAAGTTGCAACGGAAATGGGAGTGCATCTCGAACCGCCTCGCCCAGTAAAAGTTCCGGAAGCGGTGGAGGAGGA
This sequence comes from Orchesella cincta, assembly GCA_001718145.1. Classification (NCBI taxonomy): domain Eukaryota; kingdom Metazoa; phylum Arthropoda; class Collembola; order Entomobryomorpha; family Orchesellidae; genus Orchesella; species Orchesella cincta. Next base: position 113,949 of record LJIJ01000038.1, on the reverse strand, counting down.
TCCGGTAATGGGTCTAACGGGAAGTCTAACCAGCAGCAGACACGGTAAGTGAAGTTAATTGATGCTTGAGCTGAGCATGGGATTAAAAATGAAGATTATTGTGCGCTTTACGCGTAATAATATATATGAAACCAACTTACAACTAGATTAAAATACAATATTAATTACATTCCAATTAATTTAAACAAAAAAAGAACGTTCAAAGTCATTCCCTTACTTTCCTCATTTTTAATTGTTTTAAGGATAATTCCGATTGTCATTGAAGACGGCTCAAGTTTAATGAAGCAAGACGAAACTCCTACTACTGCCACTGTGGATCCTAATGCAGCTGCTTCAGCGCTTGCCAAGTAAGTTTGAGAACTTCCTAAAATCATTACGCTTAAATGGCAGTGTAGCGCTTTTAGCAATATAATATGCATTCCATGAGGCAAAGGCAAACATTAACACGAGGAATTCGTCGATGAGTGAAAACGACCTTGCATTGTCTGTTATTTTATTAATGTATTCCGGCTTTGCATCATGGCTTCTCTTTAGTCATGAAAGCATTCTCGTTAGCGGAAATCAAGACATATATATTAGGTATATGTAAAAATACAGGGAATCTATTTACATACTGCGAGAGTATAACTTCAAAGAAATCTCTTTGAAGTTGTACTTTTACACTGAACTACATTATGCATGGCTCCATGCTTGTTTTTGGTACAAACGGCAAAAAAGAAGGAAAAATTGTTATTTGCAAACTCAAGATTGCACGTAGAAACCTATAATAACTTTAGTGGCTCCACGGAACTTCCGTATATGTAATGCATATGCAAATAATTATTTTATATCTAACTCCTGCCAACCGTAATCTCTCTGAAAAATGATGTCAATGCCTCATTAAGACCAACAGACTTTAAAAATGACAATCTGGAACACAATTTTGGACAAGACCTTCCATCAAGGGCACGTGTCAAGAACAATAGGAAGCATATTTTTAGAAAAAGTCAAGAAGAATGGGATAACACTTTCCTGTAGAAAAAGAAGATTCTATTCTAGTAAACCGATGAAATAGCATGGCTTCGTGCCAGTAATTGCTTCCACAGACGCTCATAACCTTACTTCAATTAATTGCAAAGGTTCAGGGCAAAAATTTTCAGCGGAAATGAAAGGAAACTGCGAACACTTGATAAGAAAAACACGACGCTCAGTTTGACAATTAAGTATACTATATTATGTATGTATGATGTTCAAGAACAGTGGTTTATAAGCGGTGGATAACGAACGGCAATGGACTTTGAGACTGTTTTGTTTACTTGTAATGGCATGACATGCAAATGCAATTTGCTGTCATTTGGGGAAATCATCCTCTGTTATTGCAGCAACTTAATACTCCCTCAGCATTTCATGGTCACGGAAATAAAAAAGTCAACGGGTCCTCAGCGAAATGTCACAACAAGTGAATTTCTAATATTTGTTTTCTTCATTTCACATCGTATTGTTCCCTTTTATTGATTGCTGATATCTCCACCCTCGTAGTACTTGAAAGGCTCCAGTAAGAGCTACGAACACGTTTACACTAAATGCTAACCAGTTTTTTGGTATAATGACTAGGGAATATCTTGACCAAATTAAGCCTGTTACTGCTAGGCTTCCTGATTGCTGCATGCTTATTTTCTCGGCTGGTCGGGTCAAATCACTTATTCCAGCTATCACCAGTCCCTATTGAAGTGAACAGCTTCTTTAATTATGTTTACTCCAAATTAAAATGTCGTACCACTTCTTATCGTCAAATAACGTACCCATTTGAAGGCCGGAGCCCAGAAAAATATTGTTTTCGGACCTAAATCCAAAATTCAATCATACAAAACACAATTAAGCTTCAAATCTAATCGATGTAATTCAGCAAATGCAGTATAAATATGTTTTTTTACCTGCTGGATGTTCCCAAATAGGTAAAAACCGTTGTGGAACAATCCGATCTAAGTATAAAATTGCTCGGCGATAGACGGCCAAGGATCCCATTTTCGTATTCCGGATTTGCGACAGAAAATACACTAATTTCCACAATTTTCCTTCTGATCTTCCTGAGCCGAAATCAAGGTCAGCTCAAGTAATCTATGCCAAAAATGACGTACTTAATCCTGGCTGTAGCTCGACCGAAAGAACTTCGTTTAGTAGTTTTATCCAGAATGTTTGTGGAGACATGAGTTTACAATCATCCTATTCATTCATCATAAATTTCCACATGGAATACTGAATTACATTTTGCTGCCATGTGTGTTGGTAATATGGGTTGAATTTGTGTTATACGTATTTATAAATAATTTTAACATTGCTGCTGCTGACTGCCTCGTGTCGATAAGCAAAGTCAGTAATTCCAGGCCAAATTAAACCCGTGAGCAGCATGTAGTGAAGTTGCGTCAGTGATGAGGGAACGTACAACAGCTAAAGTAAAATGAGAAGGCAATCCACTTGCACTCATTTTTAAATTATTTGAAAAGGTTAGAATCGGGTTGGTACTCCTGTTGTTTAAAACGTACTGTGTATCCTTAAAATGAAACTATCGCATGTATGTACTTCAACGCATATAGGAGTGCTTCGTAGAGACGGACAGAATTATACAGCAACTACGTCTACGTAAAACATCTTCTCGTTTAAAACATATGACCAGATTATTATCAAGAATTGATAAAATCATTAGGTATGTTTGTTCACATTCGTTAAGGTTTTAACGACAACCGCATGGTGTTGCGTTAATGGAGCTATGATATAATCTTTACCTTTGTGAATAAATGTCATGTATGGGAATGGAAAATGTGAACGCAAAGTAAACTTAGGTGATTGGCAAGTTGGATTTAGCACAGCTTTACTTATTCTCTGTACATCAGTAATTGAAGGCTTGAATATCTTTATAAATGACTGTGATGTTATTTTTAACTCTTATTTTACGTTGTCAACAGCCAACACAGATGAAGAGTGCGTAGATCCTTCAAATGGTTCCATATCGTTGAAAAAAATTTGAAAAACAAATAATAAAACACAAGGTGGCCAGAGTCCATCGTAAATTTTAAAAAACCTCATTTCGATTATAGCTAAGCATAATTTGAAAGCAAAAGCAAGTCACATCCGTCAATATTCATTACATCAGTCATACCAAGTTCAAGTTCAATGTACAATTGTCCCACCATATGCCCATCATCATTAAATGAATAGCTGTGTACTGTATCGTATCATTATGTACATGAACTCATATAAAGTCCAACTATCAACGATTAGAAATAAATATTGCGTATGCCTGCACCTTCATATCACCAAACATGCAGCAATAGCAATGTATGCAATTTACATTTATCAAAGCGTGAATGTAAATGCACTTTACAATATTTTTTATAGACTACACGCAATTAGGCGTATTAATATATTTTCTTTTCATGTGTGAAATAAAGTACTACGCACGGCCATTATAGCAATAAATCTACTCGAGCTTATCGGCAAAGCTTAAACTATTACCCCATCGTTAGACTGACAGTACCAGAGTTGATAATAATAAATAATGTTGATTGCTCAAGTACTGACGATAATTAGACTTGACTGTAAGACAACACGGGTGCTGAGTCCAGCTCGAATAGTCGGGTATAGTAGGGGCAATGGGATTAAAATTAAATTAGGAAAAATAATTTAATCGCGTAAAATTTGCAAAATGAGTATTCTAACAATTTCTCTCATAATAATACTTATTCCCAAATACACACTGCAATTCTTGAGGAACACTGAGAGGATAGCACAAAGTGAACTTTCTGCATTTTGGAATAGGCTCCCCAGGATATATCATAAGCCTCTCATCAGCATCTTTGCAATATCCTTGAGATCCGGCTTGGTAGCAAGTGGAGTCCTCCGTATTGTGAAAATAGTATTCCAATGAGCCTCCATTTGACGGGGATTTAGGGCAAGGATTTTTAGCACAGCTTCCACCCCTTTTCAGGTTCTTCTCAAACACAAACCACTCGCCTTTTTCACATGGTCCCTAAAGAAATAGGTACAAAAGAAAAACAAGTGTTATGTTATCAACGTCAGTATTATAAATTACTACATATTTGCAAAAGCTTGTTCCAAATTCATAAGCATCAATCATCTATCCAGCTACTCCAGCTGCATTTTGACTTGCGAATGGAAGACGAGCTCATTTGTGTCTTGTAACGTAATACATTTCCCTTTGCTTGTTGCACACTTTCTCATTATGTCAACATTGACTTACTTCTCTTTTTCAATTATATCTCTATTTTGCAAATAAAAACGTAGCTAGTAGTTCTGCAAAGCAAAACATGTACCAAAAAATTCTCGTTAGTCGACAATATTTTGCCAGTGTCCCGACGGACATGATAACCTGAGGAGCAAACGAAATGAAACAACTACTACTACTCGGAACTGAAATGATAATAGAAAGAATTTTTTCCCCTTGTAGTTACGTTTGAGAGTAGAACAACAGTTTCTCCAAGCAAACCTCTAGTTCTAGCAAGATATTCTTGTGCCCTAATGGCATTAGAAAAACAGGAATATTAGTAGGTAGATAACATATCATGTTTCCCTATCCAGCTATTTACAATTTTATCATATTATATGCTATACTACGCACATATCAAATTACTTTTCCATTTCCAGTAGTGCGAGTCTCATTTCGTTATTATTAAAAAGAAGGGAAGCCCATATAAAAACTTAATGAAAATGGTAACAGACATGACATAATGCAAGAGTGTGCCTACGCAATAACAAAGCATAATTATGTATATTTGGTGTATGAGAGTTATATAATATAAGTGAATAGAATTCCTTATTGTTTTTTTCTTTTTATCTACCTGAGACCAAGCCCAGTAACATTGGTCCTTTTCATGAGAGTAGATTAAAGGCCTGGAGCATTGGTAATAGTCACAGTCACAGGATCCACTTTTGGAGTCTCCAGGAATAGCAAAAAATCTCATATTTTCCGGGCAGCCGTCTGTGCTTCCAATTTTCTGTAGTTGACCACTTTTCACGTGATACCGGAAGCGTGTAAAGTCTACGTGGAGATCATTCTTATTGGAGCTTTTACCAGTAGTTCCACCAGAGTTTCCGGCGATGCTAAGCAATGTTACTGGAATGGGAACAGGAGTGTCCGTCACTGCCTGCTGTTGTTGCTGTGGTGGGCTAGAGGCCAATGGTTCTAGTGGTGGGTAATAACATAATGCTTGGGCTACTTGCCGTAAGCAAGGTGGTTGATGTTGAGGAAGCTTCTGCAACTTCGTCCTCTAAAGCAGTTGCACTACTGCTGTTGCTACTTAAACTTGGGGCAATGACTGGAGAAATCGTGGAGGAATTTCTAGGAATGTCTTCAGGAACTATTGTAGTAGTTCCGGTGGGCAAATAACCGGTAGTGGCCGTAGTCGTAAACAAGGTAGCAGGAGGCTCGGTTGGTTTTGTTCTGTTGGAGATGTTGGCTTCACTGGAAAAAGAAATGCGGAAATATCATCCACCTGATTTAAATATAGATGAAGGCTTATTCTATAACACAGAAAGACCAATGCTAATAATGCAGAAAACCGTATGCATATTTTGAATTTTTCGTATTCGAATACCTAAACTATTTTAGGTGAGTATAATATTGTGTTACACTGATCTTTTTTCTTGGATGGAGCATTATCCCATTATAGAGCTGGAATGAAATATGGAAAGTGGGACTTGTATTGTGCTTGCTTACTGACGGCAGGAAAAATGTAGAGCGAATTTAGGTAACTACAGGCAAGGAATGAACCCTTCGGGAGATCTGTGTTTCACTCATCCGATTTCGCACGCCTTTGGCATGTATGCTACGGGTATTAAATTAACAAAGTAGGGACGGATATAGCAGGATGAAAGTAGAGCAAAGCAGCTCTAGCAAACCCGAGGTGAGATGGGCGATGAAAGTGAAAAAGGAGGACAAAGATAAAAAAATCCAATACTGTGTCCTTTTTCCTTATAACACTATGCCTGTGTAAAGTCCATATCATCCTTGTACTTTTAGTTCTTCATCATTCTAAATATACATAGTAGTAGAAAGCATTCTCATGGAGTCTGGAGATTAATCATCAACAAAGAGCTCTTAACGTTTGTGTTGCACTGTCTATAAAGGATTAAATGTGCTCGCAAACATTTTGTAAAAAATCACCAACACCGAAATCGGAGCCGTTATGAAATTTTATGGTTTAAGAGATCAGATCAGATTCTTCACAGTATTTTACTGTTTAGACACCAGACATTGTTTGTTAGTCACAGTATTCAATTCAATCGATGCAAAATGCAACAACGATTTATTATACTTCTTTTGAGACGGAAGGAGGGTAAATCACAGTTCAGATAACGTGCTAATGCTAACTATAGTGCTTATGAGAAAATTGCCCTTATAAAATAGGTACCCTTGTCACTTCATCCTATTCTAAAATGATATATTGCCATTGCTCATGGCACGAAAATTTGGCTGCTATCACAGAGTTCTGCAATAAGTACATGTTGCGCTCATTGGTGGTTGTATTCTAAATTGGGCAGCTGGACACGAAAGTCGATTTTAGAGCATTTTGTTTCCGTCCATTCAGTGTATAGTCACGGCAGGTGGGCTGGGAACATGAGAAATTGAATGTAGTTCTGCTGAACCACAATAAATTGATCGTTTCAGGCTATTTTTATGGTCATCTGTTGCTACCTTTAGCAATAGGTGCACATGTGAATGGAGAAATTTGAGCGTTATTATTAGTGGAAAATGAAAGCAGTTGAATGACTTTATCTCGCCAGAATGTTTCTAAATTATTTTATAGCATGACCGATTTCACCATGAATTAATTGCAGGATCTAGGTGAAAAACATTATGCTTCATTGTGAAGGATGAAGATGATACGATGAGTTAAAATGACTAGGTAATGTCCACCTATGTATCCACAACTTAACAACTTACGTATTTGTTGTATATCCTCCAGCACTTCCGTCATTGTGATCCGGTCCGTGATGCGGTAGTCCCAAAACTGCACATAATACCGCAACAACAATTATTGTAAAACTAATACTAAAATGCTTTTCCAGCCTCATGATTTCTGAGTTAATATTCACAACCGACTTCAACAACTAAACCGTCTACTTTGGATCACACATGCGAACTATTAAAAATTCTGTTCTAGTTAATTATTAGTTAAAATAGTACACACCAGTCACCTGTCACGATTTTGCAAACTGAGCATGGGAAATCAGTCACAGAATCTTTTTATACTTCGGCAAGAAACAGTGACTTTGGGAGGCAATTAATGAGCGCAAAGAAGATCATTTTTATTTAAGTACCTCCGCACGCTTACATTCCATGTCATACAAATGGTCATTGAACATGCACGCAAGGAGAAAGATATATAATAAGAAACCCAAGTCAGGTACTTTATACTTTTATTTGTTACATCAAGATGCCTTGAGATCTTCCAAGAAGTTTATGTTTGTCGTAAAAACAAAAAGTACATGTGACATCATCACATCATGAATATTATATATAAAAGTTTACTATTACGATTAGGTTAGTAGTTTAGTACTTCGGTTAGTATACTATCATGAGTTGATTTGCTTTCTGTGAATTGCAAATTGAAATATCGCAGTAAATTTGTTTTCAACAACAAACGTCATTTGATGCACACTTACCTTGTGCCATGTGCCATGCAAAAAATAAACGCTACTAATGAAGACGCGTAAATCAGATTCCATTTTGACCGTGAACACAACAATAAGAACGTTGAGAGTCAACATTCAGTAACATCGTCATTCACAAAAAATTTGCCTACTGCTTAAAATATAATCTGACGAAGATTTGTGTCAGTTTTAATATTCACAGTCAGATTATATTTTGTATAATTTCGTATATTGTTTGGACTATGATAAAAACGTGGGTTGAAAATAAATGCAAGTCTGTCCACGCACCATAGACTCGTCAAGTACATATGCCATACTATTAAGCATACTATGTAAAATTACTGAATTCTTATTTAATTATAAAGATTCCATGTCATAGAACTTGTCTTTGTGTCATTTTAATATGAAGGTGTATAGATTACCGATATAATTAGAACAGATAATCGCAGAAAATTCATGCTACACAGTAATACTTAATCATTTGAATACATGGCTATTTATAGTTCACAGCCTGATTACCCGATAGTCTATTATTACAATGTACAACATTACTTTGCCCGTAACCTTATTTACTGCTAATTAGTCAACAGTTTTTTTTGTTTACGCAATAGTTTATCACAGTCTCAATGATTCTCTCATTGTTCCCTTCTGCTACTTCGAGTCGAGCCTATGTATTATCACAAGACACATTAACATTCATTTGGATTCATGCATTTTGCATTCATACATATTACGGAGCCTTGACACTTGTAGAGTATAATGTAGGATTTAAATTTACATTAATGCTCGGCAAGAAAACTTCTTAAAATAAACCTTTTTACCCCCTCCTCATCATACCCTAAAACTGCACACATGGATAATTAAAGCACAATTATGAAATATGTGCACAATTTAGGAGAACCTTTTTTTGAACCAAGCAGTTCATAATCGTATAGACGTCACCGGTTACATTTCAAACGCAGTTCCAAATGTATGTATGTATATATAGTCTATTCTAATCTGGTTTACGAGAATCCCAGCATATTCAAGCTTATGTGATAATAATTATACAAGTTGGCAGTTTTGAATGGGAATTGCTTGATATTGTAATTAATCACTAACCAGCATGTATATCTGTTTTGGTGGCTCAAAAACACAAAATTAAATTATGTTATAGCCAAGGCCTGACTGTGGCAATAATGTGAAACTCGACACAAGAGATAATATATCACCAAAAATTTACTATTTTTCAAGACTTGTGTCTATAATCTATTTAAGCAGTATATGGCCATTTTCTTTGTTTTTCCAGAATAGAGACATGAGACATTGTTTATATATTGATAGTGGCATTGCAAGTGTTGGACTCAGTTCACACTGTCTGTATCTTTTGATGTCATGATTTATAATTGTGTGTCTACACAGGTGATACACTCAAGAAAGGAATATTTTGCATATATAACAAGATCTTAGCGAATTGAATATAAGTAACGCGCGCTCTTAAGTTTTTTACTGGACCATTCTGGGTAAATCGTGACAGCAGATAATTGGTATTGTTGGTCGACACTCACAAAAATTGTGACGATTGTGTACATCTTAAGTATCCTGGAGAATTATAATATATACTATTAAGCTATTCAATTATTCTCGAAATTTTTTTGGGACCTTTCAATTCTGTCAGCGCAGAAAGCAAAATCAACTCATGACTCATAATAGTATACTGACTGTCTTCACAGAATAGAAACTATGGCTTAAACAACGAAGAAGTTACATAGACACAAGCTAGGTCCTAACCTTATTTTTGTGATTTTTCTTTTCGAATAGAAGTTTGTAAAAATACATGCAATGTTCTCATTATAATTATAATCAACTATTTGAGTCTGATAAATGATTTATTGATCACAAATTGCTTGACGTGTTCTCTGCTCATGTTTACCTTTATCACAACATAAACTTCTTGCGAAGATCTCAAGGAATCTGATGTAATTGTGATCACACAAGTTATTAAGAGTATATATGTACTATATACTAGTGAAGCTGACTTGGGATGATTAACTGTGTTTTGAGGTATTGAACCTGATTAATATAGTCATATATAGTTCTCAATATTACCTGTGTGCGTTCTTAGCTTCAGAGTGTTCAATCTACCATTATAGAGGGATAATGACCTGGTGGAAGAGTCGTAAGTTGTCCGCGGTAAATGATATGTGTTAGTAACATTCACGAATTGGGTTTGGTTGGCTTTCGTCGGTCCTTCGTGATAATTTAATAAATCGCCTGATATGGTGGTCGGAAGATATGTGCGTAGACTTTAACATAATAATTCCTGTATAATGATAGCTTCTCTTTGACACTCCTCAATTAATGTGTTTCCTTTTTTCCGTTCGCTATACTACTCTCTCCATAAGATCGAACAGTCGATTCATTGTGTACCGATTAATATAACTTAAACCAATATTTTTCTCTTCCGCTGCACTGATGTAATACCGCTTAGGTGACTTGCGAGAAGTTTCCACCCAAAATTCGGACAGTGTAATATGTACTATTGTAATTTATAGTATAAATAGTGAACTATTGCGATTTCTCTTACAAAGAGAATAGTTAGATCGTGGATACATTTAAGTATTCCAAAGTGCGACGGAGTGTGTGATAAGGATATAGTATGAGAGGTTCTAGGTTGTGATGTTGCGTGTTGCAAAATTTAGAGACTCATTGCTACCATTAACTCTCGTACTAGTCATGCAGAATCGCTGGAAAAGCATTGTGTTCAAGAGTATTAGTTTTACAATATGAGTTGTGTTCTGTGCTTTTGTCAATAGCGGCCATTACTTCAGGTTGTTCGTGAGGTGGCTCGTGTTGATTATGTGGACTTAGGTTTCGTGTTTTTTGGGGGAAGTTGGAAACAAATTGTTGGGTATTTACACGCCGAAGGCCTGCTTTTAGAACAAACAACCTCCTAAAACCTTTTATTGAAAAAACCACCTTCGATTATTGAGCTTAAAGTCTTGAATGGGATGCAACAAAAAACAAGCATGTACAAACGAAAATCATTCCATCAGCTGCCTTTCCACTTAATTGCAAACGTTAACCATTCCAAAATCTCGTGGAACGGTTAGCTCTTCGGTCAACTTGGTTTAGCAAAAATCGGAGGCGACGCAACTAAAGTTAATGTTTAATTAGGGAAAATCAACTCTCACGACGTCCAAATGAAAATGGAAGAGCCCAGTGGAACAGTTTGTAACCCTGTAGGAAGCTCAGTTGATGTTACTTCAGTCTCATCCTCATCAAAAGTTAACAACCCGAAAATCGTAATCCAGAACAGAGACCACCACCATGTTCTACTAGAGCCTTTTTATAGTCCTTTTTCCACCGATGGTGGTGGTTGTGGTAATGTCGAAATGGGTAGTGGAGGTTCATCAGCGGCAGGAGGAGAGAGTAGCAGTTCAGCTTCCTCCACAACGTCTGGATCCGAATTTGATGAAATCCCAACCTCAGGAATTAATTGTTGCAGAACTCGTGGTGGCCACGATAATCTACCCATTTCCACCTTATTATCCGTGAGAAAATTCAAAGGAAACTCGTTGAAGAAGTTTAAAGGGAGCGAAGTAATTTTTAGAGGGGGAGTCATCATCAGAGGAGAAAGTCGACAACGGGCAAATTCTGATAGTGGTACGTTAGTATCACCTTCCGTGATTCTAACAGGAAGAGGGGATAGTACGATCGCAGCAGTAGGAGGATGCATCGTGGCATGGATAAGCGCGTAAGGTGCATATAGTGATGGGGATAATAGTGGCAGGAAATTGAAGGGGGTAATGCAAATTTCAAAAACATCTTCTGAAGCAGATTCCTCAACGGATGTGGATCAACTTCAGGAGCAGAGAAGGTTCGTATACTTGCAGATTTTCTTGTTATAGTGTTGCTCTTTAATTAGCATTTATCGTAATCGTAACATACAAACTTGCCACCTACAAAGCACTTGGTTCTTTGCAAGTATGTGTTTGTCTTTTTTAAACGGGATGAAAAAGTTAACTTTTCACATTTTCGAAAGGAAAGCAGAAAAGTTAATCTGAGATAAGAGATCCACTATCCACTGCTCCAAAGCTCATCAGTTTTTGGGCTTTGCTTGTATTACAGTAAAAGTACAATTACAATTTGCTTATAAAATTATCTGAACTAAAGTTAAATCATTTTGGGATTGCCTAAAAGTATCGTACTTATATATGAAAATGTAAAACAACAAAAGTCTTATCCAACAGTGAAATACCCAGCTAACGGTATGCATATGGGTTATCTTGAAAAACTTTCCTGTTTCATATTTTATTGGTTTACATAATGTAGTAACTTTGAAAAAAAAACTTTTAAAAGAACTACAGGGAAGTTCGTTGGGTTTGCAAACAAACGTTTGGCTTTTGGCGGTATTTTGGAAATCAGAGTTTCGTCGATCTGCATTAGACTAGCACTAAATAACTGTTACAACTTTAACTTTTCCGGTGTTGGTATCCTTTATTCAAGTTTTTATTGGGCGCATTTCCTACCCGTCGTTGGATCTCTTGATCCTCTGGCACAGTTTCGGCTTCAAAAGTGGAGCAATAGCAGAAGGTTACGCATTATTTGTTTTGTAAGTACTGTAATGTTGGAATGGTAAATTTATTCCGCTTTTGGAATAACCGACTTCCGCTTTGAGTGAAATTTATGATAAAACATTGAAATATATAATGAACTCATGTCTTTATGTGTACTAAAAATGTTCATACATTAATCCGAAGGTCTATAAAAAGGAAAATCGAAAAATGGTTTTGCCAAATATACTATTTAATACTTACTTAATTAATAGTGTACGTAATACTAATGTATCTCGCATACTTTCAAAATCGGGCTTAATTATAATTATGGTGATTATCTTTCAAATATTAATCGTTGCTTTCAATTATTAATTACTGCTAGGATTGATTGCTTTGATCCGTCAAAGATATACACAAACATTTATCCAATTACTAAGCTCTAAGCTCAACAAAAATTTGATACATGGTTATAAGCACCTTATGACAGCTACGGTCAAGTGGTGTAAGTTTTCAAGGATTATTTTCCAGTTGACTTAGTTTTATCGATTTGAGCTCCGAAATCTTTGAGTAAATGGTTTGTGGTGCTTTAGTGTTTGCTCGTCTTGTCACCTTTTCAATTTTCTTTTCTCTCCAAAGTTAAGATAAAATCATATCAATTGCCAATTACAATATATCACGTGATTTGACGTCAGCCGAATGACCGGAAGAAATGGGAGATATAATAGTTGAGCACAGGGACGCACGTACGGTTGAACGTGACATATATACATACATACGTATGTTCAATGACGATGTTCAAAACTCATTTATGTATTGTATGACATTATGTCATTGACATACAATCATTTGCACTTTTTGTAATTTATGCTGTGTAAATGGCGACGGTTGACAGTGCTCGTGTTTTCTGAGTCATAATTATATTACTTTATCATAACACTCATCATTTAATGATAAGTTGTTACATTAACATTTTGAGTGAAAATGAAAACAAAATTAATTTACCTAAAAAGTAAAAACACACCTGTAAATACATGAATGCAAATGCCTGACTATTTTGCTTGTTTTAAAGATATATAACAGGTTATATTGCTAAGATAAAACTAACGAAATTAGTAACACCATACACTGCTTTCAATTAATTTTCACTTGAGACTTCGTTTGCAATTTCAAGACAGTAAGAAACTTTCCCAACAATAGAGGCCTTTTGCAGGAATTTCTCGGAATTTTGGGACTTTTCCTTTGTTACTGCTCGTACAATCCGGGCACGGTTTTGTTAGAACAATAGTTTGCATATCTTCATTGCTTCAGATCGTGTGCAAAATGTGAGTGGGCAAGGAAAGGCATGTGAAGAAACCTTTTCATTTTAGATTTATTAGATCTCATTACTTGATCTCCTCTTATTAGTAGACGTAATAATCCGCATAATAATAGAGAATCAGACATTCTATATACTCTCATAAGGTGGAGAATTAAAGTTGTGTAGTTACGTTGCAAGCGAAGATAAAACTTTCGCCATTCGTGCCACTATATCATTCATTCATTCGCTCACGTTACGTATGCACGTGAGCCGAGCTAAGAAGAAAGGAAATTCACATAACCTTTACGGAAAGTGAAAGTTGAAAAAGTTGGACCTCACGCGTATGGTCTTCCCATTCGACATTCCCATATTCCATGAGTGCAATATTTTAATAAATTATTTTTATCCAATTCGTTCGTAGTATTATTCTTAACCTTGTGTTTGGGATGGTCCATAGATATTTATGTAGGCAAGTACCTTTCTTTTCAACAGAAATCAAGTTAGAATGTTTGTTTCTCTCTAACATTACTCACTTAGATGAACTTTTCATTTATAATAAGCAGTAAATGCTAGCCTTACGGACGTACATACAAACGAAAAGAATAACTTTCACCACTTCATCAAATTACAATCAAGGTGCCTAATTTTTTCCACATTTTGAAGCTTTCAACGCTTTACTCATATGCATGCAAATTATTGAATACTTAATTAAATATATGCAGCTTAATGACTACACTCAACTTTGTACAACCAGAATTCTCCTTACAAGCTTGTTTGTAAAAGAAATTCAATCTGCTGTCGAAGAAACAATTGACCACAGACAGAGCTCGTCTTGTCGTCACCAGTCACCATAGATTAGGTGGCAGACCAAAACGTGCTACGCAAATGGTATTATCCATGCCCACGCAACGCACACATATGTGCGCACAATTCTTCATGTTCTTCATTCCAGCATGGCCAAGCATAAATAACAAAGATTATGTAGTAGATAGTTGTAGCAGACGCACAGTACAGAGGGATTAAAAGTTTGGGTGAATGACGTCTCATTTTGGAACATAACAAACCGATTTTGACAATCATCCATAGAACAACCATATTTACCATACACTATTTGATATAAAGTATGCTAGATTAATGATGCATTCAATATTACGTTTCAGTCATTGTGCATTGTCGGCTGGTATCTCATATTCAGTTTGTACTGAGATGACTGAATTATCTGGGGGCGACGGTAGACATTATTGTGATGTCTAAATAAAGCAAGGTTTTATGATTCCCATGAGTATGAGTCGTTGTTTATTTATGGGAATAGCTGTAATTGCTGGATCCTTCCATTAAATGTCAGATATCCCATGATATTTTAGTAGTTAACTGTGATGATTGGAATTTGATTTCAAAATAAATACTTACTTGGCTGCCACTGGAACAATTATAGTGTTCAGAATAGAATGCTGACGTAATTTTCAGAAGGCTAATTGAAACACGAACAAGTAGTTGTTTTATTCAATTTGGAACCTCTTATATGAAACAACCTAAACACAAAAAAGTTCATTTTTCAAGGTTCTTTCATGAACCTGTAAGTTTTTGAAGGGAGAATGCTGATAATTAGGATCTCTACTTATACGAGTAATGCTGAAAGTTTGCCGTATTTAAGGAATCGATCGGAAATTTAGCAAAAATGAATCATCTCGCATACATACATATATACACAATCAAAAACAAACTTAAATTTAAATTGCATACTTATCTTTTTGGCTTTTGATTATAATATGTAAATGTTTGTAAGGAATTGTGAGGTTGATTCAGAAGATTTTGGTTTGATATCGATTCTATTCTATTAAGAATATTATAGGCAAAAGTTTATGGTGCAATTTCCTACGACGGCTATTTGTATGAAGTATGGCATGAAATGAAAATGAAGGTCATAGATCATGTGAAGATGAAACTAACAAAAGTGACGATTTTAAACCATCAAGACATCTGCCATAATGGAGAAAGTAAAGAAGGCTCTTGTGGTTTGCAAAAAAAAACTATTACCGAACGTAATGACATAAACCTGGCACTTGGCACCCAGTTTTACTTGCAGAAAGAGCGTTGTTGTTTGCCCTTTTTTGTTGAGAGCGACCTTGGTATGCTTTTTACATGCCATCTCCTGTTAAGGGTTATGTTGATGCATAAAAGAAGGTTACTTTAAGCACCCCATTTGTAACACATTCGCATCTCTTGTGAGTCGCTATTTTATGATGTCCGACAAAGTAATATATAACAATGCCAAAAGGAAAATTCTACCCTACTTTACTCTTTTAATGGCAAATTACAATGGTTAACTTTTGCTAACAACAAACCTCTTAAGGATAAGAAAGTCTACCTGCTAGTCCACTTTCATCTCATGCTAGCAGCCTACAAAAGCTCTTTATTCAGTATTTAATACGTCAACAGCATCATAATCATAACAATGAAAATATCTTGAGAAAGTCAACAAATAAAATGCACAAAAGCTTTGGCTGGCTTTGGAAACGACGGTTTCCATTTATTTTTTTATTGCTACCCAGGAAAAATTGGCTCAAAATGACATTCCTTTCAGTCGCTTGCATTAGGATTTCTTTGGTTTGCACTGAATCATTCGGCTTATTTGAAGGGTTGCTCATTGTTCTAGTAGTAAGTGGGGGATGGGCATAGCCAAAAACAGACGCGATTTCGGAATATGCCCCTATTTTATGTCCGTTTGACTTTCATAACGAGCTGACAGCAACCACTAACTAAGGTATCCGAATATGGAATGCCAAATAATGCATTTGTGCATGCATTGCGGTTTAGCTTACATGAATCCTTTATCGGTGATTTCTCCTCATTTTTTCGTTGGACATTGACAAATAAGGCCAAAAACCGGGAATAGGGTAAATGTGTATTTTTACTGACGATTGAACTTGATGGGGAAGCATATTGCATGGTATTCTTTGGCTACCGTAGCCATTCTATTACACTTTACGTCCCTATGTGAAAGTTGCAATACTATACGACTTTATAGTGTTGAATAGGATCGGTACGGGTAATGCGAGCCTTTCCGAGTAAAAGAGAAAAATGGGCATTTGACAGATTTCGTATGTAGGAGTTGTTGCCGGTCGTATGTTGTACATGTTATAAAAAGTGAAAACAGATCTACTGCCTAGATATCTATTTTCATTTTCGCAGGAACGTTATCGTATGCTACAGAGTTACCGACGGCGGTGGACTACAATATTCCCCTCATAAAGGCTGTCGTATTGTGTGGAGGTCTTTAAAAGTCTGTTGGCTTGCCTAAAATCCCCTGAATAAATATATTTTCTCCGCTTTGGTGCAGTAGTTATTGCCACAGGGAAGTTTTCATATGACGTTTGTCTTTGGATTTTGTATGTCTACTTGGAATAAGTATGTTTAATGGTGAGTACGTATCAGCAAGTAATTTAGAAATAACGATGTTTTCGTCGCAGTAGCAGTCACTAGTACGGTATTCACAGCTAAGATAAAATACTGTACAAAATAATGTGTCAAAATGACTTTCACGGTTCGTAAGCCAAAATACGTCAAGTAAGATAGAGATACGCCTTTTAGATTACACTCACGTCATCATCATCAGTATCTATTCCAACGGGTGTCTAGCCTATATAATACGTTTGCAATGTATGTAGTAAAGTAGAATGCAAAAACCACGGGATAAAATGTCGTTTGCTTCGAGGATCTACAGAACGCGTGCATACTACAAACAATGACATTTTTATTTGCAACGGATTTTGATCATGGTCATAGATGCTATGAGAATCCCTTGTTGGAGACATTCTACATTGCATTTTCTGTGAATTATTGCACCAGCAGTATATTCCAAAGGTCACATTGTAAAGACTTCAGGGTATGTTGTGTAGTGAAGTTAAAGTTAATGATGCAGTAAGAAAAAATATTATGTCTATGTAAAATCCGTTTGGTAACAATGAATCCATATTTATATTCAGTTTCTGCGGCTTCTTTATTTTTATTTGGCTCTGTTTAAGGTAATTGCCTACGTCAATGTATGTACACTAATGATAAGTACGTCTATGTGACCTATGAGCTTTTGTATCTGCTTTTGTTTGTATGCTAGTGTGAAATGTTCCGTTGATCATACGATTTTCAACATAATAATGACATTAGTGGCTGATATTATGGTATAATTTGGCTTTTGGGGGTACATCAAGAGTAAAAGCCTTTGCTTGGATATCATAGAATGATGGGCTGGACTTGGCTTTGGTTCTGCTTGCGGTTTTTGGCTTTGCTTGAAGACAATGTCGTGGGAAAGATGCCAATCTCCATTATGCAATGAAAGTTTAGGTAGAAGAGCCAGTTTTCCCTGGTTTTCTAGTTTTGTGTAATAGTTTAAATCAACGGAGGTATATAATAATGAAGGACTGAACGAGAAACGATAAAAGTCATCCAGTGAGGTTATTTTAAACTAACGAAGACGTATACTTTTAGATGTTGAAACTAACTACAAAAATGTTATTGCAATTAGAATGGGCGTAAAAAATTGCAGACGCTTTATATAATTATTATTACAACCTTGGAGGCGTAGCGAGACGGAAAGAATCCAAAAATATGTTTGGAATCGGATAATGAGAATGATGATTGAGATTGAAATAAATGTCGTACCAATTAAAACAGCCGTCTCAACATGTAGAACAAAATCTAGGAACGGCATACGGTCTCGGATTGTATTTTTTTAAATTATGTAGATGGATATAGCACAGATAGGAGATAACCATCATCGTTAGTGATTAAGCCAATCCAATTACTTTGGATGTACATAAATTCAGCTTTAAAATATTGAGAAAAAAATCCTAAGGAATGTGGCGTCGGTACAAAGCATGTGAGTACGTATACAAGTCAAACTGATGATAGAATTGTCGTCTGCTTAACACCACGAAAAACGCGTAGGGTGACTTCTGATATTAATATGCGCATCTATGAACTTGAATCTTATGACTTATGAGTCATAAGTGAAAAGTTATGACATCGTATTGTTTTGAAACCACACAAATGTATTTACGTATCGTAAGCTTTATTGTCATCTGTTTTCTAACGCCTGACCTGACTCGGTTACATTTCGTTATCACGATCCCTTTCTCCCTCTAGTTGACTTGAAATGGCAAGTAAGGTTGATATTGAGAACAAATAAAGTTTAACTCACCATGCCTTCGGCTTCAAAGTATTGTTTTGGTATTCGACACAAGTGGGGGAAGATTTGTTATAGATTTATGCTCATATGCATGGCATGACAGTCATATATCTCATATATTTCACCAACATATCTTAACTGCTCAACTGCTGAGCTCTGTTTATTCAAAGTCTGCATATTTCCAAATTGCTCATATGAATATGAAATGTGACAGGTCATGCGGAATATAATGCAGTTGTGTTTCCATTCTACTGAACTGAATGGAACAGGCACAGGCAGACAGCCAGGCAACTGAGGAATTCAAGCGGATGCATTGAAGCGTTGTTTCTGCTGCATTATCCGGTATTCTGTTATATGGATGGAATATAAGAGTTTAGTCTGAGAAATTTTGGCAAGCTCACGTTGCATATTTCCTGTATCGATTTGCTTGGTTTGAATACTGGTAGATAGTGAAACTTCAATTGAATGAATCACTTTCATTGCTTTGCTCTGTATTTAAAAAAACCAAGAATAATTTATTCTATTGGGAAGAACTGTGAAGTAAGGGAACCTATCTTGTGAGCTTTCCCAGAAAGTATGGGTATACGGCATGCTTTTCCCCTGAAAACTAAATCGGAGTCGCTGCTTACCTGTCGTCGTCGTCGTCGCCCATCTTTTTCCGGTTCCCAGCATACCAGTCTATATTTTTATTTTGCCATTGTTGTATTTTCATTTGCGTTGTTAGTTTTCAAGCTGTCTGGGTCAATGAATTCCTTTCTACTTTCAACTTTTTTCCATCAATAGTTAAACCACCCACTCATAACAATGCGGCTTGAACAAGTTTTTGACAAGTTTGTGCTGTTCTCGCATCTCTTCATCTTCGTCTGCATTTCTATTTATTTCCTGAGAACTAGTGTGTTTTCAAAAGAATCTCCAATAATAAACATGCACACATGGCTTTATGCTACATGAATTTTAACCGAAGTAACCGGAATTCATATTTTGTCAGCTGGCTGTTTTTCCATTAAATATTCTGCATGTCATCAATGTGTATGTATAATGTATATAGATAAATAAATTGCACCAAGAAATTAGCCATGTTGAATGTGTAGCTAGAAATACAATGTTTTAAAATGACATAGATTTTGACCAAGGAATTTTAATTTCAATAGGCTATGTAAATTTACGGTGGTAGTTAGTACCATGAGATATTTGCTTCAGCTTGTACCAACCACCTTTCAAATTTTCATTTCGAGAAAATAAACTTGTGCATTTTATGAGCCATTGCACATGCTAATACGCAGTTAAAAAGTATGTGTGAGGTCTTTATGCAGATGGTGATGCTAATTTCCCAAAAATGTTTGCCTTCCAATTTCGCCTCCAAGAAAAGGAAACACAAACAAGCCAACATACCTGCGATGATGGGATCCTTGCTGCAACTTCTTTCATTCTCATTCAAATTAACATCCGCATATCTTTTAACTGCAAAGTAGAAAAAATAAATGAAACGGAAATTCTTTCTTTGTGCAATACCCAATGCATATGGATGATGTGTACATTGAGAATTCAAAATATACATGAAATGGCACAAACGAACTAACTAACACCAGCATTCCCATTTCACAAGTAAAAAAGTCATGCCTGGCACTTATATTTTTGCTTTCATGCTTAATTCATCTCTAGGAAAAAAAGAATACATTCATGGGTTCTATGCCATGCCATCATCATCCTGACTTTTTCAACATCCGTTTTCATTAACCAAAAAGGTAGACACGCTATGCAACTTGCTTGCCAACAACACATGAGCTGAGGTTGGTAGATTAACGCAGAAGATGAATAAACTGCTTCTGTGTCTACCATTTCATCTCATACTTCAAACACAGGAGAAGTGTTAAGAGTCAGGAAGAATTGGTAATGCTTCTTTATCACACTACTGTATTTTGTGAACGCGTGATTTTCTTACTATTTTAAAAACATGATGGTTCTTTCTTTCACATTGATTTTCATGTTGATGGCTAAAAAGGCGTGTGTGCATAAAATGGTTTTACGAATTTGTTTTCCTCCAATCATTGTCATTACCCACGCTGTTGATAAGAATATTTTGGAAAAATTGTTGATAAATTATATTGGATATGGAAAGCGTGTGAATGACTTTACGTTCTTTTATTGTAAATTCGCATACAAATCACGCATCTTCCTGGTTTACTGGAGTTATTTTCCGTCTTGTAGCATTATGCATTAAGATGTATGTGACTGTATTGAGGGAGTCAAAATCGGTTCATACGTTAAGTAAACGATCAAGTAAACGTTATGTTCTTATTACGTTGAGGTAAAAAGGCGATTCATTTAGACTACTTTGAGTTAGTTTTACCACCGCTGCATATCTATCCTTATTCGCTAACGAGACGGCACGGGAGTCAAATGGAACTTTTGACAGCTATTTCTGCAACAGGCAAAAGAAAGACACTGACTTCATGCTATTTATGCATTGTATATATAACTACATAACGAAATATAAACTCTACGGCTGCATAACTAATGTACCATGTGCATGTAAGAATATCCATATGGTACATATTGCACAGTGATTGTTACATTGCCTGTGGGAAGATTACTTGCTTCAAGTAGAAAGGAACAAGGCATGCATACGGAATTCAGTTTTATGAAATAACGGGATATAATATATAGCACATGGCAGTAGTATGAATTGACTTTTTCATGATGCTCTTCCTTCTGATCTTTCTGGTATTACAATTTACAAAGATAGCTCACATCATCAGCATGAAAGCAACATATGCCATGTAGAAACACATTTCACCCGTTCACGTTGTATCTCACTTCAGTCGGGTTTTGCTAGTCGGATATGAAAACAGGAGCATTTCGAAAGATTCTACAGGGTTTTTCCTCATAAGTTAAAGTGGTGTTCTTGTGTATTATACAACACATCCACAGTTATATGTTATATCATTGAGAAAGCAGTTAACAATATTTTTACCGAAAAAATATTTTGATAACTCAAAGAGGAAAGTTTTGTTTAGGTGAAACAAACGAAATAATTGCATACTAAAGTGGATACTGGTTTTCGCCACTACGTCCAGCTTGTAGACTCACTCCATAAAAGCCGTGGATTCCGAAATTACTACAATATGCAATTTAAATGGAGAAAGTACAACATATTATGTGGAGTGTTTTGACAGCTTTCAATCTTCATAGTAAAATCTCGTCGTGACCCCAATCGTGTATTTTTATTTAGCTAAAAGCATGCTGACTTGTTGACATGCAAAGTGATGTACAAAATTTGTACAACCTGGATTTTTAAAATAGAACGCTTTCTATCCAACATGTACTGGGGATGCTAATAATGATATATGGCAACTTGTCAAATATAAATGGATTTCCATTTTCTTAAAGGCTAAACCCATTCTCGGGCACTTTTCTTTAGAATTTTTTTTTTGATTTATGATATGACCAAGCAAAAATCTCATGGAGAGCACGTCCAGTCATAATCTATCTGTCGAAGTTACAGCATCAGATAAATGGATATTTATGATGGAGTAACCACAAATTTGGTGTGGTCGTGAGTGGAGTACTCATCCTTCGTAATTGTGTACATATTTATGCACTTTCTGGTTTAGTTCAATGCTAGAAGGCATAGGGGAAAGTATTCGATGTGACTTGATAGCAAATGGGATAAATAATTTTACACGAAACTCATTCACCAACCTTATGTTATACGTGTTTGTGACAAAGTTTGAAACATTGTTAGTTACTAGTTAGTAATATTTCGGCATGTTACTTTGTTTACTACAAGATATGGCAACTCCCAAGTCAAATCGCAAGTCAACTTTGAGCTCCAGCTCGTCTGGAAGTGTGAAAAGTAATGACAGCAGTAGTAGTAATAGTAACAATGGTGGAGTTGGCAGAAGTGATGATGTTGACGCAGTGAATATCAAATCGGAAAGTGGTAAAGATGGATGGACAGTTCCCTCCGATCGCGACGAAGCAGTTGCAGCCGCTATTGGTATTAGAAAAGAAAGGAAATCCCAATCACCAGGGGCCAAAGAATTTGTCGATGATGATGAGCGGCACGGTGGAAGTGACCGTTACAGTAGTTCGCCTGAAGACAGGTAGCAATGATATGCCTAACTAAACGTGTTTCAGTATTTTTTTAAAAAGGCTTTGGAACAAAGTTTGTAAATTGTTTATGTAATAACCAGTTTTGTATAAACACAGACATCGTTAACCAGCGTTTATGTCTTCCACGCATACGCACGCGTTTCATATAGTTCTGGGAATGTGTTTTTAATAAGAGTCTAAACATATC
Organism: Orchesella cincta; assembly: GCA_001718145.1. Taxonomy (NCBI): domain Eukaryota; kingdom Metazoa; phylum Arthropoda; class Collembola; order Entomobryomorpha; family Orchesellidae; genus Orchesella; species Orchesella cincta. The sequence continues at coordinate 90,976 of LJIJ01000038.1, read as the reverse complement.
TACTCGTAGAGAATGTCTAAATTGTCGTGTGCTACCCGTTAAGATGTTCTCCCGCATCTAATGCCTAGACAGTAAACCAGTTTCATAGTAGACAACCGCGGCACGTGCATTCGCTTCTAAATAGAAGTTACTGTTACGAGTCTACTTGCTGAATACAGAGGAGCAAGGAAGCTTGAAAGGACGACTCTATAATAGTGGTCTTGGGAAGCATTAAGCTCGAATGTATTGTACAATATACATAATAGTAATAGTGGAATTATATTGTTCATAATTTACTTAACTTCTTTGGCAAACGCAGTAGTAACGCTGAAAATGAAATTAAATGCACTCATATTGCATTTGCTTTAGATGAGACTGAGAGTAGTCCTACTAATGAATACTTTGAGTTTCAAAGGCATAAATTTCGTAATAGAAACACCTTGATGGCATGAGCAAAACTGTTTACAAAATTAAGATATTATACATTTGCGCCTGTATTTATACACGCTCACAAGTTAAGTCACAGTTCTGGTTTCAAAATCGAAAGGACAACAGATTCTTTTTGCAACGTTTATGAGAGTAAAGTAAGAGAGATACTCATTTCATTTCTAACAAAATGTTTGGTTCTGCTTCCATGCATGCGTTGCTTAAAAAATGAGTCTTCCTTCGGTGGACTTGGACTGATGTCCTAAAGCTTCTAAAAGTGTTGGGAGGAATGGTTGCTTGTTATATGACTCTGTACAGTCCTAGTGGACATGGAATGCATATTTAAGTGGAAACTATGTATATGTTCCATTACATTGTGGCGAGTCGCCCATAAACTTCTCAGCTTCTTTATAGACGACCTAACGTCCTAAAAATACTTCATGCCACGTTCTAAAAACGAATCAAAGAGCAGCGTCCATAAGCCAAGCTTCCATAGTTGCTAGTGCATGCCGTAGTTTGACCTACATATAAATTTTTCTCCATTTATTTTACGACCACATTTCACATCACACTGTTTTCTTTAGGCGGAATGAGAAAAAGATCATCATAAAAGAAAGGGAATGGAAAATGGAACATCTGTATTATATAGATTCAGTGCGTGCCTTTTTGCGCATTCAATTTCATTGACATGTTTGAAGATGCTCTTATTCATATACTAGCAAAAAAGTCCTTGTTTACAAATGATGGCGGTGGTGTGATCGATGGTATGATATGATTTGATGATTAACTAAAAATGAAAACGTTGAAAGAAGGACACGTAAACAAATTTATACTGATGGATAAAACTTAAATTGTCAGAAGCAAAAATGTACCTACAAAAACATTTTTAAGCCTTGAACTTTGTCATCGCCGTAACAGTACGTGGTCTTCATATATGCCGAAAACAAAGCCAGCTACGACAGGCAGCATGTTTTGAGTTTGGAAGCCAGCTGTAAAGCTTTTTACGTTTTTTGTTGTATTTTAAAGGATTCGACTTTTCCAATTTTATTTTCTCGTCGAAGGATAATAGGATTGCAAGATATCATCACTTCCTTTCAACTGAAAATAAATAAATAGGCAGGAAATGTAGACGGTGAAAGCCTTTACACGATGATTGAAGGCCAAGAGCCGAGAGAACTTTTGGGAATTGTACTCATGCCTCGTAAAGTGATAGCCATGTAAAATTCCAAGAAAATTTCCTAATCCGCAATAAACTTTTTGTATTCGTTTTCTTGTGGCTTTGAAACTCGAGGTAGGATTCAATGCTTTTAACTTCAAATTGTGTCATGATCATTCCACCCACACAGTTTACTCTTGTTAGAAAAAGACAAAATGCTTGCTGACACATGTATTGCCTTCATCAAGAATTCAGCAGCGGATATTTTCTAACAAATTCGATTTGTTCACAGCTCTCACAAAAGCTGTTACCTTGACCAGAGACATCTATTCTTCAAACCGATTTGTTCTTATATACTGGCTTCAAGGAAGCTCTTCCGCTTGCGTTAGAGAAAACTTTTTTACTATTATTATAAAAACCAGAGTATAGGATTGTTAAGGGAAAAGTTTTTTATTTGGGCTTTCCCTTTGCCTATTTGACACTTTCCGTGTCGAAGTGTCGATACAATACAATACAAGAGTACAAAGTATTATAATAGCGCTATCAGAAGTTGAATTTTTTATATAAGAATAGATAAAGAATGAATACGCTTGGTAGATTGTTTTGCTTATGTTGGAGGTCACAGGAAGGGCGAATTTAGCACAATGAATGAATGTGCATTTACATAATGAATATTTGTTTACAAACTGCTTTGTTATGTCATGTTATGTATGTCATAAAAAGTACAACGTACAAAACGGTATTACGCCTTTTTCAGCTTAAGACTATATGTAAGTAAATGTACTCAATTTTCAATGGAAGAAACCTTTCTTTGCCACTATTAGAGGTCTAATAAGGTAGGATTCAAATAAAAAAGAACCGAGTTTTCAGGCTATTACTATTCAAACCATAATATAAATGTTGAGTCTTATGCTTGTTTACCTAAATCATGCATGATGGAAATTTTTCTGGTAGAAAAAACCACGTGAACATCAAATGCAGATATTGATCTCCAGCACTTGATCTACTTTATTATTCGGAACGAAACGATTTATGCCAAGCCCTGTCATATAATAGTAAAACAATACTGGTACCCTATTTCGATTACATACATGGAGTATTTTTATACGTTCTTGCTCTTGTATGAAAATAGCCGTAAAGTGAAGTTTTATTAGAGCATTTGTGTACACTTTTATAGCTTCCTTGATTTTGTTTGCCGTAAACAAATCGTATTGTAAACAGTTGATGCGGGGTATTTTAACTTCAATGAAGTTAAACTAACTAGTATGGTGCTGCTGCCAATTTCCTAAAACGAAATTTTATTCATCAGAAAGAATTAGATTAAAGGTGGGCGAGAGAAAGAATAGGATGATGCATGCGTCATACGTTCAAATGAATCAGGTAAACTACTCTGCTTATTACTTAGAATTGTCTCCATTTCATTGTACCTTTTATAAGTCTAATTTACATGAAATTTAAGAAAAACTACTTTGGTTGGTTCTGGTGCCTAATGGTGTATTACCTAAATTGGTTGCCTTATAGTAATGATTTTGCTAGGTGGCTATTTTTGGTTACTATTTTATGACGTAGGATAGAAATATGATGCAAATTGGGTAGGAGAGTTTTCTATCTATTTTTGTACCGATTCTAGCACGCACATTAAATAGCCTCTAATGCTAAGAGAAAAGGTTCACGTGATGCCAAACATAGACGAGAAATAACTTTAAGCAGAAGACAAGAATGAGCCAGATTCATTGCAAGTTGAAAAAATGCAAGTGAGAGGAGAAAGTCACGACATCCAAAGTGTTTCCGGTTAGATAACAATTGTTTATCATCAGAGGATTTACAACAATCCTCTATCTCTCTGTGTGTAAATAGTATATATTCCTTGGCTTGGATAGTTTAAATTTATAGAAAGGCAAATGTACAATTTACTTGCTTCTGATAGTCGTAGTCATATAATAGATATATTATATTATTATATAACACCTACTGATGATACTGGTAAAACGTCAGGTGGCCAGGAATACAGTAACTAGTAGCTTTTATTTCCAGTTACTCTCAACATTAGTAACTCAAACAATAGATGTAAGGGTGTGCCAGAAACGTCACACAAATCGTTATTTATTATGACGCACCTTTTATGCCTACGCAGATTCTGTATTGTTCTACAAATCCCAGATAGATGCTCCAGCATTAAATTTAAAGATACTTTTAGCGTGAAATAACAGAAGAAAATTAAACGTATTTTTATTTACACACGTCCAGTGGAAATGTCTATGTCTTACGCAGTATTACGTTCAAACTTATTTTCACCAATGCTGACTATCAACAACTGTTCCGATGGCCGCATGATTTTGCTGCATTGCATTGCATTAGGATAAATTACGTTGATTATTACACTGGTTACTCCAAGCTTGAACAACTTGACCTTCACATTGCATCAGGTCACAGTCATGGCTAAGTTTCTCTGCAGATTTCTACTTTGTTTCAGTGTCCATAAACCGGACTTACCCACTTTCCAACAAGCTTTTATACTCCAGCTTTCTCCTCTGAAACGGTATGAGAACTGGTAGTGAGCAAAGTGCTCCGGATCCAAGCCAATCCAATCCAACTTTTTCCATGTCTTGAAGTTAATGGAGGTAATTCCATCCTACTCCATGTTCTTGTCAGCTGTCTGCGATCTGTTAAACTTCCAATTCGTAAGTGACAGCAAAAAAAAGTTGATGTTTACCAACCATGTCCGGTACACTGCAACATGTCTTACAAACTAATCGTAAGTATTATTAAATGGTAAATGTGATTGGTTGTGTTTTCACTCCGGTGAAAATCTATATTATTAGACAGCACCTCATTCTTAGCAGTATGGTTTATAAACTTTGATATACTGTGTTTGACGTGAGGTTCCCTCTGGGTGCTAATATTAAATTATAAACGCATGTTCATTCATTGTTTGTCAAACTTTTATATTATATAACTCATTTATTTCATTGATTTTCTTATGAGCATAAGAATATTGAATCACTGCTGATTTTTTGTAATGTTGGATGAATGATTACAAAGAGTAAAGAATGTAGGTACATCCAAACCCCTTTAGAACTTATTACGTGAAGGTGAGAGTAATATAGTCTTCGAAATGGATATAAAAAGTGGAAAAGGTCTACAAAGGTACTTTGTGCAGCAAATACAAACCTAGTAGCGTCTTCCGCTCACGTGCCTTAAGTCAGGGTCAGTACAACTTGACAACTTTGTCACACATTTTGAAGACTCGTCGTTGCCAAAACCTGATTCATTTTTATTGTTAATCTTATGTTGAAAGTATATATATTCAATATTATTAGAAAGCAATGCAGTGACTTATTGCAATCACTTTCCTTATTTCATCTTCTTCCAATGGTCTAAGGTCATGCAATCTTTTAATTTAGCGATATCCGGTTAATTTCATATGCATTGAATACTATTACTGCGAAGTCATATAAAATCATGTGGAATAAGCTGGTACTTACTACCTGTCCAACACTGACTTGTTTCGCTATAAAAATGGCCTAGCCTAACAAGAAGTGACCATTTTTACCTGGATATTTATTATGTCGTAAGTGTTATTTTATCAGCGTCTACAAAAGACTCCATTGATGTCTTCTCATTTCTTCCGCATTGGTAAAACATCTCAGTCCTGTTAGAGGCAGTGGCCGAGCAGTAGTTGAATCGCATGTAACAAATTTATGTTCCTGAAGTTCTTCTCAGTTTCCAGCTTATTTTTAATTGCGAAAATATGTCGAAATTAACCATAACGTCGTGACATAGTGTAGGTCAATTAGTAGTATGAATGAGTTGCAACACAATTAGCTAAACGTGGAATTTTGCTAGGCTTATTCGGAAGCTTGAAAAATGATTAGATTTGTCGAAGCAGAAAATTAGTCGACATTTAGGGGAAATCATAAATAGTGTTTTTACCTTTTTCCGTTGTAATGAACGCAACGTCCGTCCATCCCTTAAGATTTAAATGTAATCTAATTTGTGAGCGGAAATGTAGGCCATGTTGTTACAGGAGAAAGCAAAAAATGGTTCATAAGTTATTAATTAGTTTAGCTTTTCTTCCAAGTTTTAGCCTCTCCAAAGATGTATATACTCATCGAAAAGACCTTAAGTTGAGATTTGAAATTATTAAGATACTCCAATCTGAGCTATCCAAGTAAGTAATTGATATTGTTCTTTTATTTCGTATCATGCCATTGATTGATTTTTTAATTCAATTGATTATAAGTTACTGTTACAACACCACTTTTGGTGCTCATCATTTCAGCTGTAATTGATCTCAAATATGCATATAAAATCGGAAGTCTTTAACTTCTTTTCCCAAAAGGTTGCAAGGACTTTTATTTAAGTTTTTTAAACGTTACTTTAAAAATTATTAAATAATAAATGTAACGTTGACATAATCAGTATATGATAGCGGCATATTATTATAGCCGTTACAGCCTATCTGCTTGTTTTTTCGAGCATAACATTATAAAAGTGTGGTTTTTTCAGTTGCATCAGCAGTAAAAAGCAATGAGCACAGAAGTTTAGTTGTTCAAGGACTCACCCACTCACTCAACAGTAAATGGACCTTTTTCTGTTATTTGTTAGTTTTCTCCCTTTTCTGGTTTTCCTCACGCGTTCAGGTTGTATATCTTGATTTTCGCTGCGAAGGGAGGCTAGCGAGGGAAAGATTTCACATGGGATGCTGGAAATGAGGAGGGAAAATATAGTCGGAGACGACCAAAAAACTTTTCCTTCCAGTTTCCTTAGTTTGCCATCTTCACTTTTCTTCAAAATCTATTTCTTTCCATAATATAGAACTTTAGTGCAAGCCTAATGTGCTTTTTTCTTGGTTCTGCCTGATAATGGAATGAAGAAAGTGGAAGGTCCAAAGTCTCGAGTCTCAAGGTCATCCCGTTTGCTCCGTGAATTTAATCTAGTGCATATAATATGATACATAAATGTAGATGGTATGAATCGAGTGAAATTTCACTGCTTATAAGGCTATAACAAAAACTTAATCGAAACTTGAATTGGCGTGGAAGATTTGGAACTCCACTTCTGTTTTGTACATTAAGTGAAAACTTTTGCTATATTAAAATAACCAACATCAGACATCATATGTTATCATGTGAAGCGTATCTGAAATTGAGGAAAGGAGAGATGTTATGCGAATTTTCACGTGCGAATTCGCTGAATTGAAGCAATATATTATAAAAACGAATAATCCAATCGTTGGCTGTCAGATTCACATGTTACTGCTTGCTAATATTTTATGAATCCCCCGTTCAACTGATTCAACGCCTTTTTTGTCGCAAATTGTGTATTTTTATATCATTGTTTTTGTTTGCAGCATTGGATTAAAGTGTTGACTAATCCGTATGAGTTGACTTGTTTTAGCTTATTGTGATGCTAATCCAAATCCATTGTCAAGTACAAACATGACATGTGAAATACACCTTGTAAAGTTATTTCTAGCAATTGTCTTGTTTTATTCTTATGAGAAAGTTTCTCACGAACAATTTATCAAACCATTTATTATCTTCGTTTTTGGTATAGAAATAAATAATGGAAGACATCAGACTCGGTTCAAGTTTGTTAAAAATAAAAAACTGATTCAATTAACAATGAAGTTTAATCACAAGTTAAGTTCATTTAAAGATGAGTTAGTGGACCATCATTATGAAACAATAGTGTTTGCAAACTAATTAATATTTGATTTTCATTTAAGTTGTTACTCATATTTCTGTCTGAAAAGCAATTTCGTCAAATAACCCAAGTTGGGTTACCCAACATAACACTAACAGTAATTTGTATAATTATGAATCTTGTATGATTATTCTGTACTGTTTCCTGAAAATGTGCGAATAGGAGGAAGTAGTTATAGTAGTGAGGATTTTCATTTTTCACACAACTTTCAAATAGTAAAGCTATATTTGTAAAAGAAAATTTGGGATTTCCTTTGTGCAGCTTTCATTAAATGTAACCGACGCATTTAATTTAGTGTTTTGCTTGTTGTTACACCTTTGGAGGTTGGGTAATTCATCATATGCCACTTCATGGAAATGGGGTACATTTGACGTAATATGAAGTGCGCAAATTGTCATCAGTCTTCCTTTCTTTTTACCTAATAAGACTTCTAGTATACTTTGTAGTAAACTGTGTTAACTCTTTCATCATAAAACAATCCTTATAGCACATGTATTCAATTTTATTTTATGTAGTCTGTCTGTCTCAGTTGCAGCAATATACGTTTGCTTGGTAGTTATAACAGATATATATCCATACCTTATGCTTTATGGTAAGCAAAATATGGTTTTATTTTGTTTACATAATTTAGGTTGCTAAAACGCAGGCATTTTTCTTTAGACAAATCGAAAGAATGTAGACTTTATGTGTGGAGAGACATGTAGCCAAAAGGATGTTGCAAACAAGACTCTACTGCACTGGGTTGCTGTATATCTGCTTCAACTGCAGTTTTTCGACCTTGATCTATAAATATGGAGTTTCGACTGTGCTGTGTTACACGTTGCTACTACATCTTACAAAAATCGCGAGTTTTTTCTAACAAAAGAAATTTATTGCTGAAGTTTTGACTGCAAAAAAACTACGAAAGGGAGTGTATATTTCGTGGGTGATGCGATTCATGTCAGAATCAGACATTAAGGATCATAACTGGGTCGGTAAGGAGTTTCCTTACCTATTTTGATTCTATTTCCCACGATTATTGTTTGCAAAGTTTTGTATACGTTGTACTGAACTGAAATTCTATGAGAAAAGGTGTGGTGCTGACTGTTGAGCTGACAAATTCAGTAGTACTGGACTTATCTTTTCGTTTAAAGTTTGTGGTTAATGAAATGATAGCGGCTTCCTTTTGTAAGCTATAAAAATATCCGCTACTAGTTGTAAGGTTACCCTTTAAGGCTTCTTGTTAATTTCTGAGACCCGGGAACTAGTAACATCATTGGCTATATGGGGAACTTAATTTCTTGAAGTTATATTCGCAGTTTACTATACTTATATGAACAATTCTTATTATGGCGAAGGTACCAAACTGTAAACCATGTAAATCGTTTTACGAAGTTGGCCAAGTTCAGATTTTTTGGCTAAACTAAGCTGCATATAATTGATATAATGATAAGAGTTAGATAACTTTGCTGACTACGTTTTGAAAAATATGTTTCTTTATCCGTTATGGTTTAACCAAAAACGTAATAACACGTTTTGGTTATTGAAACCAATGCCACACACTCACGCAACAATTTTTGTATATTCAAGATGACTTTAATAAGTTATTTCGTGAATTCAATCCTCAATTTACTGCAGCAGCTGTATCACTATAATAAAGGCTATGCGAAGACTGAAGATGCAGTTTTAATATGAATGTCGATAATCATTTTCATGCTTGGTGTTCTTTCTTTTCCACATTTGACTAATGTGATATACTAGGTCAGTAAATTGCATTTGATTAAGATTACGGTGTTGCATCATTAATGAAGGACGAGACAAAATCTTGAATAGACAATTTCACTGCATGGGAGGGGATTTGTAAAGAGCATAAAAGAATTAGCATTAATAAGCTTTTTGGCTTTAAGTCCTCAACCATGAAAAAGTGATCCACCCCTAACTTACCAAATGTTTGGTACCGATACGTGCAGTATACCTGAATGTGAAGGTATATAATTTGCATGAAACATGAAGCGGCTGCTGATGGTGATTTCATTTCGTAAAGTCTGCAATAAACGTTTTATGAAAGATTTTGCAGCAAAGAGGCAGTTTTGGGAGGTAATAGCAAAAACTTTACACTTTAAAATTCTGTAGTACGCCCAAACACCAAAAGCAGTTTGTTTCATTGTCCATAAAGTCGCAACTGAACTGATTCGCATAATCCGTTATTGTTGGAAAATATTATGCTGTGTGATATTACATCTTCATTGAAAATAGAAGGCTATAGTGATCGCTATTGCTTTTACATTTACGTTAGTACGAGTGTTTTTCAAAGTGAACCAATGGTTAGGAGGAGTCGTAGAATCAATTTTGCTGTACACAAATGCACAAAATATGAAACAAAGTCTGAATTGGTTTTAGCATTAAGACACACAAGTAAATAGGTATCATTCATATACCCAGCTTCAAGTTTTTTCTAACATTACCACAATGCACGAAAACCTACCTCACCTATTTCATTACTTTCTACGAGTACATATATATTTTTTGATTACGCTCTAATAAGACTCTCACAACACAACATGTAGCAGATTACCCGCTGGCTCTTTGCTGTGGTTGCTTATGTAAAAAGGCTAACATACAAATACAACACAATGTCTGCTACTGAGCGAGCATGAAACAAATATAATGTAACATGACATGTACCTGTAGTACGGCTTCTACTATTGCTATCTATCACGACATGACATATTATGATGATATATACGTTGAAACAGAATAATAATGTACTCGTACTTTACAAGAGAGGATATTTAGAGTTTTTGGGCTAGTCTATTGCACTTGAGTTCAGCTCATTTTTTGTCTGATCTGCTAGCTATCTAGCTTACCGTTGCAGCAACGAAACCTTACCTTTCTTCACATTACCTCATTTTTATATGATTACAAGTTTTTTTTCAATTTCAACTCACCACCACCAAGCCAGTTTGGTTTGCATGAATGTGTGTTGTGTACTTCACCACATACTACTATAGTTGTGGTGTATTTGCGTCAAAAAAGAACTGCTGTTGATTTGGATGGAGTTGGAGAAGCGCTTTTTACCATTACATTTATTTTTCATTCCTACTTTATAATGCTACATGTGCTAAAATGTTACTTACATGATGGCAAGGGAGCAAGCCGTCTTAAAAACGTTGTCTATCTTCACTAGCTCTCACATATGATGTTTCACATTGTACGTTAACTGCATATACTCAACTGGCTACATGGCAATAGTAAAGCATGGGTTATAAAAACTGATACCTGTATGATATGATGATGATGGGATATTGCCTCGTACATGAATTGTAGCCTGTGTATCACTAGTTGCAGCTGTTTTCGGGCTCTTGAATGTGTCTTAAGTCTAGCCAAAAGTAAAAAATTCATGTACTGTGGAGTGGTCCGTTTGCTATATTATGTATACTTTAGATTACATACACACTTCATATGTATCCTCAAAATAAAGTTTTAAACTCTTTGAAAGGCAACTGCTAACTCTATTTATGAGAAATGGCAAGAGGACTGTGTAATAATGAAGTAGACTCCGAGTCTCTCAATCAGATATCAAATCAGTCAATCAAGAAAGCTTGGTTTAGATGGAAATATTGCTGCTATTATTAAGTCACGTTCCACACTCTTTTCTTCCTGAGTTTTGTGTGTAAAAATTAAGCTGAGTTTTGCCTGCCCCTGTGCCGTGTTTTTCTTTTAATCCCAATTATCAGCGGTGTGACAGAGCGAGAGGGAGAGAGAGTCGTGCGAATTTATGCATTCATATTTTACTGTATACAATACAGCGATATTACATCGTGTCTGAGCTAACATTGCAACGTGTGTATATAGGACCGTAAGTAATTAGGAAAGGAGACATTCCCATTCTCATTCATCAAATAAAAATAACTGACAAATGACAATCAACCGTGTTGTCTTTATGCTCTGCTGGCCATAAGTCTATCTTTGTTGCATTTTGGCACGCAAAACTGAGCAAATATTAGGGAAATGGGATGATGCACGGAGAGGGGACAAAAATATTGAATTAAGTGGAGTCAGTATAAGCTTGTGTATAGAGATATATTGACTTGTACAGTATTCCACACTGTATAGCTGATTGAGTTAGGCGTACCCGCGAGTGAGATAACAATGTACCTGATTCAGCAAGCGTATTTTTCCATATCACGTTTAGGTGGATCATCGTGCCGTGTTCGTTGCCGTTTTTAATTTGCTATCTCTAATTAAAATGGAATTAGCAAGTTTCAATTTTACCCATCACACTACTTCGCGAGTTGCAACGATAAGTGACTATATAGTGGAGCTGCTGATGCTTGCATGAAATCCGTTGGTATTATCGTGTGTGCGAACGAACTTAACGGATGACATAACTTTGATCTTTACGTGTGCTTTTTATCACATTGCAAGTTTTTCATGTGCTCTCAGTGGCTTGGTCGAATGAATCGGGATAAGACGGCTTAAAGTTAAGGCCAGGCCAGTGACATAACTTTGCTCGGCAGAAAAAAAGTTGGCTGACATTTATTCATACGAATGGAATTGAAGGATTCACATTCAATAGCAACTTTTCTGATCTATCTCAATGAATACAAAGTGCATTTCATACGTCTGCAATTTACTGCACTCGTTCTCCTACAAATCCTTTCATTAATTGAAATTGTCATTCTACCAGTTTGTGCAAGTCTGTTGTAAGCAATAAAACATGCAATTAAACGATTGCGAGGTTTATCCGTGGATTTGAATGAAAGACGCTATCTGTCGCTCATTCGTGAGTACAACATAATATCAAATTTCCCATTTAAAATAAGGAAAACGGAACTCTGCTTTGATCAGTTGTTGTGTAGCCCTCTTCTTGTGTGTAGGTGTGAGTGCTTATAATATAATATTATGTTCTTCTGGCATACACAACTCGTTGATTATGTTTTGAGTGTATTCTGTATACATAGCCGGACGGTATTGTAAAATCTGAATAATGCAATACCGTTATAGTGAAGAGTTAAATACATTGTAAAGCTCAACAAAAATCCTTTTCGTGTATCACGATAATAACCTTTATTTTCTTACGTGTAGCAAATCATTCAGCACACTTTGCTATTTTTGACTGTACATATACGCTTGCTATCGTGTGGTTAAGTGCTGAAATACATGAAAAAAGAATCAAGTGTGAGTCTCCACAATTGGTGTTACCTTTCTCACTTGACTTCTCATCTATGGTCGGTGCTTTATGAGTTCGTAGCTAGCACGAAAATAAAACTCACGGTATACGCAGCATCATTCAATCTGACACATCCTGGTTAGCATTCAGGATGATATAATAGCATATTGATTGAGTTGAACAATGTAATAATGACTCAATCGGTCAATAGATAAACGTTTCCATGTTGTGTTGCTCAACAAACAGTGATGGAGAAAATGTATTAGATTCGATATTGCGACTTCGGGAATGTGTTTGTGCTAATGTTGACTAATCGGATGGAGATATATGGTCTGCATATATTTGTCTCTTTTAGTCAGCACAGTAATGTAACTGCGTATCGATAAATCAGCCAGGATTCAAATTAGCAGCTCTTTTAACATTTAAATTCGTGTTTTTCCCAAAAAAGTTGTTAGTTTGTTTTTTTGTATGTCAAAGTGGAATTTATACGAGTTCTTTTTCGAAGGCCATAAAGGAAACCCTCATCTATTCAGGATGTAATGTGATGTTTGGAATTGTTGAATTGCATACGTGAATTCACACAACTGTTTACTAGCATGGCCTTAGTCTGCCAAGCAGTTTTAACGTCATTGCCATCGGTTTTTCATTCGTTTAATTTTATTGCTCGTGACGTTGACACAAAAGCCCATTGACAATGGAAGATCAAGTTAACAGTAATGGCAAATTTGAGGTGGCAAATAGCAACAATAATGGGCCCAATGCTGCTGCCAACGCCACTGGCAGTAGTAGCCCATTTGAACTGCGACGACATAAAAGCTACTACGACAGTAGTACGAGTAAAGATATTTCAAAGGGGAAAGTTGGAAATCGTAGAGCATCTTCAACAAAGATTCCATCGGGATCTGCCGGTAATCGAAGTCAATCTCATGAACCTAAAGCGGCAGTTGGTGGAGGTGTCAGCAATATCAATGCTAATGAAGGGCCTGGTGCTCCTATGACTAGCAATGCAAATTCTGGGGCAAATGAGTCTTTTGTAACAACTGCTGTTCCAGCACGACAACGACCACAGTCCCTTTACACAAAGACAACGTCAAGCAAAGGCGTTTTTCTGCATCGCGTCAGTGGGATTGAAACAACTCCAGAGACGCCTGAGGTAGTACCTGAATTAAGAATTGGAGATTCTGACTCTTCCTCATCGGGAGGAGGAAGTAACAACGGGAACATTGGACCTTTCCCAATGTCAGGAAAGAGTTCGCCCGGTGAGATAAATCAGGCTCAACTGGGAAATGAGGAAGGGGGATTTTATGAGAGTGGGACCAGTCCTGAGGATAACCAAACCCGTGGTAATATTCCCAGTGGTGGAAACAGTAGCAGTCGGAGCAGCGTCAGCAGCAGTGATTCATTTGCTAGTTGTGAAGTAGCAACTGTGATACGTGGAGCTAGTTTAAATGATCCTAGTGCTGGTGGTAGTCATATTGGTAGAGTAAGAGTCAATGCAATGGAAGAAGTAGAGGAGGAACATGGATTTGATCCGAATTCTGATGATAAAGACAGGTACATTTTCCAAACAAGGAAATACATTATATTTTACTCCTACTTTATCTTCTTTGCTTTTTGTGGAGGGGTTAATCTTAGGCAATGCGTAGTTTCTCGGTGTATTAGTCCATTAATTAGCGAATACCTAAATAATAAATTGCCCAAATTATCATATTCATTGGAAATGATTCTCTAAGAACTGATGGTATTAAAATGATTCATACATCATAGTAAGGTATTATTGTTTGATGTTCTGTCCACCCTGTCGGTATACTTTTGGCTTGATGACCGTGCATATTGAGCTTAACGTTTGAGTGAATTTTACGCTAACAAAGTATATTAATGATTGAAGCAGCGAAACCCATTATATTATACACGGGACGGCTCACATGACAAGAAAAATTAAAGATTCATAGCCGACTAAAAGTGGGTTGCCTTTTGAGTGATTGCTTTGTCTATGCGTAATAATTTTCTATAAGCCCAGTCAGCTTATATTTAAGCTATAAGTAGTTACCATCCAACATGCATAGCCATGTTGACTCTTTATGTCGGAACGGTTGGTGAAATGCTTCTATTTCAGGCAAAGTTTACATTTTTTGTGTCTATTGACTTACCAATACCTATGAATATTCATAACTCTATGCATCATTTATGTGTGTACATCCATGGTTAAACAAACGAGAAGTCGAGTCGAGTATTGACTCAAAGAAAAATATGACACAATTTAGGTAGATATCATATTCCTATTAATTAAACCGTTCCTGCAGATTTATCTACGGAAAAAGTAGGGTCGATAGTTCAGTTATAAATTTATTGCCCCAGTCCCAGTATAAGCCAAGCAGTCGCGGGTGTGTGTGGGTTCCTGCTGTCAGTTTAAATTACTATTATAAACTATAACTTTAGTTACATAAGACAAGTAATAATTTCAAAGTAAACTACTAAATGCACCGGACCATCTTTGACAGCACAGAACAATATAAATTTCTCACCCTTTTCCAAAATAAACATTTTTCATTGTTCTCGTTCTGCTGTCATATTTACATATAATTATGACGGTACCCATTTCAGTGTCAACAATGACTAGAACTGGTGACCTATAGTGGTGCCGGTATAGTGCCTGCCTGAACGCAATCTCAAGTTTAGATGTGAAGTGAAACTAATCAAGGAAGTTTACTGTAGTTAGTATGAATGCATATGGCATTGCACAAGAACGGTAAATACCGGTTTCATTTCTTGGGAGATGAACTAAAGTTGGATGAGTAAGTTCTTATATGTACCTGCAACAATATAACGTGGTGTGTACCCCGTCGTCTCATTGGGGTTAGATTGAAGTACTGGGTTATCATTCCGTAGCGTTCAGTTCTGATGGAAAATCATTCTCTGTGTCTATCAGCAATTTAATCAAGCTCAGAAACTGTTTCTCTCGTGGAATTGGATGAGGCTAAAAGACGCATACATACCTTGCTGCAGTCTAAAATAGTTTAGATTGCCCTAATTGGAGAAACTTGATTTGAGAATTGATTTGGGTAAACTAGAGAAAACAATCATGAAGTATCATCACAGTCATCAACAATTCTACCGCGTGATAAAGTCCATTACGTAAGTCATAAAACCAGCAACCCATTTGTAAAAGCAATGCTAATGATAAAAATAAGTAAATATAGGTACAGCTTGATTTGATGGGCGATAGCTTTTGTGATGTACATAGTAAAAGGATGCTATATGTTGGATTAAGCACAACGTGCAATGGCACACGTAAGCAAGTAACGTCTTGTGAGGAAGAAGGTCATTATAAATAAACGTGCATAAGAGCATTATTGTACACTTGTCTTTCATTATGATTATGATTGGACGATCATCTACGTCAAAGAAAACACTGTATTATCAGCCAGATTATTGTGAACAAAATGCACGAATATTACTACAATCTTTGATATCAAGAAAAAGGGAAATATTCTTAATGAACTTCATTTCCGACTTGGGAGGCGTGTCAAAGCCAATTTGACTTGAGGATACGCGAACATTGCGTATATCCGGTTTACATCACTATATTATTTTTTCTGCTTCCTTGTTCCATTCAATTCACGCAATGCTGCTCAACTGTTTATCTTGCAGTCATGCTATGTATAAAGTGGTATAAAATTGTCAATGTAAGTCATCATTACGGATTCTTGGTTGTATATAAACAAAAATGTTTAGTGACCATAATGTGTAATTTATTGATAAAATCAGCATATATGCACAGTTAGTTAAGCACAGTTCTTGCTTTATCAAGAAACTAAAAAATTCAGAGAAAAGTATGGATTTAATTGATTTATGCGAGTGAAGATCATTCTAAATATTGCTACAAACGATTCGGCATTCATAATTTAGGCCATTATGTTGTTTGTATGTGTAAAATGAATGCAAAAAATCAGCATTCAAGGTCAATGTATCGAAAATGAGGTTGCTTGATGATTAAGAGGTGATAAATGTGGGGAACTAATTGAGTGTGACTTGCAGCCAAAATATATGCTGATGGCGGTCATGCATACATATATTATGGCTTATTTTTAGTAAACACTTCTATTTAAAAGCTTTAAAAGTGTTGTTGTGATATGATGAGTACCTGGAATTGATGAAGCCTACCGTAATTTAATTTGAGTAGTAATAGAATAAGCTTTAAGTGGTGTTTTATTGCTAATGCGCTTTGGTTGTCTCCCAATACTTTTCCAGCCCACATATGGAGTAAGCTCATATAGGATTTTACTTTCATTTGAGACTAGAGTATAAAACACTACATTTGCTAAGACGTCATTAAAGAAATAAAATAAGAGCTAGAGAATATGTAATGATGGTTTTAGCTTGCCACAAGAGTACAATGAATGAGGCTTGACTAAAATGACTAAGAAGATGACCAAATAAATATCTGCGTTTTAGGTCATCTCACTAGAAAAAGACACAAGGTCATCCTTTTCCTTGTTTTCTTCTTACATTGTTGAATCCTTTTCTCTTTCCCTTTACACCTTTTGTTTTATTCGCATGAAAGACGGAGAAGGACGGAGCTCGTCTTAAGTAGATAAACGTTAAGGAGGTGTCTTAACTCTTGTATGGTACTAAGAACTACGTAGATTACATTCCGGAATTTTCTTGACTGACTTTTCATCTTCTGCAAATACACTGCTTTCCTTCCACCCTACATACATAAACAATATATAAATAACAAGTTGTCCAGCTCCATTTAGTGACGAAGGAGGAAAACAGGGTTTGAGCGGGTGGCATGTTCCATCCCATTAGTTCAGCAAAAAAGCCACTGACTGACCTTGAAGATGAGCTTGAGACATTGTCAACAGACTTTGTATGCGCAATACAAATACAAATTTGCATTTTCATTACAATCAACGCATATTATAATCACATCACCTCTCTCAATTGAATTATTTACGATTGATTGCCATTTTCGTCTGGTGTTTACTCAAGAAATTGAATTTTAAAAGATTTCATGTTCTTATCAATTGGTCATAAAAGGGTGATGTAACTTTGTTTTTACATTGTCATTGTTTGCTCAGTGTAGGTGAAGTCAGTTAGTAATAATGGACAAGATTTTAGTACAACTTTTTCCAACTCTCCTGCTATTACTAGGAATGTGATAATAATTCGTTGTGAAAGATTACTTTCTGGAGATTTTTTTCGTCCCTGTTTACCCCATGTCGTAGGACAAATGATGGTCAACCTTCGGCCACTCTTTTATATTGTATGAGATACTGTAATGGACTTGTGGGATTACGTATTATTTTGTTTGTCCCGATGCGACTCACACCGCAAGTAAACTGTAGCGGAAATTTGTATTGCTCAAGGGTTTTTCATAATACGCATGCACACCACATTAAAACCCCCATTAAAAGAAGTACCGACTCAGTTGTTAAGGTCAAAGTCAGCTGCAGTTATGGAATAGAAAAGACCTTCAAAGCCATTTATTTTGTTGAGCATTATAATCACTGCATTTTGCTTATGCAATCTGGGAAATGCCCGATTAGAAACACTGTCGCATATGGCTTACCGCATGCATCGTGTAGGTTTGGTTTATTACAGCCGACTGACTGCAAATATCCGGTGTTATAAATTTAAAAGTCAGAATGTTTGCATCCAAGCCAATTTTAGGAACTTGTTATTATAGAATGTCGGGTTTTTCAAAGACAAGCTTGGAACATCTTTAAGTGAAAAGGGGAAATTTGAATTATTGATCAAATAAGTGAAATGACGCTGTGTGCAAGACACTGCGTAGTTTTTACCGACTGACGGTAGTCATTTTTGAAAATGAGATTCTTTCATGTAAATATAATGATAAGATGACAGCTGCTGCCTTAATCTTTAGAAGAAGAAGCTCCAACTACATGTAAATTAATATAACAAAATCGTCGAATAGCAAATAGATTTGCAAAACGTCAAGAAAGGGTAATCACCATCATCATATCGCATCGTATCAGGCCATAAAGATGAAAGAGGTATTACTTCATCCCACTTCGGTGGAGACATTAGAATCTGCTGATGATCATGGCAAACATGAGAGAGTCCCTTGCAGTTTTCCGTCTTCTCGTGCTCAAATGTAATTTGCGATTGGTTTACTCGCATGAAATCTATATAGGTTCTATCCGTTTGCCTCAAAATCTTATCGCAATAATGAAGGTTACCTTCACTGCCATTATGTCTTCCTTGTAGATCTTCTGTGTTTTTTGTTCATTACATATCATCGTTGTCTGTTTGGAAGTGAACCTCTCGCATTGTACTATGTCGCATGTTTGTCACCAATAGATTCCTTGTAATCTTGACTGAATGATGTAAAGGAAATGTATGGAAATGGAAACTGTGTAACCACAGCCTACAGCAAATAAGGAAGATGAAGGTTTCTCATCTCCAGACTTTACTTTCAGGGCTGGAACAATTGAATTATAATATGGTTTATTGATTTACTTATGGAAGCATGGAAGTATCAAGTGACTGAATATTCTCTTGTAGCAATGCTGGACAAGGCTATATACTCATACTGTACTTGGGATAGGATGGTTTCATAAAACGAGATGTTGCTTTATGTCAACAAAATATGCTTGGAACACGCTATTGGAAAACGCCAACAGTTATCTGCTCAATCTGCAGAAAATGATGTCAGCTTCAAAAGCAACGAAAAACAGACTAGTATTCTGTTCCATGCGCATCTGTCGTACAGACAAGATTGACAGTATAGCGCGAGATTGATGAGTTTTGCTATAACTGTGCCATCCGCGACCTTGGCATTGTGTTCTTATACAATATGTTTCACAGAGTTGTGTATCATATTAGTAACAATATATATATGTATATAATGTCCAATGATTTAAACGCATATATAAAGTGTCTGGGTTCCAGATGTAAAATCTCGCTCTGTGGAATTTCATTGTTTTGAGGAACTGATATTTCTTTCTTTTCTTTAGTCTTTGCCTTTTGCTATTAAGAAATCTAAAAGGTAAATAATGGAAATGGAATTTTAAGGATGACCATTGAGACTAGTAAAAATTTGCTATCAACTTTTCCAATATAATCAAGATACAGACCAAGTATATAAGGAAGGTGACATAACGCAGCTCTCGTAAACATTTGAAGTCCATTAAAGTTGCATGTGATGTTTATTAACTCACCTGCTACTACAAAGTTATTGTCAAAACATATTCTGGAACATTTTTGTCCTCAGGTCTGGTACGTTTCAATATTCCAAACACGTGAAACCCATCTCACGTGCACAGTATTACAGCATTTCCGGAGCTGAAAGAATTAAGTTTTTGTTTTCTTTCCGGAATAACACATGTATGTATAGAGTATTATAACATGACAGAAATAGGTAGATGGTGAAGACTTTCTAACAAATCGAGAAATTGGAGAACTGGAAGGTGAAATGAAAAAATCGGTAAATCATCACGGAAGCTGTTATGACAAAGCCATTCAAACCATTAGTATTATGTAACATTGTTATTCACATAATTTATTGCTGACTCTTGGAAATAAAAGTACTGGCCCGTTGGCTTGCGGGTTTTCAAATAACACGTGAGCAACATTGTGTTCAGTTTGCAAGGCTGGAAGGCAGTCAGTCAGAAGGAATAAAAGTAGCACGAAATAACCGTGTCTTCATTTAATATTTAGTAGTATTTAACCATTCCATGTGTGTTGTCCGAACTTGCACACCGTTCCGTGGTCTACAGTACATATATCACTGTAAAATTCGGTTGAGGAGGTTGAAAACTAGAAATGTAAATACTATATATGCTCTCCTTCCTCCTGGACAGAATGAAGTTTCCGAGCTTGAGTTTGTAATGACCATCCTATCCTAAAAGTGTACATGAAAACGAATGAATATACATATATAACTATCTAGCTATAGCTGTAAGTATCGGGGTATAGCTGCAAGTGCAAAACGAAAAGTTCAAATTGCACTTACTTTTTAAACAAAGTTGTTCCTGGAAAAAAGGTTCGCTTAAGGTGTTTCACTCTGTTTATCTCGCAATAAAATGTGTAAAATTGGAGGAGAGTGCTGCAATAACTCGTTTCTCATCAAGGTAGACTTTTTTACGAGTTTTCACCCATGGCATTTCACTTTCTCTTCAAGAACGCCTTCTCTGTGTTGCTGATCCGTACATTACGAAAGATCCTGTGGGTGGTATAAAGAAATAAGGAAAGGCAAGACCATTCAGACAGACAATGCAGTTGATGCTCATGCTCTTGTAACATT
Organism: Orchesella cincta; assembly: GCA_001718145.1. Lineage (NCBI taxonomy): Eukaryota > Metazoa > Arthropoda > Collembola > Entomobryomorpha > Orchesellidae > Orchesella > Orchesella cincta. Next base: position 70,282 of record LJIJ01000038.1, on the reverse strand, counting down.
CGAACAAGCATGGTGGAGGGGGGTTACAAATCCTATATAGGGTTGACAAGTAGGGCATATTTTATAGTAACCAGTAAGAATATTATTAAAGGAGTAGCATAATATGTGAACATATTATTTACTTGCAGATATGTCATTCCTGTCTGTTCACTTAAAGATAAGACACACAAAAAATTACTCCAATCGCGAAGTTGATGGCATGTATCTCCGTCAACAAATATAAGTCGGAATAGGAATAGAGTTCACTGCAGTCAACAGCTCATTTCATCTGCCGACATAATCAATGAATCATACCGTTCCTTTACACAAAGTATAAGATTTGAGTTTAGGTATGCAAAACTAGAGTCATAAAACTGTAAATGTTGACTGAAAAAGATGTTGTTGTGATGGAATAGTTGAAGAACTTTCGATCAATGAACCTTGGCTTTGGATTCGGAACTTGAGTTTTTATTGGCTACAATTTACGTCTCTGCAGTCATCCCTTCCTGGTTTCTTAAACCTTGTTGAAGGCTGCCTGCTGTTTTCTGGTTTTATCTTGCATTGGATTTCGGGAAGAGATCATAAATTTTACCCTTGGAATTCTGTCGGGAAAAATACTCATATTTCATTCATTGCATTGGTATGGTCGTTTTCTTTTGACTTCCATATTGAATATTTGAACCTTTACTTGAGTGCACAGCAAACAAGCAAAAGACTACGTTTCAACAACCTCTATTTTTCAGGAATGTTTACGAGGAGCCGATCTTGTGTAAATACTTCAAGAGGTAGAAGCGATGAATTCAACATTTTTTTTGCTGTCATTATGCCCAAATGACTTTTGTTACCTACTGGACACGTCCATAAATACTTTGTACATCGATGAAAGCTGGTGTCATCATGAATATCTTTTCATGCATGACAGCGTAATAAGGCTTCGAGAAAAAAGTTGCTTTCATGCTGATTGAATAATTGCAAACTTGATAGACGGTATTGATGGACAGTGTCTGAAGTTTTCATATTGATTTTCACAGACGTCATTCTTATTTTCAGTGAAACTAATTCTAATCTTAAAGCAGCAGGGCGGCAAATATTCGTGCCATGAAACGCGACATTGACGACATTTCAAGGGTTTTATTATTAGCCTTGACGTTCAAGACTTGAGAGAAGAATATTGCAGTCTACATATTCAATTAATGGATTGGGGTGCTAAGCAGCTTGATTGTTTTCTCGTGTGAAGATGATATTGAAAATGTCACGGGAAAAAGGACGACAAGTTTTACTTGCGTGTATTAAAAACGACGAGGCTTTCCGCTTGTGGAAATTCTACTCTACTTACGTAGGCATGGGTTTTAAACAGCAACGTAATTTGTTCAATATGGTCTTTGAAATACCAGACAAGACTGGAAATGAAAAATGGAGCCTCTTCCATGTCCATGACGTGTAGTGGTTTATCATGGGCTTCATGGTTGTCAATAAATTCATGCATTAGTAATCATGTTTCTTTGCCATTTGTGGAAGCAAAAACCTATAGTAATGAATAGTATGAGCACGTAGTCCACTCCATTTTTCCTCTCAACGCTTCAATCCATACTGTGTATGATTGGCATGTAGGTTACTTTCGAATTCATACTAGTTTACCATGTCTATCATTTCTTGCCTTGTATCGGTGTATACACCCGATTCTCGAATTCTGTCGAACTTCCTGGGTAGTTTGATAGGAGGAACGCTTATTGTCGGTAATATTATTATGTGCGGGCAGGTTGTATTCCAAGACGTAGCAGTTGTGTTTAAAGGGTGTTTTGTTTCTAGTTGTTTCTTTCGCCAAAAGCAATAGGCCACCTTTCACCTGTATTACATTGGACGATTAGTCTCTTTCTTAATTACTTTCGCTGCTGGGGTTTTCGTTTAGAGCACAAATATTTTTTTTTTGCAAATATCAATGCTGTGATAATGTTAGGCGTTTTGCAGTGCTGGTGCAATTTGGATTATTTCCGAGGAAGGGAAATCGTTAAAATATCTTTTATTTCATAAAACACAAGTGGAACCAGTTATTAAATATTATTCATCTCGTATTTTCGTTTAGGGGAAACTAAAAGAATGAAAGGAAAATAATTATTTTACACCTTACTCAAACAATACTAGCTAAAAAAATGCATTTACGGTGGGACCAAATTGTCCGTCTCAAACTCAAAACTCGACAGTGGAGAGCGACAAAGTTAACTAGTAGTGGTGGTGGTGTTACAAGAGATCCAAAAAGCTATGATGAAGGATTGTGCTACGCTGTATCTGGTGATGCTGATGAGGGTCAACACATTGGGAGCAATGGATTGCTGACTCCGACAAATCTGTTAGCTCACGTTTTTATTATCTGAAATACCTATATCACACTCCACACTTCACTTGCATTTTACTATACATCAAAGTATCACATATTCTTGCTTTCATTCGCGAAAAACATTAATAATAGCAATAATATATCTGCTGACGAGATTAACAAGTGCAAACCAGACTAATAAATTTGCAAGGCTATGGTATGGTATAATGTTTCTACTTGTGTAGATAATTAAATTATTAGTCTGCCCTTCTCTAATAGTTAATGCACAGAAGGATATGGCATTCATGCAAAGTGTCAGATTTGGTCAATTAATATGTTGCACTTTTTTTAACCTACTTGATGTAAGAAAAACTGTGTCTTTTGGACTTGATGGATAGCTAGGGATGAAGATAAAGCCAAGTTCAATATGCATCGCAATGCCATTGGCATTCCAAGTAAACCGTATATACATCGTTGTATGGAGTGTGTATTGCAGACAAAAGTTTGATAGCTTCATGTTTCTTTCTCTGACTGAATCCTGTTTACTGTTTAGGATGACATTGTATCATTTCTCCTGATTAGGTAAAAGTTAAATTGCAAGAAAGGTCTCCAGAGAGTATTATGACATGCTGATATGTGTTGACAAACCGCAGCCGTCTTGTCAACGAACTAATTTGACGAATCCATTTCCTTTTGTCAATAAATTTCTATTCAGGCTTCGCCCACATGAGACTAAATTAAAAAGAAAGCATCGAATCGACTGACTGATCATCTACTAGTCTACTTGACTCCGAATTCTACATTTTGTTATAAAAAAGTCGTTTTTCTCTTGCTGAAGACTTGGTAGTCTCTTCGGAAAAGTAATCAAGGAAGAAAGGAATTGAGGTTCGTGACACGACTGATATTTTTTCTCCACAGCGCCATGAAAATTCTTAGAGTGGGCGTAGAAACGGTATATAGGAAAATCGTGTATAAAAATTGAACTGGAACAGCAGCAGCTGTGCTCCTTCTCGAAATGAAACACGATTCTGATCTTACAGAGCTTAACTATGTGCTTGAACACAGAACATGCCTGAAGTAGGCTTTTATGGCTGCTTTGCTAGTAGCAAACATTTTTGCAACAACCTACGCGACATGAAACGACGATGTCGATGCTATCATATCGCGTATCATATTTCGATGGGCTTATGACACGAACGACATTCAATTTCAGTTTCCATGTATCATGTTCAAGCACTTATCTCTCCATTTTAAAGCATATATACTGGCTTTGTCTACTTGTCGATAACAAATTCATTTTCTTGCAACGGAAACTGTAAAATAAGGAGGAAACTTCGTGGGAACCACACAAAAATGTTTTGCCACCTTAATGGTCTATTTTAGTTGGTTATATGGGAACGTGAGAGGTCATGACGTAAATAATGTTTACTATCACAGTGGAAAATGTACTGGAAAAAGTTATGAACACGGACGTTTTCCATGTGTGTTTATTTCAAACTGTTCCATTCGTGATATGCATATATTTAGTTTTATGTAATATGAAAGGTGAAGCTCATGACATGACAGTTTTGACAGCTATGGATGATATTATTGTAGGCCTGTTCCTAATCAGGAAATGGGATAGGCTGTTTTCCTCTCAAATATGGGATGATAAGTCAATGGGTTATCACATGTCTCATTTTTACTATCTATTCTCATCAAGTCAAAAAATATTCATTGTATATGCATATGTATATGATAGTATGTTAATGTCCACAATATTCAATGTTATTCTCCCTCTCCCCCTCCAATCAAAATAACAAATATAAAAAATGCAGAAAGAAATCTGGAGTCATTATTAATATTATTCTCCGGATTGGTGTACCAGTACGTGTTGGTGCATAGTCCTATCGTGGCATTTTTTGAAGTAACGGTTTTATTATTTGCCCTCGCCTCCATGCTTTGAAAATGTTTTGCTTCAAAGAACAAAGAACTGCTTGATGACATGCAATGTGAAAGGCAACATATTTGATTCAATCTACATGGAACGGATTAAATGCAATGCTGTAATTTAGCTCAAGCACACCACAGTAGGGCAAATATAAGAGCAGCTGAACTACTAGGTGTGTATTTTTGTATAAAGAATTTTTCCAACAGAAATGTTAATATTGTGTACTAAACCAATACACTGGCCCAGAACAAAACTCAATTTAGTACCTCTCTCTTTCTGCCTCTTCCCTTTTGGTGTGTATTCTAGGGCAACAGTATAATGCAAAGTTGGTGCTTTTGGTATATATGGCCTTTGTGATAAGGATAAAACTGCGGACATACTAGACCCATTAAGGCTCGCGGCCCATAGCTAACATACATTGATCCTGCCGCAAAAGTCTGGCCTAAACAGAAATACACGTACATCATGGACGATATGCAAGTATTATGAAGGAGCACATGGTCACAAAATGAAGCATTGCACGGCATATACAGTAATGTTCAGTCACTTGTCGGTCTCTACGAAATAGTATGTATATTAATTTGTCTCTGTTTTCTTAATGCATGCATGCATGCATAAAAGTAAATGTATGAACTTTTAATGCACAGTTTCCTTACAATAATTTTTTTCTGTTTTTCCCCAACAACGATATGGTAGACGGTCAGAAGAGACCATCTGAAATTGCTGTAATAAATGTCGACTTGTGACTCCCATACATACATAAATGTATTCTGGGTTTATGTTGGCTTATACAGACGGACTGCTAGTCCTGGTATGAATGGGAAAGAGCAAAATAATATCATAATAAAAATGGTACCACTTATTCGTGCGTTTCAGTTTCAATCTAGCTGTATCAAGCTGCAGTGTCAAAGAAATACCTTGTGTAATGTTGGTTTGGTGCAGTTGTAGGAGAGAAAGAGAATAAAGATTATTGAAAAATGTGTTTTAAATTCTCATGTTTGAATATCGACAGCATGGTAGTTTTAATAGTCACACAGGAGTGAAATCAATAACATTGACAATCAGTTTCTTCTTCTGCACAGCAGCTAAAGTTCAATTTATTGTGTGACCTCAATTTTGAAAATAGAAACCGATGACAGGTTCCTTGCTATTTCTCTGCATTTGATCCGCCAAAAGTTATTGTGACTATTTACATGTCACTTTGGTTCAATGTCAATTGACTTGGAAGGAATTAACTAGGCTTTTTTTGAAAGAGGAAATTGAAGCATTTTAGTTTACCTTTCAAACTGTCATCTGCCAAAAGGCCAGTTTCATGTGCGAATGTGTGACATCATTTAATATTGTTGGCTATGGGTGGGATTTGAAAGGTGAACAATCTCAATATTTGAACAACACAAGTAGTCATGTACAAGTACAATCAATATTCAGTTTGTTTTACTGAAAGGATTGTACACATGAGAAGAACAGAACAAATAGTTGTTTCATCGAATACTGAATTAGGGAATGATCAAACGAGCTAAAGAAGGACTCGACGAAATTTTTGTGAACACTTAAGTTGCTTTGCAGACATACATTAGTTTGAAGTTGTTAAAACCAACTGCGTTACAAAACCAGGTTGACTGAACCCGTCTAAAATCCAATTTTAAGAAGCCTGTCTGAAAACTAAGGTGTCCCCATTCTGCGTTGTTGAAGGGGCAAAGCGTGAAATGAATTAAACAACCTGCATTATTAGTCCTGTTCCTGGAACCGTGTTGGACATGCCAGGGAAAAACAATGGTGCTGGAGAGAAAAAATGTATTGAGGACAAGCAGCCTGTAGATGAAATATGAATATGAGAGATGAAGCTTGAAAATTTACTGAGTTGGAAATAATGCATGACGGGAGAGTAGTGAACAGACGATCACTACTACTGATGTTTCCTTTTCTAAATACAAATTCGCGGAAAGCCTTCCAGTGTAAACTTGTGGTTGAGATGAGTACAAAAAGCTTCCTCTGACTCAGTGCCTTAATACTATGGCAAGAGATTCGGCATAGCTTTCCCGTTTTCCAGGAGCTGGAAATGAGTTTCTTTCCCGGGAAAGATTACTTACAAGCGAAGAGAGAACTAGGAATACAGTAACAGAACAGTGGTTGTGTTTTTGTGGTGTAACATACTATCTGTCACATGTTTTAGTTTGAGTATATGGTAGAGTTAATCCAGTATGTAGCTCAGTGCTGAAAATTGAACATGGGTATAACTAGACGAGGACCAAATGTTTCATTAGGATCGGGTTCCAAGAATTTGTTGAAATTCTGTGTTTAAGCTTAAGCTAATAGAGCGAATGGTGTCTACTACTACTGAGATCTGCTCCATCCACATACACGCCTTGTACCACTTAACTCTCATGGTCACATCAGCTTCCAACTGAAATCTTGCTTATAATGATTTCATCCTTTGCCATTTCTACCAACATGAAAGAGGCGTACATGGAAAGAGGTGGTCGGGGAAGGAGAAGTAGCAGTAGTAACAGCAGTGGTAGTAGTAGTAATGGAGGTAATGGAGACGATTTGGCAGTGACTATTTCAAATCCTGGAACCAGTGAGGATGACCTGCCACAAACTCCAGAGGAGAACTTGAGTTCTCCAGATTGGTAAGGGAATATTATGAGGATGAACGCTCATCCTTGGGAAAACATAGTGAGTCATCAAAGGTGACTGGCTTTTTGCTTGTATACTATATGCACTAACGTCAGAAAAACAGATTTTAGTTTCTGATATGGAAACTCGTCTGGGAAAAGAATTGGATGTTTGCTCTTTTGTTTCAAAAGTGCAAAAAAGATGCGAATGTAGTTGGGTATTTTGCGCTGTTTTATGCTATTATGTGTATGTTGCAAGCATATAGCACTCCACAACGTTGTGTATTTTGACATTCATCCTCCATGATGACATTTGACCTTGCTCGCGTTTCTTTCCCCGTTAAAGCAATGTTAGTCAGCGTTAGTTTTCTTTCTTTGTTTTTTGTGAGACATCCATTGCAACAGTCTTATCGTGCCAAACGTTTTAGGCATTGTTCGTTCGGTTTCACAATCTTTATAATGTTTTGTGCTCTGGGAGAGTTTGTTATGATATATACATATTTTAACACACAGAAAGGATTTGTGAAAGAGAATTATCGCATCTTCTTACTGATTACGCAAATCCACAATGGTCTTCAATTGGCTAGCTGGATTCCTGCTAGCATACGTTTTATTGCATGAGGAAAACTTTTATCTATAATTTTGCTTCAAACTCTATATTCCACTAATAGGGGAAACTTGTTATGAATAAAAATTATTATTTTTATGCGGTTCTCTATGGGATTTTTTAAGATACTGGTTTGGTTTGATGGTTATAGTCTTCGTGGCTTGTTTGACGTTCATATGTGGTCTTCAGTAGCCTATCAGTTCTTGTTACTCAATATACAACCGAGAGAGCGGAACTAGAGCCAAGATTATAACTTTTAACAAGTAATACTAATATTGTTCTTTTGCTGCTTTGGGTATTCCTGGTGCATGGCATAAGGAAAGTAATTAAGATGCATTGTAAAGCTTAGCCAATCAATTGATGATATGGGTGCTTCGAGTGACGTTTTTGACACCAACTTGTCAAAAATAATCTAATGGATAATGAATACTATGGAGTCTCAAGAACCTCGTGCATAGAGGTGATGATGGTAATAGATGATGCTGCATAAATGTGGAGGAGTGTGTTTACATCACACTCCTCCCTCCTCCACCTTTTCTTGTCCTCGTGCCTTGATGTCTTCTATGCGGTTATCGTCATCATGACAATCTTCAAAAATGCACGGTGTCATTCTCACTTTCAATATCGTCGTTGACTAAATCTCAGGTAGACCAGTGTTACCCAATATGTTATCGTTGTGCCCCAATCGTAATCCCATACTAAATTATAAGTATAGTAGAAAATAACAAGGAAATTCCATGTAAAACAAATCAAAATCGTAAAGTCTTGTAATGACCGATGCCAAACTAGTGGATAAAAAGGCAATAAAAGGTGAAACATAAACAGAACACACTGTTACCCACGTAGATTGGGTCTTTAGTGAGGTAGAATGGAAAGAAGACGACTACAATAAACCATTTTTATTGATTCGAGAGACTGTAGCTAGATTAAATGGCTCCTCCGGTGCGAGTCGTTTGTTCACGCCGACACACACTCAAGACTAAAATTGAAAGAAGGTGCTTTTGCTTTGCTTGTATTCCATTGCAACACACTATAATGGTAAATTAGCATATATATGAGCTACTATTCACGTTATAAACTGATCATTTAATTTTTGTAATTACAGGCAATCCCTTAAACATCTGAGTGTGAGTGCGCCCGCTATGCGCACAGCATCAACAAAATCAGGAGATGGAAGTGACACCGGTTTACCTCCAATGACCACGTCCAAATCAAGGCAGAAAAAGTTTCATAGACATTTTAAGACTGTTCCTCCGGATGAGAAAGTTTTGGATTGTAAGTCAAAATCACTTTTCCCATTCTATTTTATTGTCCAATCTCCCGATAGTAGAAAAGTTTGAAAAATGATAATCATTTCCAAAAAGTTCAGTGGCCCCAAATAGTAAACGAAAAACTGCGATTGTTCCTTTGTCCTACATTCTCTTCCTGTTCTTTGTTTCTCTGGAAGCTCAAGGTGTATATTATAGAATTATCATAGTGCTTAAATATAGAGCACTCGTTTCTCCAAAATTACCATTGTTTGTTTGGAATGCAATGTAACTGGCAAAAGAAGGACATCACGTGTCTTTACTTCGTGCATGCCATAAACATTCAGCTCTTACTGAATCAGCTACAATTTTCAGCCAGGAAGTCAGTGGCTCTTTATTGCTGTCACATGGCATTCCCACTTTCTCGTGCGTTCATCATCAAATGTACATAACATTTGTCCATGCTATACACTTACAGCTATGCAGTTTATATATAAATTACGTTGTACCCAAACTAGATTATAGGAGCAACAAGCGTAAAGTGGTAAGTTGGTTCAAGAGGAGCAATAATCCGAAAATTGTTCATTGTTTGCATGTCATGTGAAAAAGTTTTTTGATTGCAATAATTCATTACTCCTTAGGAAAACTTTTTGATGAAGGAAGGGGGTTCATAATTTAAACACGCTATACTTTTTATTACTTATTCTTCTATTCCCGTTGTTCTGTACATAATTTCCTTTTCACCTGAAACTGGAACAGTTAGTTGTACTATCCTTATACAAGAAAGACACGAGTGCTTTGTGCATGATGTCAATGAAAATTGGGAAATTTTTCATCCACCTTAGTTTTTGTCCAAGAAAAGTCGACACAGGGCATTGAACCCAGATTTACTGGAGAAACTATGTATATTTCTGTTAACTTTTATTATTATTTTCAAGAGGTTTATACCTTGATTGACCTGGTTCCTCAGAGGCTGCAGTCTGTCGTATTTCATGGGTTTAGTTTGCTAGTTTATTTGAGCAAGGATACTAAGCCACATAAGAAACGCACATGACACATTTTTCTTCTTGCTTTCAGTGCACTTAGGCGTCTAGGATGATCATTATTTTCAAGTGGCTGAACAGTAGTTCTCCCGATTTTCTCTCTCATTGGCTTTCCCGAGATAAAAAAAGTCCTTTCTAACAACTTTTCTCGATTCTGTTCGCTCTTGTCATGAATCTGAGAGAGGATAAGCAATGTTAGTTACTATGTGGGGACAATTTTTATTATTTTCTCCTGTGATTAATACAATGTTGTGAACAACGCATTTTTCATGATAAAGCTAAAATCCAACGTCAAGTACATGCACCCCTATGACCAACGGACATTTTATACTCTTCATTCTGTTCCATTGACTTTTGAACGGCTCTTCCACAGAAACCAAACTGCATCTTCTTTTAGGAAATGCATATATAACCTAATACCTTCTTTAAGGTTGAGTGTGCTTTATCATATTGCAAAAGTTAAGCCCTGATACCCCACTATTCCAGCAAGCTCAGCAACTGGAGTTGCAACTCTGTGTAGGCATTCTGCCAAGAGATTAAGCATTCTCTGGGTTTATTGTTGGCAACTTTATACTGTCGAGTTCGCATACTGTTATGCAATCCTGCATCTTTATACTGGCACATTATTTTGCAAATTTTACTTCCTGGTTCTTGGAAGGAAAATCTGCAATAGGAAAACATTCGTAAGAAGTAAAAATAAAATAATTTCTGGAGATAATAAAACAACTGCCTGCTTTGTTTGTAAAGATCAAGAAACTTTATGTATTTCAATGGAACGTGAGCTTCTCTTCTGCGTTTTTATTTATGCTTTATGGCTGTAGTTTTCGGCAGTTTTGCAGACAATATTGATGTCGGCTTGCTATTTTTAGGGAGGAAGTGGAAGACTATTGCGCTATTGACAATATTCATTCGTTAATAGACAGCATTCCTCCCATACGCATAGATGATAAAACATAAACGTTGTTTCAATAGTCTGTTTCTTGCCGAGTTCATTGAATTCGTCAGCTTCTTTTTGCCGTTTTCTAAAGAGTATTTTGCTATTACAGTTATACCATTTTTATGTTGACGTATATTGTGTGTGTCACTTTGGCAGTGCGAAGAAATGAGTCTCCTCCGGGAGTCGAAAAATGTAATGTTGCCTCCGTGGAATATTGGGATAAGGCTAGATAATGGGATCCTATTGTTGTATTCAAGAATGGATGTGCTGGCCTGTATCCGATAGGTAACTTACGTGTTGATGTTGGTGTAAATGGGAACGGAGTGGTGACACTAACATCATTTGAAGCTATTATTTGAGCTGACATGCACATACATAACTAGAATGTGATGGAACAGGATGGAACTATGTTCATCTGTGATAACGTTCGTACCAAAGATAGCATATGTGCTAGAGTACGTGTGTATTCCTTCTCAGTTTGCTAAAAGCATTGTTATATTTATGGGAATGGAATAATCATAGCCATAAACATCAACAGATCTGGGAGAAAGTGTCGGCCCTGTGTGAAACAGGCTTTTGAAGAAATCCACTTGGGATTCGCTGTTCTTTTTTCGTTGGCTTCATCCTTTATTATTTCTTCCTTGCACAATGAAAAGTTTATTATGATCTTGTCTTCACACAGCCCCGAATCAAAGTCTAAAGTAGCATTTCGTGTGTACACATTTCTCCATGAACGACGCTTTCATTGTCATCGCCGACAATACTCTTACAAAGATTATGCCAGTCAAGTGATAACTAGAACAAGAAGAAATGAAGAAAAAACGCGCTTGAAAAACAACATTCGTAAGTTTTTGCAACATGCGATGAGTACAGACTACAGACCAAGTGCTTGAAGTTGGAAAAAGTAATCTTTCAGGTCCAGATTTTTTCAAGTGCTGTTGCGTGTTTAATACAACAAGAGAGTTTCTTATTTTGTCATTTTCATGTAGTAACTGCTCCAAAGAACGCTTGTGTTTTCGGGGAGGACGGGAATAAATTAAACATGGGGAAAGAATGTTTGTCAGGATTACAATGTATGAGTTAAAACTGAAAAGCCTTTCAAAGAGGAAGACAAAAACAAGATAAAGCGTTTTAGTGAAATGCAGAAAAATTCGGTGCATACCAAATTTTGACGGAGTTGCTATTTTGTAGAGTAATCTAATATGAATGGCAGGAGCCTATATAATGCTGCGTGTATGTAGAGAGTTGGGTAGGAGGCTATGTATGAAGAAAATGAAAGGAGGTAGGAAGGCCTTTACTACTCAACAAACTATTGAATACATAGTGAAATGTGGAACAATTTCCTTGAGCTCGCTTTCTCTCTCCTTGAAAGGAAATTGTACTGCAGGAGGTATTGCATGTAGCAAGAAAAGGATTTACCTAGTTTTCGGAATTCTTAAGTCTATGGGATTTCATATAAGCTACAAACGGTGCTAGAAGCGGGTAGTGCTATGTCATGCCTTATTCAACTCTGGAATGAGAGCAAGGAACGCGAAAGGGAAAGTGATCCATGTTTTTGATAGCTTCACCTAACAACTAGGTGAATTTCTAGAAAGAATGCAATATGAAACCACTTCGATAAGAAGAGTAAACTAGTGCTTTCTCCACTGAAACATGCAAGCACAAATTTTACATGTCATCATTACAAATAGCATGTTCTTCTCGAAAGGAATTCTTCCGTGGGATTTAGATTCTGTAGTACTCTTTCGATTTCACATAACTCACTGCTTCTTCGGATTTTATGTTTACATAAGCCCTACTTTGCAATTAGATATGTGTCATCTTGGAAGAAGCAGGAATTTGATTTGGTTCATGTACCTTAAGTCATGTAGAGATGCTCCTTCAAGCGACTTAATGAGAATGAAGAAATGGATTTTCGGAATCATATGGGTAAATATTGTCCTTGCTTCCTTCTATTGAGATATCATGAGCGGACTATTTTCCTTTTGAAAATTTATGTCTTCTTTGTTACTCCCGTTTGTGCCAACGTGATCTCAGCAGAAGTAGCTGAAGGGCTTTTGCAATTCTGCATAATATTTCCTTTCAAATGTGAATATTGCTTGTTGTGTAGTTTATGTCTGTATGAATATTCATTTTTGTCTATTCCAAGAAACAGTTCTCACATTCATCGCCATTTTCAAATCTACTGGAATCCAACAGCAAACATGCAATCAATGATTATGAGATTTGATCTTGAAAGGAAAAAGGAAGGCGAAAGCTTAAATTTTCGAGGGAAAGATCTGAAAATGGTGAAAGTTGAAGCAGGGGAAAATGTTTAGCAAAATTCATATAGAGGAAGAAAGTCCAATTTGGATGTGAGAAGATCAGCAGAAAAACTTATAGTTTTGTACTCGAAAGGAGTAATTTTTTGCTTTTTCATGTGAATAAAATCAATACGACACACGAGAATACACACAAAAACCATGGACAATGCTGTCACCGAATTCTTTGGCACGGAGGGGTCTCAACGCATAACACAGCGGAGGAGCGGGGAAGAAGTTTGTCATGGAAAGAAAGTCAATTATTTATTGTCCATAAGGAGTTTTTCCCACGAAGAAAATGAGATTTGTGGGAAAACGTGTCGTTTTTATTTTTGCATGATTTGTGTTTGCAGGAGAAATAACCTGGATATATCACAAAGGAACCATGAAACCAATATTGATTCACTATTTCTCAAAAGAGCTCATGTCGATAAATAGTGATATGGAGTAGTTGGATAAATTCTGGGAAACATTTCTAGTCTCGACAAAGAGCCAAGGCAAGGCCAGATAAATCTATACGCCCCTCCTGTTTTTTTTTCCTTGCAGATCTACTCTGAAATAGATACTATTCATGTTCCTTCTTCGAGTGTTCTTTGTCTGACATACTGTCTCCCTATATGGTTCTCCCTTTTTATCATTTAACGTGAGAACTAAGCCTTTTGCTTCTAGAGCCAATGTATTTACGTTATCGTGACAATAGTAAGAATGATGTTGTTTTAATATGCTTGTGTCAATGCAATTAATGGCATTGTCACTTTGTAGAGTTGACAAGTTTCAAAATGCCCTATTTGTGTATGCTACGCAGTCATTTATCATTGACGTGTCCCGGCTTTGATGCGTCTAACCTAGATTCTGACAATGTGTTTCTTGTATTCTTATTATCCAGGTGCTCATTCCTGTTTGTTCTGTTGTGCGAATCACAAAGGAGCGAACAGCCAAAATATTTCCGAATGCTGTCGGCGTGTGCACAAGGACTGAAAAGCATGTATTTGCCTCACTCATCTCACGCGACACAACATTTAAGCTCATGTGTAAAGTCTGGAACTACAGCATTGAACAAGAGGCTGAAGAGATTCGTGCTTTGCAGAGAAGAGTTGCGGTTAGTCTCTACGAACATTTTAACTTTAACTCCTAATAAAATGGGTCAAGTGTGCAGATATTTCGCCAGATATTATATATAGACCTGATAAATCGGACAGAATTAATTATTAAATTACTAATGTAATTCCTAACACTAAAAGTGTTTGCGTAATGTGTGTGGGAAAAAGAGAAATGGGGCTAATTGTTACGAATTCTCTTTTTGGTATGAATGACAGGCACAAGGTGGGTATGGCCGGAAAGAAATGTCGATATATAGCCCGGCAGATGTGGCGCAGTTCCCCGAGAATTTTTGTACGACTCTTCGAGGTGATGGGACTCTTGGGGGCATAGCGGGAAGTAATTGTACGGACTCACAATTTGAGCCCTATCTCGGCATATGCGCTTTCCGCCCACAGCTAGTTGGAAAAACATTTTCAAAGGCCAGGTAGTGATCGATTGGAGAAAGCTTTGATTCATAGCCAAATCCACAATTACTGGGTCTATTCCTGAGTCATTTTAGCAGGAGCTCGCTGCATGTCGCTTGTGTTACGCCCGAAAACTGGTGAGGGGGTACTCATCGGGGCGAGGAAAAAGTTCGATAACGTTTGGCTGAGGAAAGTTTGGTTTGAGGAGAATCTCTAAGGGGTCCGATAATTTCGTCTATACACCTATTGTGCAGTGGGCAGAAGATAATAAAGTCAATTGCCACCATTTAACCAACATCCTCGTGACATATTCCATTTTTTACTCGCTTAATCACAATTCACCCAATCTTCACACGACCTGCAGTAAGATGCTTTTATAGCAACTTACAACTAGGTCTCCACTTATATCATTCACAAAAATTAACGTTTTTCGAAGACTCGGGTAACTGGTCATTCACTCCTAGTTTTTAGTTGGCCTCAGTTAATGTAGTAATTTGCACTTACAATCCATACGACTTCTAGGTCATCTTACCGCCTCCCCACAGCAAGTTTCTGGGAGATTCAGTGTTGTGAGAAAACTTGGTAGCAATGTTGGAGGTCGAGGACCCTCACTTTTGCTCGTAGCCACTGCCCTTCTAGTCATTTTATTCATGTCGGCTGCTCTACTCCTTTCTCGTATCTCAAGTTTACAGCAGAAACTCATGGAAAGACCCGTGATACATGACAGGTGGGCAGAACATAGTTTACAAGAATTTCATGTAAATACTCAACAGTTGCAAAACAATGCTTGTTGTGGCTCTCCCACTGAGTCACCCAATATTCTTCTACAAAGATTTATGACAGCAGGCTTATTAATATCCTTGTTTCAATGATTAAATCACCAAATACTTACGATCAGTTTTACTGTTAAAA
The DNA here is from genome assembly GCA_001718145.1 of Orchesella cincta. Lineage (NCBI taxonomy): Eukaryota > Metazoa > Arthropoda > Collembola > Entomobryomorpha > Orchesellidae > Orchesella > Orchesella cincta. The sequence continues at coordinate 54,893 of LJIJ01000038.1, read as the reverse complement.
ATAGTTTAGTGGTTAATAAATATTTTCCAAACAAAAATAAATCGCCAATTTTATGCAATTCTATCTTATTGCTTTGCTTTTGTACGTTATATTTATGTATGCCATTTTTCATTTCTTTCATATAGTGAACAATTCTACCAGGAATTGCTTTCATGGCAAACGAAACTACATTCCACGACGGGAGAAGAGATTCATCAGTATATCAACTCCAATCTTCAGCAAATAGTGAAGGTACGTGATGCTGATAACAACCTAGAGATAATATACAGATGACAAACTGTATAAGTCTGTATAAAAAGCGTTTAGTTGGTATAAATAGCATTGCATTATCCAATATCGAGTGATATTTTGTTGTTGAAACAGGTGCGTGAGTCACTTGAAGCGCTATCAATGCTCTTTGTCAATCGACCTCAAGGAGCGCCTGGTTTGGGTGAGCCGCATCCAAGTACCATAATGGGTGGCGAGGGCGATCATCATCATCACCATCATCAAGACAGCTAACCGCACAAATGAAGCGTGAACAGCCTTTTTACATAACAACAGCTACGTTTTTGTATGTTGCATAATTACTAGCAACACACAGACGCGTATGTGATTTGATTATGAAGGCAAACTGGAGAGAGAATGACTAAATTCTATTTTCAAGTTAATGTTGTATAATATGTCGAATGTCAAACAAGCGGCTATGGGAAACAGGCGAGGTCGTTCTCAACACAAACTGAATTTTCGCATCATCAAGAGAGTAATGGACTGGAACTGAATGGAGTAAAATAATATTACGGGAAAATAGTGCAATGCAGGCGTATCGAAGACTGGAAGCACAAGACAAAATTCCTAATGCGTATATAAATGAATGAATTTGAAGGCGGAGAAAGTGAAACAGTTCACTTTATATATTGACTGGTAACGTTATCCTGATGGATCGCCATTACACGAAAATAAAGCTGAGTGGGTATCGGACAAAAAAAGAAAGCTTTAATTGATTTAATAAGGGTTTGTTATGCTTTGTCATTTAGTAATGATCAAGTCAAATTATCAAAGGTTGTACGTACTCATTTTGCATTTTTTCATTCGTTCTTTGCTGGCAAAACGACTTGCTAAATCAAATATAGTAGTTACAAAATATATTTGTGATCTCAAAAATGTAACGAATGATTACTAAACAATCATTGGAATTATTATTTCACGAGAGGTGATGTTTTTGTGCTGGAGTACATGAAAACGAAATGGTCTCGTTACTCTGCAAGTCACGAACAATTTGATTATGTAAGTAAATGTAAGAAATAGACGGCAGCAAATTGGAAAAAAATGTACCAAATTACAAGTATGAAAAAACAAAACAAGTAGAGAGAGAGCAGCTCTTCACTACCAAAATTTTTGCAACCTTTTTCTGACTGAAACTGATATGATGTTAACTGTTTACTGCAAATATCTTTGTCAATGTAGCTGCAAATTCTCTAGAACTTGCACAGCAAACCCAATATGTATTTGGTAGTTCAAAATTGGGATAACTCCATACTTAAGAAATTCTCCTCCAACTATTATTATAACTCTCTGATGATATGATATGAGCCACATTAATTGTGTCAAAAAATTTCCTCTGTTTACCCCAAAGCAAATATTCTTACAACTAAAATGGGACTCACAACACATTTTTCCCCTAATCACCAAACCAAGTTACCCGAAGGCCAAATTAACAGATGCCAACACTTTACTTTTTCTAACTAATATTATTCATTAAGAACAAGTCTAACATTTGACTAGCATAAAGGTTTCTTGTAAGTTGCAACAACTTCACTGAATCGTTCTAAATTTTGGTTGGTCATTTGTACTACGATGTTGTATTAAAATAGCCGAAGATGTTCTGTATGTATGTCTTTATATGGATGCTACTTAATCTACCAAAGGTGTAATTTTGTAATGGACAGGCTCCAAGTAAACTGCGTTGGTTGTTGAGTTGCTTTAATTTGTAGCTTCGACTGTGAAAAAACATGCAAAACTGATGTACAGTACAGCATGCACTATCATTTCAAAACAAACTAATTTAATTATCAATCATTAACACAATTTTTGTTCCTTCGATTTTATATGAAACAATAAACCCTGCCTGTGATTATTAATTATTCTCTCGCAACAGAAGTTAAATGTAAAAGGATATACTACGCATATAGTCAGTACATAATTACACGCGATCATGTTTTGATATACTACATATTACGGTACACGCTTAGTGATATTTCTCATTTCATTCAATTCATTTATGGTATATATTTATCGTTATGTATGAAGAAACGTTTGATATATGGTATTCAATTCAATGTAAGATGTTAAATACTTTCATGATAATGATGATTTACGGAAGTAAAAGTTATCACAACACATTATATACAACCACAGACAAAAATTATATGGATTCTATAAAGTGTTACGTTATAATAGCAAATAAAAAAGTATACTTGAAAAATTGTATTTCGTAACAAAGTACACAAACAAAAGGAATTCTGTACACCGAGATAATTCATAAATCACATATTTATTATGAGGAGAGTCCTACAAAAATGGTATTATATATGTTATTTTTAAAAATATCGTACAATTAACAGAACCGTCAATGTAAGCTGGCGGTTCGTTTCACATCATACACTGTCATGCGTATTAAAAATTCCGAGATGAAACCAATCTTTCATCTCATTTTGTCAATCTCAAACGTGGATGTTACTATCAAATGTTTTTTTCACTTTTTTTGTAGAATTTATGATTTATAGGCTAAGGAATTGGATTGAATATAAGTACACAAATATTTAGATGAAATAAGGTTTTTATACCTGCATATTAAATACTATTTAATGTTAATGAGATGTCATTCAAAATGAAAATTCCAAAATGTAACACTGTGTGCAGCTATACATAATATATCGAACGAAAATGATTTGCATCGTGATGGAATACAAATGGAAATGTTACTTTTCTGAATTTTCTCCGGTTTCATCGTATCGTACATGAATTCCTGTCAGATCACAATTAAATTTGTATTGTCTCTTTAGTTCACATTTGTATAAGATAAGTGAAGGGAAACAAGGTGCTAAAACAGTATGAAAATCAGTCGAACACAAAAAAAAGTTGGTGAACAGACATTTCTAACAATAGTGTATTCAAAAACTGTTGTATAAATAAAAGTTAAGTATTGAATGATTACAAAACTGATTTTATCATCCTAATTGAATCCGGATACAGCACATATAAACATCTTTAAAATAACTTATTCATTAAAAATGCCAAAGCGTAAATGATCTAATTACTTTGGCCTCTAAAACATAAATAGCATGATTATATAAGTAATTGATAATTTAACGGAGTATACTATACTTGGAATAGCAGTTTGTAGCATTAACCTTCCACGAACATAAATCATGCATAGTTTGCATACTTACTATACCATAATATCACATACTTCTTACAAATCATGCGTTTTAAAAATAGTTAAAAACCGAGGAAAAAGATCAGTTGATAATAGCGGCATAAATTACACTACGTGGAACTATATTATTCCACTATGTGGAATAAAGATTACATTTTTTTAATGACGTAAAATTGATTTACTCGTGATTCCTTATTTTACCGCAAGCTCACAGAAGTTCAAAATAGCGTATATGATTCTGACGCACATAAAAGCATATTATAATGTACGTGTGCCTATGTAACAAGAATGGATTGTAATGGAATACGTCACCGTTGCTTACAAGCATCGTAACATGGTATGGCAGAACTGGATCAAGGATTACCGTGGGTTCAAGTTATTTCCTAATACAAAGCAAACAATTTGTCACATGATATTGAGCATCAAGAGTCTAAACATGTTTCTATTACGTTCACACATTTACGCGGATGCGGATATTATGTCAATATTTTCATGACTTTTCACACCTTCATAAAATTTCGAGTTACTTCTTATTCACGGCGGTAATTAGGTGGCAAAACTTTTTATTTGGGAGCCAGAATTCTCAAAAACGTTGTTTATGCTTCCTTGTATGCAAATCCTGCCTCAGCTATAAATAAAGATGTTATGTTATGTAATGTTATGCTTTGACCACTTAGATTTTACTGATTTGAACACACATGCAATAATAGAAACCAAATATTTGGACTAACTAAACCATGAGCCATGAGCACAGTGCCAGAATCAGTGAAGATAACGGACAACAGAGGTGGAGTAATTCCAAAATACCTTGCATACTTTGAGTGGAAGTTTTTCCAGCGTTTAGTGCTTGGAAAGATTAAAACCTGTCATTATGGCCATGGTGTTGATGTGTTATAAATTCCATTGCGTTCCTGGTCTCTGCAGAAGACCTCGTCATCATTACAACAAAAAGTGCATAATACCAACTTACTGTTGATTGACTAAACTGGATAGCATGTTTTAAAATCTTAATAGATGAAGTCGTGTGGTTTCATGGAAAGCAAAACGAAAAAGACAAAAGATTGTAAAAGGTAATGTTACGTGCTACAAGATGGGAAATTTATAGTAATTATGTTATGTAATTTTCATTAGGATTATTTATTTTTCATCCTCATTTGTCACTAGTCACTAACCTAGTCTTGTACTACTGATTAAGTTCAATACACCACCAATTTCCAAACACAGGCCTTAGTTTCGTTTCTACGTATAGGGCAGTTATCTCTATTTCAGTTTATCAGTAGTGCAATTTTACTTCATAAAAGTATCCGGAAAACATTCTTTCACTTGCAAGCAGTAACGAAATGATATATTATTTTCATATTGCATTGCCCATGACCTAGAAGTGAAATTTGCTACATGAGATTTGTATGAGCATACCAAGTAAGTTAGGCAATTGACATCCTGAATTTAACATTCCCCTGCTTATACCAGTTTTCATGGATTATACTTTTCCGATAGCTTATACTGCATCCCACGAAAAAACCTTACTTTACTGGTGTTGCGGATTTCCTGTAATCCATGAAAATGCTTTAAAATATAAAACAGATCATGAATACTTTGGTTCGTACATCCTAACCTAATAGCAATAATAATATAATAAAATGGTGTACTCGGTAAGAAAAGTGGAACATAATATTATCTATTTTCAATGCACATACATACTAAATGAAGTCTTTTGACAGTTTCTCAACAAAATGTAACTTACGCATTGACTTTGTGTTCTACCCACTCGATGTATTTTGTATCATTACTTGACTTAATGCACGTACTTTGTACTTATACCACGTCTGAAATCACTTAAGCGTTGGTAAGAAATGCTTACACTTCTTTATATTCGTAATAGTACCATATATTTATTTGACGAAGCCGGCGTGGTAAAAGCAAAATGTTAAGGATGTAGGTTCTTAACTACCAAAATACAGAAGATAATCTTTTAGTGGAAAGTATATATAGGCTTAATGGATATCCTTCTTGCTATAAATAATACAATAGAAAGCGAGCGGACAGAGCATTCCTAACCCCCATTTTTCTACCAGGCATATAGGCATGTGGTGAGTTTCCTTCCTCTCTAATTCTAGCAACTGACTTAAGGATCTAATATTTACTTCATTCCTACCTGAGTTTTCCAAGCACCCCGTTGTGCACCTTGCGACCTAAATAAATAGACTTAGAAAAAATGTTCTCCGCAGAAGCAACGGCACCAGCAAGTGTTGTTAGCTGCTATGAAAAGGAAAAGGTTATATCCATTTTATCCCCGATTTTCATTTCTGACGAGAAGGGTGCAACTACAATAATCCTACCAAGTAAAACTGGACAAGTTATAAGTTCGCCGGCAACTTGCACCAATAAATCAAGCGAGTCAGATTATGATGAATCCGATTATTCGGATGATGAAGACGAGAGTGTGGGTGAGTGCAGCCAAGCTGCCATCATTGAAGCTGGTGGAGTATCGTTTGAAAATAGACTGACAGTTTGGAAGCCTAAGAGATCCAAATGGAGAAAATATCGGGGGATGATGCTTGCCCTTGCAAGCAGTCTCATTTTTACTTTTTCCGCTCTCCTAGTAAAAAAGATGGAAACTTACGATCCATTTAATTCAGCATTCTACAAATTTCAAGGAGCTTTGATCCCTGCAATACCATTGCTGCTGCAGAAACGGTTTTGTAGCAGAAAGGGACCGGCAGTGACAGAGCGTGTGTGGCCACTAACTGAAACGTCCAAGCTTAAAACATTCGGACTTGTTTTGGTAACTACTAAGATAACTAATACTTGAATGAATGAAATTGATGATGGCATATACCATTATTAATTATTTTTAGCTCCGAAGTTTTCTTGCGTGCAATGCTCTTCTTTTGCATTACTACTCTCTAAAATTTTTGTCCATGGGGGATGCCCTTACAATAGCAGCAGCATCGGTAAGCCGTTTTATATGGCAATTATCATTAAAAAATGGGACAGCTACGTCGAAAGTTTGTTGTTTAAAAAAATTATCCATGTGGTTTTGCAGCCTTTGTTTGTAGGCATTTTGGCCAAACTATTTCTTGGGGAGAAATGCGGCTACTCCACCATGATTGCGTCTATGATGTCTTTACTAGGAGTAATAGCAATCGCCAAACCTCCTCTTTTATCAGGATCCAATAATTTTGATATGGGCTTACTTGTAAGAAACTGAATTTATACCCTTTAAATGCATACTTAAAGAGGTTAAATATGATGAATGACTTCATTTAATTTAATATAGATTGGATCTGCCTTTGCTTTTTGTTGTACGTTGGTCACTGCGATTTCATTCATTGTTTTACGATACATCAGAAAAGTACATTATTCTGTGACAACCCTAATGTACGGTGGATGGGGAGCATTTGAAACGCTCATTTTTGTACTTGGAATTCCTGGTCTTAAAATCCCATCTGGACAAACAGAATGGGTTCTATTGGCTGGACTTGCATTTCTTACTCTAATAGGACAATTTGCAATTATTCTCGCTATGAAAGCAGAGCAAGCCGGGCCAGTAGCGTTGATTCGAACCGCAGATGTGCTTTTTGCATTTATTTTTGAAGCTTCTATTTTGAGAAGAATGCCGGACAAATGGAGGTGAGTAAAATTACGACATACATTAACATTTCAAATGTTTACATTCATTTATCCAATTTTGACAAATTTACGGGATTAATTGCAGTATTATTGGAGCAACGGTAATTGTTTTGTCTGTAATATTTGTCGGTCTAAGAAAATGGGTAAGGAGCTTCCCAAAGGATCATCGTGTTAGAAGGAAATTATGGCTTATTAGTTTATAGAAGAGCTACTTATGTCATATCAGTACGAAATGAGTGTTTTTTAATTACAAAACCGCTGGGCTAATGTGATAACTAGTCAATAGCCATAATGTAAAACAAACAACAAATAAAACAAGTGTACAAGTATCCTTACACGCTTGAAAATTTAGCCAACAAAATTATGCCTGCTATATATAAAGAAAGAAATTTTTGTAATTCAAATGTCGAGACGCAAAATTTTTAATTGTTATTGTAAAAATTGAAATATAAGTTTTATCAACAGATATGATATTTTATTATATTATGAAAGAAATAAATAAATAAATTTTTATAACTAACATCGTGACTATGATATAATGACACGCCTTACTCACCCGAAAAGGTTTGAAATGCATGCACGTTACCTCTCAACTGTTTTCCACGTAAGCAGTGCAACTTGATCGGAACCAGTTTTTGCTGATGCTAAGGTACGTTTATGGTATGTCATCCTAAACAATTTATTTTATCAAAAGTCGTTCCTTGAAAATCGACATTTTGTCTGCATTCTAACTAAAAAAACATACTTCACATGTTAATGTTCTCAATCGGTGCATCTGCACAAATTGACTAATTGTAGTATGAAACGGATCAAATGCTTGTCAGATTGATTTCAATGTAAAGGAAAGACCTGTTAGCATTTCTACATTTGGTACGTCCCGTCATCTTACACAGTCATTTCTTCGATTATTAAACTAACTCATAAATTCTAAGTATATTGGTTGTGAATTGGTGCTGCTACGTAATTAAGCACTTCCGGTAGCAAAATAACGGGCTTGAAACGATATGATTTTACAAACCTTCAATTAAACGCATAAGGTGATTGAAACATTTATAGGATACGTTGTTTTTGGAAATCGTAAGGAGGGTTTTTCTTAATAGTTGGCAAAATGCATTTAAATCGAGAAAATTCAAACTTCTTTCTTTACAGACTGCAAATTCTGCTATTTCAAGTCAAATGCAATATAGTCAGTGTTCGGAATTTACCGGCACTATTGATATTTTGCCGCTGATTGGTTATAAATTACAATATTGACAATAATGACTGGTTCTGTTTGGCAATGTTTCACCATACAACATACATGTGCCATACAATGGGGCAAAGGCATATATTTTCTTGATTACAGAGAATTGTTTTGATTCAAAGCTTTTAATTGATCACATTTTGAGTTAAAATTAGTATCATGTACCACGAAGTATAAAAAATATTGATATTGCTATATTTAATTAAAAAATAAACTGTCAAGTAATTATTGACTTATTATTGCCGACAATAAGTCATTAGTTTGTCAGTCAAATGCCAGTAATTCCGGCCATTGCAGTAATGCCATTTATTACCATTTCGAACACTGAACATGAAATGAACAGTGACATCATTAAGGAGAAAAAGCTTCATTCGTCATTTTACTAGAGAAATATCTCTGGTATTGCTTGAGCATTGCTACAATAGTAATTGCGATGATTAGGAGGTAATATAGCATTTAATAGCATCTGCCAAATCTCACTTGCGAATCTGACTTGTTGGTATACCTAGTATACGATACGTGCATTGCACAATACGTACGTTCATGAATAAATACGTGCGTTTGTTCGCTCATGACCTAGGCTCCATTTGCATACTGGTGAAATTATTACCAGAATTAGATTATCCACTTAATTCGTTATTTACTGTGAACATTGTGTATATAAATGGTAAGTGTAATAAATACCGCAGTACTGGGCAACACAAATACGCATAAATACAGATATAATATAGTAAAGAGATGATGATAAGGATGTTCTCTTGAAAACACACAGAAATCCTTAATCCCATATCGTCTAGATAGTCACATACTGCTACGGTTAGCCAAATGATGGGTTTCATGATTTGATGGTTTTGACTGCTCTTCTTCCTGACTTTAATCAAAATAAAAGAAGAAATGTCATGTCGTCACAACTTTTCTCGTAATGCGAATCCCCAACAAAAATAGTAAATACTAGGAGAAGTATGATCGCATTGTCTTGGACCGGTTAACTATATAAAGTGAATCAATGCCATGCTGAGGTATCATTTGCTCTCAAAGCGTTGTATACTAGCCTTTATTTAGTTTTCACTCATTATTTAGCACATTTAAAAAAGAGAAAATGTCTTTTCAAAATACTGTGATAGTTACAGCACCCAATAATGCAGAGGTAAAGGACGAGGGTAACAATAATATTCGTCCGTTTACTTTGTTCTCCCTTACAAACGAGAAGGGAATTAACACACCCGCAGAAAAGTCCCACGTTGGCTTAGCGGTTGCGGTTAACCATGGAACACCTAGTCTTACAGATTGGGACTCCGAAGAGGATTCTGATTCTGACGAACCAGATAATGTTGACAGTGAAAGCATTGGAAGTGGAAGTCAAGTCGATATAGTGGAGAGTGGCAAAAATTCATCAGATAAAAGTTTGGAAGCTCGTCCCAAGCGTTCTGCATGGAGAAAGTATCGTGGGATAATGCTTGCCCTTGCTAGCAGTCTCATATTTACAGTCTCAGCTCTTTTGGTGAAGAAACTGGAAACGTTTGATCCATTCAACACAGCGTTGTACAAGTTTCAAGGTGCACTTATTCCTGCAATACCATTGCTGATTCAAAAGCGGTTTTGCAGCAAGAAGGGCAAAGCCGTTACAGAGCGTGTGTGGCCATTGACGGAAAGACAGAAGCTAAAAGCTTTTGGTCTGGTTTTGGTGAGTAGATTACCTGTAAATATGATGATACCAAAATAACTATAGAATAATCTCTTAATTTTCTAATCTATAATGATTTTACAGCTGCGAAGCTTCTTGTCATGTAATGCCCTCCTGCTGCATTACTTTTCTATGAAGTATCTGTCCATGGGCGATGCACTTACAATTGCATCGGCATCTGTAAGCTATATTTCGTACTACTATTTGATTTTCTTACTGTTATCCGTTTTGTTTTAACATGAATTGTATTAACTATTTTAATAGCCTCTATTCGTCGGGATCTTAGCTAAAGTATTTCTGGGTGAGAAGTGCGGCTACTCAACCGTTATTGCCTCTGTACTTGCACTGCTTGGTGTTGCTGCGATTTCAAAACCTCCTTTGGTAACTGGATCAGCAAGTTTTAATGGAGATGTCTTGGTAAGCATGCGTTTTTTATCACCTCCAGTATACTTTCACATGTTGTGATTCATATAATAACTGACAATAAGCTGGATAAATAATAGATTTTTTTAAATTAAAGATTGGCTCGGGACTTGCATTTGGATGCACTTTGCTCACTGCTGTATCATATATTGTTTTGCGACACATCCGAAAGGTGCACTATTCCGTTACAACTCTTGCGTATGGAGGTTGGGGATCTTTTGAAACTTTGATTGTTGTCCTCGTGCTACCTGGTTTGAAAGTTCCATCGGGATCTACTGAATGGGCACTCATAATTTCTCTAGCTGTTCTTACACTAGTTGGCCAATTTGCTATTATCCTAGCAATGAAATCGGAGCAAGCTGGTCCTGTAGCGTTGGTTCGGACTGCCGATACGCTGTTTGGATTTATTCTAGAAATTGCCATTTTGAAAAAGCTTCCGGATGTCTGGAGGTACATTATTTCCTTGGATCTAATTTCTGTGTAACAGTGGTTTTATACATATTTAAACTTGTTTTCTTTTAATTACAGCATAATTGGAGCAACTGTAATTGTTCTTTCCGTTGCCTTCATTGCACTCCGGAAATGGGTCAGAAGTTTGCCAAAAGGACATCGAGTCCGAAAAAGTCTGTGGTTTATTAGCATGTAAACTCAACTAAATGTTGACATATTCCTAGCAGAGTTACTTTGCAGTATTTTGTTACCAGTATTTTGGTCTCCTTACTTTTAATACCATAATTTATACTTAGATTTTACCAATCAGTATGGAAGCGGATAGCTTTCCATAATCTGACTTTATTTATTTATATTATATTGTTTTTATATTTAAATTAAAACTATATGTTTTGTAATGAACTTGAATATCAAAACATGATTTTTCTGGTTTCGCCCATCAATTAGGATACTCGTCGTCAAATGGTTTTCAAAATCAATCACAATTTCATTTATTTCATGTGACGGCTCAAAGATTTTCTAATGGTTATTCCGTATTGCCTGTCAACACTGTCTTCTTCATCTGCATAAATTACTCGCTTCCGCTACACTTGTAATGTGCCATCTCCCACTGTGTAACAAACTCACGAAAGTTCTTTTGTGTCCTGCGGTTTTGATATGACATCATAATTGCTGCGTGTAAAAATACAATATCTCTCCTCATATCTTACGCTATGTTGCAATTAAATTAGTGCGGGCAGAGAAGAGCTTTCCTTGCCCAATACGAATACGACCCAAACCCACACACCTGCATAAAAAGTAGTTTACACAAAAGATGCAGTTTTCTTTTTAACGTTTTCTAAGCTATTACATCTGTCTTCTGAGCATATTATTATTATTACACTACATCATTTACCTTGGCTTTGGGAATTTTGGTTTTCTTGGTTTGAACAGTTTATGTTGGTTACAATGAGCATCAAAGTTGTGGTTTTCAGGATCCGTTTATCCGCACTTGACTTGTGTCCATCATTCGTATATGTTTTGAGGTTTTTATAACCATTTTTTTCTTTAAAAAGTTATGTTCTAATGCTAATTTGATTGCCTACAGACATCATTTTCATGACTTGAATTAAACTCGGGAAGTAAATGAGGTTATTGCACTGGCTAACTTGTGATTTCAAATTTTTACCATAATGTGCAATTTAAATGCATTCATTCACATTTTGTAAATTCAGGTGCTCAAAACGTTTCACTTCAGATTTGAGCTCCCATCTCCACAAAACAAATTGTATCTTCACTTTTGTTCACTGAAGTAGCGATAAACTAATGAATCCTTAAATTGTGCACGTTTTTTCTGTCTTTTATTGTTACTGACTAAAACCAAATTCTAATGAGACCGATTCACATTCAATTTTGTGTGATCATTAGTTTTTTTTGGATTGTGCGTTGAATGATAATGTTAATGCAGATGGTGGTGAGTTGACTATTGTTTCGTGGCCCAGCGTGATTGCATTGCACTGCATGAATTTCATTATGATCTATTACATTGCAAGCAGCAGTGGCAGACAATAATGTATTCAAAGTGCAATCAAGACTCATTTCAATTATTTATGCATTTCGGAAAAAGCGAGGCAAACACATTTTCCTTTTCCTGTTCTAAGAGTTTGCACAAAATACGGAATGTGGAGCATAACTGTATGATATCTTAAATTGTACTTTTTACTTGTGTCGTATGGAGTGGAGAGTGCTTTTTAATATTTTAATGTCATGTGATCTGAATTGCAGTCGTTAATCTAACTATAGCACACATGGTGCTTCATTAGATCTAAATGAATCTCAATTTGAAATACCCGTTTTAAAACTTGCTACTATGAAAATTCTAGCATTAGCTGCCGCCATTACAAGTAGTTTTAATTCGTATGAACCATTATGATAATCATGATAATGCAACAACATGGTATTTTCTGTTGGATTTTTCAATCGTGATGTTTAGGCTTCTTTGAAGAAATCACTAAAAATACATTTTAAAATTGTGAATCCGTTATGAACCAACTATTAGATAATTAAATCTTACGCTTATGCTAGTACCACCGGCATAGATGACATTTCTAAAGCCAGAATGATAAGGTAGATTTTGTTGACTCACGATATTATGACGTTTGTCAGTAATATACAGACATAAGTAGGTTTCATTATTACACCACTAATTTAAAGCGTTTTGAGTACATACCCATCATAAATCACTGACACTGACTGCTAAAGCTGCAATAAAGACTTTCGTAGCAGTAAAAATTCCTACGTAATCTCAACCATCTGTATGTTGATGAATAAGGATGGTTGACGATGGTTGAAGGTTGAGATCTGAATAGTGAAAATGAAGAAGATATACAATTAGCTTTCAAATTGTCATTTAAAATTGACACAGATGTGTACTGATACTGATTAGTTGTATACTGTGTTATCAATCCAATTCTCATACATGACCATATGGATGTTTTACATGTTAGTAATATAATTTTTACAACTTCATACCAAATGATTTTACATCCAAAGAATTTTTCTTGTAAGGCCTTATCAAATAATAATGCTTTCTTTTCTGTTTTCAAATATATCTGTCACTGCTTATTTTCGTTTGTTTACCGTGAACTTACAAGCTAATTCTTTTTTAACCAGTCGACAAATTATAATAAGCCAATGACATTCACACAAGCGTCTGAGGTGTGTTTGTATTGCATATGTACGTATATCACATCATATCGGTTAGCTACCCGTGGGAATAGAAGGTTCGGTTCACTTGATGTTGACTGTTCATTAGACTTTTATCAGTAAAGTACACACTATAAAATGCGAATTCCCATCTTTTGAGGATGATCATTGATCGCAAGTCTGCTATGCTTTTACTTACTATGAGAGTGGTAATTACACCGCATTGTTGACTTGCACTACATACTGCACTTTATGCTCATGCAGACGAAGAATATCTTGACAAGTTATTTTGTAAATTTGTGTTACTCATTTGATACCATTGCATATAACTTTAGTAAAAGCCTAAAGAAAATGATCATCAAAAGTGCAAATAATATTGTGGCAGTTCAGCTCAGTAGAGTATAGAGCGTGGTGTTGCATTTTGCATTGTTGTATTGACTCACGTGTATTTACCATTTACATTATTGTCCCACGTTACACTACGTACTTTGCCATCCGTCCCATCATTGTGAGAACCTTTTTTTCTTGGGCCATGTGCAGATATCATGCATTCCACGCTAGTTTCTGTTCAGGTGGAGCACTGCATTGTTGAAGTTTATCCCTTAAGCTAAGCTATAATTGACTTGAAGGCGATCAGGATGTAGCTTTCATTTTCGTTTTACCTTACGCATACGCACACACCTTAGCATAAGTGAAACAGAATCAGATGAGATAAAAATAACTTTAAAATCTTGTCAGTTTTTCGTGGGCTATCCTCCTTGTGAATAAGAGACGAAGAGGATTTCTTCAAGTACCAAAAACCAAAAGTATCTGATCTGTTTGGACGTATTTTTGGTGAAAAAGTTAGCAAAGTGACGATATATCTTGCTAATTATACTCATTAAATTAGCCGTATTGGCTAAAGTGATTGTGACTGTTTATTAAGGCTCAATGCCCAAAAAATTTGGAGTATTTAGCTTCAACTCCCCCGAATAAAGATGGGTGGAATTCGACATGGGAATGGGTCAAGTGTTCTAACTTGAAACGTCAGTTATCCATACACCACGTGTGACATTGTGAATAGAAAAGTGAGTCATCATCTTTGATTTTTAAGGTAAACCTTATGAATTTTATGAAACTCTTGCCCTTCATAATTATGGCGTAATTTTCTCAAAACGTTTGTTTTCCTGTGTCATAAAAATAAACGAGTGATCGGTCACACAGACTTCGCTTATCACTAAAATGAACTTGTCCTCTGATTTGAAAATGTAAAAGCGGAGCATAGCAAATTATGGGTGAAGTATGAAGTGCAAAAAGGCAGTTGAGGAACGTGAGCCGATCCCATTCCGTATTTGGCATCTCCCATATTAGGAAACCTTTGCAGAGTTCATCTTGTCATAATGCTGTTGAGTAGGTTTATCATTTCAATTCAAAAGATGTTTTGCAAAAAAAATCCGCAACTTGATTTTGCCATTTTCTTCTGATGCACTTCTTTCGTGGTTCACTACTCTTAATCAGGATATCAGTCGGAGGTGGGATTTTGGACGTTCACCTACAAAAAAACAGAGTTAAATAATAAATATGTGGGCAAAAATGTGAATGGGTGAACAGGTAGAAAAACAAGATGACCAAAGCAATTATCATTTTTGGATAGGGCACAGTTACACTCATTATATTAGTGGCATCAGCCATAAATATAGTCACAAATGCAATTGTTATCAGCATCAATTGTCGCACGGTTCTTTTATCTTGGTAGACAAAGGTTATCTCCGCACTCGCAAATTTCTGCCTACGACAACTGCAGAAATAGATCAGAGATCATAAAAATTAGTGCAGAAATTTGACCACACAAAAATTACGTTGACGCCCAATCAACCCCTCTTGAATGCAACCTGATTTCCATCTCCATTCCAAACTGGGCGATAACAAATGCACTTTCCAGTCGAGTCGATGCATTTATGATGATTAGACATGTGTGGGTCTGAAATCCATAACGCTTTTGAGTACTTTTCTTGCATTGAATTGAAACGAATGTCATTCCATGTCATCCTGTCCATTTACAACCAGATTGATTGATGGAAATTGGATGGGATTGGATTTTTGGAAGTCCCAGTTGCATACGATTATCCCAAATATGAGGGTTTGAATGGCTGATAGAAAACTTTTATGCTTATAGAGAAAATCAAATTAGGATGTTGGCAATTGAATCTAATCATTATCATCATGGAATGGAAGAGGGTGAACAAATAATATGGTTAAACCAATTATTATTGTGATTGTGGAGAGCATGGCGAATATTCCAAGTGATTTGTGTGGCAGCTCAAGTATCAGACATTGTAATTAGCATCGGAATCACTTGTTATTAGA
The DNA here is from genome assembly GCA_001718145.1 of Orchesella cincta. NCBI lineage: Eukaryota > Metazoa > Arthropoda > Collembola > Entomobryomorpha > Orchesellidae > Orchesella > Orchesella cincta. Next base: position 39,011 of record LJIJ01000038.1, on the reverse strand, counting down.
CGACCGCCATGTCCACGTCTGCAGTTAACTCACCATGATATTTATGAACCAAAAACTCATCCTTTCTTTCAAACACGAGGAGACAAAAATACTATTAAACTTCAATCATGCAGCGTTGAGAGTTGTAGGAAGCTGCAAATTTGCCTTATAGCCAAAATGTGAGGAGATTAAAATATACAGGCCAAAACAAATACGACACGTTACATGCATATGTGACCTTTTTCTGTCCTTATGAGGCATATTACATAAAAGGGTATAATCGCCACCAAAACAGAAAAATGGTATTGAATTTCACACACATTTGAGACATTCATCATAATATTATCGTCATCAGTTTTCAGCTTCTCTTGCTGTTTTCTATCCATGAAACACCATCAACCATCTCAAACAACATGATATTAAGTTTCTTCTGAGTGAGCATAAAACCATTGACGCGATAACTGTTTTCGCATGCATTATCATTTTTTACGCATCGTCATGAAAGGTGTCTGAGGAAACATCTGCATATCACGATCCAATTACCATTTTCTCGCGATACCAATCTAGAGCATGATGCTTGATACTCTCTCTTCTTTTCATTGAGTTTTTTAAAACATCTCGGTTTTCATACATGAAACGAAGCAGAACACATTTTAATACGAAAAATTCTTCTTGTTTCTTGTCCAAGCCACAGGAGAGTAAAGATTCAAAAACAAAATGAGTATTATGCAAAAACAACGGCGATGCAAATTTGAGTCGTGTTCCTTGTCATCATCATTCATAAAGATAGGAAGAACTTCACCTACCTCCACCAAGACCAACACGAACAGCAAACCAGCATAATATTTTTCCCGTATGCCGTAAATACATTTACTTGCTTTTTATGACTCTCAAAGCCAAAGCCAATGCATCCGAAAGAAAAATACTTGCAAAGATGATAGATAGTATGTCTAGTAGAATCCAAAGTCAGAGTCAACCACCACCACACTCACTGTCATATATCATGAAAGCAACCCACACGAGTGATGAGATGAGAAAGACCTTTAGGCTTTTATGTACAAAAAGAGGCTCACAATCACTTTTGCCTTTTATCTAGGGACTTAGTTTGTATCCCAGTGCTGAATAACTCATTCACTTACAGTTTTCTTTTGTATTATTTTTCCAGTCTGAAACCTTGAGGAAAGGCTAAATCCCTCGTTTTTAAATGGTGACATGAACTTTTAGCGGAACTCAAAAGTTTTAAAGTGAAGTGCTGTGATTTTCCATCTGAACTCGCTCAAAATGGAGCCAACTTCATCAGTTTCTGTGATAGCAACTCTGGTGCTGGGATTTTTAACAGTGTCGACATTAGCGGGTTACATTCCTCCAGGTCCCAAGTACAAATGTCCGGACAGAAACCTGATATGGCCTTGCGTCTGCCCTTCCACGTCGGATGACGGGTTAACCCTCAAATGTGAAGAAGTTTCAATGGCCACCCTCGCAGCGGCGATGGCTTATGCTCGTACTACCGTAACGCCTATTGAATCCCTCCAAATTTTTAATCTCAACACGGAGAAATTATATGGAAAACTGTTTAGTGGTGTGAATATCACTTCCATTCGTATTGAGAACTCTCCCATTAGTTTTATTGGGCCTGACATATTTTTCCCTTTGAGGAACACCCTCCTCACCTTAGAACTGATTGGAACTCGTCTCCAAACTTATCCAAATGACGCTTTTGAAAGTTTAGAAAGCCTGGTCACGCTCACCCTCGACCACCACAACATTTCCTCTCTTGATCCCGTCATCACTGGCTTGGGTTCTTTGAAAAACCTTCAAATTTCAAATGGAAACATTTCTTCCTTCCAAAAAGCTACCTTTTCAGCTCGTGGCAAGCTGCTGAGGCTAGACCTGCATGGAAATCAACTCACAACGATTCCAAAGGATGCTTTTCAAAATCTAAAAAATCTGGAATATCTAGACGTTGCTTGGAACCACTTTGATAAGCTGGATCCCGGCTATTTCTTCCACTTAAGTAGGCTCACCTGGTTCAATGCGAGTCACAATGAAATTCCCGAGTTTAAACGTGGAGCATTTGCCAGAAATGGCTTTCTCCGTGTGATTTACCTAACCCACAACAAAATGGCGAAGATTGACGCCGCAGCTTTTAGAGGAATGCGTCTCCTAACTCGGTTATATTTGAGTGATAACCAAATCGCAGATGTCGGCAGAGGAGCTTTCAATTCCCTCCAACGTATAAAAACAATTGATCTCGCGAGAAATAAACTGAAACTGGTGGATTATCAAATGTTTATGAAACTTCCGTTCGCGGAGGAGCTCATCATGTCAGAAAATGAAATTACAAAGATAAAACAGGGAGCCTTCCAGGAACTGGCATATTGCGTGGTTAATATGAGCCACAATCAGATTTCCATGATTGAGAAACAATCCTTTGAAAATTGTGTGAATATGACGGTTTTGGACATGAGCCATAATTTGATTGATAACTTTACAAAAGCAGCTTTTGACGAGAATAGCTACCCAAATGAGTGGAGGTTGGAGTACAACAAGTTAAAGTTGACGGGGGACATTCCCCTCAAGTTTATGGCTGGAATTAAAATTTTAAACGTGAGCCACAATGAGTTGAGGGAGGTGAATAAAAATACGTTTCCAAAACTGTACGAGATGCACACAGTGGACCTGAGCTGGAATAATATTTCAAAGATTCACTCGGCTGTGTTTATAAATCTGTTTAGTTTGAGGAATTTGAATATGAGGTAAAAAATAGTTATATAATATGGTTTTCTGATTAGGGTTGTTGATTTTCTTTTGGGGCAATGTGAGAACGTTCTGATTTTTGGGATTTTACAGTCATAATAGTTTAACGGATCTTTCTGGGTCGGCGTTTGGAGCTGTTCCGACCCTTCTCGACCTGAATCTGGATCATAACAACTTGACGACTGTGAGCAACGCGGCGTTTTCTAGGATGGCTTCGCTGAGAGAACTGAGCGTCGCTAATAACAGAATGAAGAAGGTTTTTCAGGTAAGAAATACACCGATATGGATGTAAATTTCATGTTTTAAAGAAAAGTTGCAAGTTATTTCATCTTTTTCAGATTTCCGGAAGCTTGAATGGTCTAAACTTAGCCAACAACGAGATAACCTCTTTGTCTAAAGCGTGGCCAACAATGAACGCTCTGCAGCGTCTTGACCTTAGTGGAAATCAGCTCGGAGGCAACCTCCCCGGTGGCGCATTCGACAACTTGGGAGCCCTCTCCAAAATCAGCTTAGCAGATAACAACATCACCGAAGTGCCCGCAGATGCGCTCTCAACCCTGACCACCATTCAGTACATCGACCTTTCCAAAAATGCTCTTGTCAACCTCTCCCGGGCAGCCTTTGGCCGTCTCCCCATCGTTTTCGAGCTCCTCCTCAGCCAAAACCAGATAAATTCCATTGAGCCCCGAGCTTTTGACGGGATGCTGCAGCTGCTCCACCTGGATCTGAGTCAGAATGACCTCAAGAGCATTCCCATGGGGGCTTTCTCAGCTTTGAATGCCATGCGAATTCTCAACCTCTCCAGAAACTCCATTGAGAGAACGGACAACTCCACAAATAGCTTATTTGAGGAAGCTCTCTCCCTCCTCACTCTCGACCTTTCCCATAATAAAATCTCCTCCATTCATGCCCACACTTTCCCTGAACTCCGCTGGACTAAATTCAAGCTGGATTCCATTGACCTCTCCCACAATAACTTGATGATCATCAAAAAAGAGATTTTAAAAGGGACCAAAACAGTCACAAAACTTAACCTATCCAGGAATAAAATCACAGAGATCAAAATGTCCGTCTTAGGCAACATGACAACTCTGCAAGACCTCGACTTATCCCACAACGAGCTGTCCTTCTTAGACGCCACTATCCTCGGTCCACCTCCAGCCCTAAAATCCCTCAATTTGGAAGGAAACTACCTCAGAAAATTCCCCACAGAAGTGCTCAACAAAGCCCCTTTTAACTACCTCAATTTGGGCTCCAACCGCATCAAACTCTTTAATGTAGACTTTGTCCCGAAAATTAAAAACGGCTCCAGAATCATCCTCAAAGACAACCCAATAGCTTGCGACTGTCGTCTCATTTTTCTCAAGAGACACTTCCAAGAGCTTCGCCCAAAACTCACAAACTTCTCCCAAGAATATTTCCAAGACTTTCACGACTTCAAATGCAAAGGGGCCGTGGATACGGTAGAAAATATGGAGGAAAACGAGCTAATTTGTGACTACCTAGAGGATCCCTTTTCCCCCAAAATCCCGATTAATTACGATGTGGAAATCAGGAGTTTAAGTCATGACGGACAAAATTTGGATGTGAAATGGAGAGTCAAATCCAAAATGGACATTTTGGGCTTCCAGCTCGAACTTTTGGATGATATTGCTGGAAGTATTGTGGACACTGAAACGTTCAGCTACACAGAAAGGATGTCGAAAACCCCTCTAAAAGGCAAAACGGCAGATAGGGTTTGCCTTGTGCCAAAATATTCAAGTGATGATGGCTTAACGCCGAATCAAAAGGTGAACAAAGTTTGTCACAAACTGGAAAATATCGTGGCGGAAAGCGTTTATGGAAAGGGAAGTAGTGGAGTGAAAATTTTACACATTTTCAATCTCATTTTGGTAGGAATTTTAGTCAAATTATTTTAGGTGATTTTTACTCCCGTTTTTACTCATGACAGATATGCTTTTTTGTATCTAAAAAATATCCATGTATACTCATTTTTTTGGTGATGATATTAATCGTAAGTAATACTGATATTTTGTGAATTTTTGAGTCAGTTTGTAAGTTGTGTATCCTTATCTCATTTTTGTATGTTATCTTGTGTACAATTTTTTTTGGTAGTTGATAATGTAACGATGCTCTGAATGATTTTTGATGGGTGTAAATAAGTTAATAACTACTTTTGTGTGTGACTTGTGCCAATAATGTGACAAGTAAATAAAAGTATCGGTTTCAAATGCGGAATTAGTTTGCTGATTTAGTATTTCATGGGATTTATTACTGTGCACAATTAAGAACGATTTAGCTAGTAGGTTCGCCCCAGATTTATTGGGAAGGCATATGTTAACAAGTGGCTTCTAGTCTATTAATCTTGATTTGTATCGTTTCGTTGTATTGGTTTATATTGTATTTTTAAGGTAAAGATGGTAAGGTTTATTCTATTATCATGTTAAAAGTTAAAAGCAAAAGGAAGACATACATTCTTTTCCAAACAACTCATCATCATCATATACAAAAGTAATCTTGAGAAGTATCCTCCTCCTAATCCTCCATTCATGGTACTAATTTCAATGCATTCCTAGTCAGGTCATTGCTTTGTTCTAAAATCAAAATGAACTGAGCTTGTTTTCCATACACATCATACTCGCATACACTCGCATTTTTATACTCATTCAGACAGACGCATAAATTGTGTATAAGTTTCCTTTGAATTATCTAAGGCTTCTGGCAAAGTGTATTAGGAGCTTCTACTGCTAGTCTATCTCAATCTATCTGACTTGAAAGACAGAAATTTTCTTGAGAACCTTTACCAGCAGAAAATAGACATTATTGTTTTCCCTTCATTTCTGAATAAAGTTTTTGTTGACCCTTTCTTTAACGAACTATTCTGTTTATTTAATCATTCAGGAAGATGTTTTCGACATACTGGAAGTGTACTAGGGTCACTCTCTTGCTAATAATTACCTCTGAGATTGTTCTCGCAGATTTCAACACAACAAACACAACTAAAGGTATATAATCACGAGTAAAACATAAATATTCATACTGGTGTTCGACTGATTAGCCCAGCTGTGGAATCAATAAACTAAATGCAACATTTGTTTCGTCTTCCGTTTTCAGTACTAACCTGCTATACTTGCGAACTTTTGGGATGCTTTAACAGTGGTCGGGATAATGCCACGTGGATACACATTACACCTTGTCCACCAGACCACAAGTGCTACAAGCAAAATATAAGAAAACTAGTAGGTCATTATTATGGAATATGGATATGGAACAAATATATATATGCTGTTAAAAGATCTTGTATCAACACCATTGAAGCGGATGCCATTTTGGCTAATGTAAATAACACCTGTAAGGGACCCTTCGTAGATGAAGATTTTGAACAGAAGGAGTGTATTTGTGACACCCATTTATGCAACAAGACATCCTTGGCGAAAACGCAACTACTCTCTGTTGTTCTGGGCTCTCTTTATGCTTTTCTTTTAGGTGGTGTTATTTTGCGTTGAAAAAAGTACTGTTTTTGTTTAATATTCATTATGCTAACACACCAGTTAAATTTCAAATTCAATGGTTTAATAATTTAATTAATTCGTTTACAATTACAGTCAGATGACAAGAGACGAAGTTCTTTGTTATGTGCGTTCCTTGAATGAAAAACTTTCTCGGTGTTATAATAATATTAAATTGTCTGATTGAATGTAGCTTACCGTTAGCATAACTTATTATTATAACCAAGTATCATGCATTTTAATTTTATCTGAGCGATGAATTTTTAATTGTCTTGGCATGATACGAAAGCAGTATGGTATTTCTCATAAATAATACCCGTTCGAAGAAAAATGATTCCTTAAAAAGTATCGCTAAAAAATTATAATAAGATTGCAACTAGTTTGATAAGCTTTTTTGGGATTTACATTGAGTAATATATTAAAATCCTTCATACATTTGTCGTCAAATTATAGTATATTATACCTGTAATTTTTCAGTACTCTGCAAATCCGTGAATCATGAATAGGCTTTTATGTCAAAGTAAAATATCATGAAGGCATAGGCCATAGCATGCACAAAAAGCTTTAGTGAACTGCGCATGCATTTCTTTATAGCTGAAGAGCCACCGATATCCAGCCGAATATAAAACAACACTTATCTAAACGTTAAATCTGAAATGCTCATGAAAACATACGACAAAGTTGCATGTAAAAGGTATAAAGAAAGTAATATGCCTAGTGGTTGACTACATTTCACACATTATCCTTTTACCTCAATCAAGATAAGTTATATTTTACTTTAGGTACGCATTCCCAATCTAGGGTACAATCATGTAGCAACTTCTTTCCAGAGTAAATGAATAGAATCTTATCAACATCAATCAAGACATGAAGGAAATGAATAGAATTAAATTAGAATAGAATGAAAAATTGTCATTTTTCTGCTTACGCTACTGGTTAATGTTTCAATGTTTCTGCAAAAAATTAGTGAACAATTATGATATGCATACCTATCGTTTTTGCTCATTCTTATTATCTAATTAATAATAAATTCAGAGTTGAGTTCCATCCACTGTTATATGACTTTCATCAAATCATCAATTCAAAAAGTTCTGATTCCATAAGAAAGCGTTGTAAATACTCTCTTTTATATTAACTTCGTAAATAAACATATTGTGAACACAAACGCATGTTGAAAATTTCATTCATCCTTAATTAGTTAATTTCATAACTTAAAAAGCCAGTTTACTCTCTTGGAATATGTTTCACTCGGTTACAGTTATACTACCGTATCATGTTACCCCAATAAAACAGGACGAATACATATATTCTTTCCCAAACAAGTCATCATCATCCTATACAAAGTAATCTTGAGACGTACATCCATTCCTGGTTCTGATTTCAATGCATACCTAGTACCTGGTCAGGTCATTGCTTTGTTCTATAATCAGAATGAACAGAGCAGCAACTCAAACTTGTTATCCCTACACATCATACTTGCATATACTTGCATATATGAGTTCCCTTTGTATTATCCAAGACTTCGCCGTGAAGTCTTCACGCAAAGTGTATTAGGAACTTCAACTGCTAGTCTTTCTCAATCTATCTGACTTGTAAGACAGATTTTTTCTTGAGAACCTTTACCGGCAGAAAATAGGCATTATTACTTTCCCTTCATTTCTGACTAAAGTTTTTGTTGGGCCTTTCTTTTACAAACTATTCTATTTATTAAAGCATTCAGGAAGATGTTTTCGACATACTGGAAGTGTACTAGGGTCACTTTCTTGCTAATAATTGCCTCTGAGATTGTTCTCGCAGATTTCAACACAACAAATACAACTAAACGTAAGAAATCACCAGCAAAACATAAAATATTCATGGTATTCCACTAATAAGCCAAGCTGTGGAATCAATAAACTAAATGCAACAATTGTTTCGTCTTCCGCTTTCAGAACTGTTTTGCTTAACTTGCAAAAATTTGGGATGCGAGCGCAAAGGTCGGGATCGTTCAAAGTGGCTGCACGTTACAACGTGCCCACCAGATCACAAGTGCTACAAGCAACATGGAAGAAAATTTCTGGGCCATGGATTTATATGGGGGAACCACTATATGTATGCTGTTAAGAAATCCTGTATCAACAACACCCATGAGGATGCCATTTTAAATAAATTCAATACAACCTGTGAGGGACCCTTTGAAGATGAAGATTTGGCAGTCAAGGATTGTATTTGTGACACCCATTTATGCAACAAGACATCCTTGGCGGAAATGCAACTCTCTGTTGTTCTGGGCTCTCTTTATGCTTTTCTTTTAGGTGGTGTTATTTTGCGTTGAAAAGAGTACTGTTTTTATTTAATATCCATTGTGGTAAAAAACCAGTTAAGTTTGAAATTCAATGGTTTAATAATTCAATTAGTTCGCTTACAATTACAGTCAGATATTGTTACCAAAGCAGAAAAGGATTCTTTTCATGTGCTTTCTCCCTTAGTTAAACTAGTCACTCGGTGTTTCTTATCTTGGTAGTTGCGTTTTGCAGTGTAAATACAAATTCTGATTATGAAATAATGTACCACTGTCTAATTTTCACTTTTAATTTAATTAGAAAATAAATGTCATGATGGCAATAGTATTATTTCTTACGTTGTATCCGTTACTTTAAATGTGTTCTTTAAAATATATCGATAAGAAAATAAATAATAGATAAAAAATAGTGTTGGCATGAACTCAAATATTTTGATCTATCATATGACTGTCATATTTCGTGATGATTCCGTATGCAGTAGCTTATCGTTAGCATAACTTATTATTCGATCAAGCAAGCATCATGCATTTTAGTGTTCTGATCTTAGCGATGATTTTTTGATTGTCTTATGATTCCATAAAAGCATGTGATCGTTCTTCTACAAATTTGAGGAAACTTAACTAATTTTGAATTGCCCAGCGTGTAATGTGTCATTACTTACATTGAGTAAAATCATAAAATGTTTGTCTACATTTCATAGTCAAATCATAGTATATGTACCTGTGATGTTTCAGTACTCCGCAAATCTGTGAATCATGAAAAAGCTTTTTATGTCAAAGTATAATATCATGAAGCCACATCATGCACAAAACGCTTTATGTGAATTACTCATGTATTTCTTTATAGCTGACGAGCCTACCGATATCCAACCAAATATACAACAACATTTATCCCAGTATACAATCTGAAATGCTCATGACATACCACAAAACTAGATGTAAAAGGTATAAAAGAAAGCCATATGCCTAGAGGTAGACTACATCACACGCATTATCCTTTTACCTCATTCAAGATACCAATAGATAAATTTCTTCATGGTTATTTATTTAGGTGCGCATTCCCAATCTAGGGCAGAAATATGTAGCAACTTCTTCTCAGAGTAAATGAATAAAACCTTTTCAACATTAACCCATACCTTGCTTCAGGTGGTCATTCAACATCAATTAAGACAAGCAGAGATGAAGGAAATGAATAGAATTAAATTAAGTTAATTTAGATAATCTGGCAACATCATTCTTCTCTAACTGTTTAAAATAAGAAGAATTAAAGCAATTAGTCCGTTTTCACAAATTCACGATGAAGTGGAAGTCAGGCATTATGGTTGTTTTATTGATGTTGATAGCCAACTCGGGAACTGTGCTTTCAGATTTCCACATAACTGAGGTAAACTTTTAGTATTTTCCTTCAATTCTTGAGTATTTAAATCATTTGATGAGGTGGAAGTTTAGCTAAAACATATTCTAATTCCGTTCTAGGACTCCGTTGCTATCATTGCAACAATTGCAACCGGCCTGACAAAACTGACATCATCACTTGTCAACCCGGTCACAAGTGTATCAAAGAGTATGGAACCGGCGGAGCAAGCGATTGGTACTGGATTGTGAGAAAATGTATCAACCAGACGGAAGCATATCTCATTGAGTCCGATGATAGATTTAGCTGTGATGACAACTTTACTGAAGAACAATCAACCAAAAAGTGTGTGTGTGATGTTGATTTTTGTAATGATGCTTCTGAAATCCCCGCAAAGTTCACCGGAGCTCAGATACTGAACAGTATTATGGTATCTCTTGCAACCTATCTTTTCGGTTGTGTATTACATTGAAAATTGTCACTGTGTATGTTACTGTTAAAATAAAGTTTTTCAATGTTTCTACAAAAAATATCGAACAATTATGGTATGCATGTCCATCAATTTTGCTCATTTTAGTTAATAATTAATTCAGTTTTTGTTTAGCATAGTTCTATCCAGTGTTATATGACTTCCATTAAAAGTACCCAAGTTACGATTCCATAAAAAAGCGTTTATACTTAATTTTAAGTTCGTAAAGAAAAATTATTCAAGTACTTAATGTTGAAATTTTCATTCATCCTTAATTAGTTAATTAGCATTACTTGTAAGCCAATTTACTCTCTTGGAATTTTTTATTCGGTTACATTTATACTACTGTCTCATGTGACCCCAATTCCAAAATGTTTTCTGTAGCTTGTTTCTGAGTTTTGTCGTGAACGTAAGGTGACATATTTATATGCTACGTTTGGAAATGCAGATAAATAAACCCGGGTAGGTTCTAAATTTCATGTTAGAGGACAAGTATCCGGGTTATTTGTATATTACCAGTGTTACCAGTCGTCGTAAATGGCAAGATTGCAACGCAAAAATGGACAGAGTTATAATTTTTTGGTTGACTCAGAGCTAATTTACATGATGATGATGAATATGAGAAAGTACTAAACAAAGCACCTTATCAAATGAAATTAAACAAAGAAAGTGGCTAAAAGTCTTTCAAATGAATGATGGAATAATGGGATTAAGAAATGATATTTTATGCTGGAACTTGTTTAAACCAAAAGATGACGGTATTATGTAGCGTGATGATTTTGGCCAGTTACAAATCATTAGGATTTCACAAGTTATCCAATGCCGACCTTGACCTGACATGAACTTACTAGACTTTGACTCTGTTGAAATGAGATATTCGACGATGGAACCTAAAATGCTCTGTAAACTGTACAAACAATTGCCAAACAACGAATTGAATATCATTTCATCACGCGATTTACAACGTTTGTTAAGAGTTTCCTCCAAATTGAAATGAGAGAGCACAGCATCAATATAAACGATCGCACCTTGGAATTTATGCACATATTTTAAACAGGCATTGCCTAGGATTAATAGTGTAAGCGAATATAGGATATTGTCGATTATTGGTACGTTTCGAAAGAACTACCATGAATATGCAAGCGTTAGTCGTTAGTAGATAATTCTTATCTATGTAGCATTCGACCTTGACCCGTCTTTCAATCCTGGTTGTAGTCTGAACGTTTTCGTATTGGAATTATTGTTGCTGGTCAATGTCGTCTAGTTTTTTTCAGGGATATAAAAGAGCCTTACACATCCAAAAATTCATCAATTGCCGATTCTTCGTTGGTGAGTTCACTTCAAGCTGAGAAGCTCCCTTTTTTCAAAGTTGAAGTTTCAGAAATCCTCTTTTAAAGTTTCTATAATTTTCTTTTCGAAGTTTGAGTAAACTTAGTCTCAAAGTTTCCTTCCAAAGTTGCAGCTTGTTTCCAACAAAATTCTTGTAAGTTTCCATTCAGAACTCCGTTCAGTTCTGTTTTCAATTCTTCCAATAAGTTTGTTGTCTAATGAGTTTTCTGACTTGATTTTGATCAAATATTTCAAGCTTCCATCCGACAATGAGCCGTCACGTTGAGGACCCTTTAACAGAAGCCAATTTGCTGAAGCTCTGGATGTCAATACAAACAGTTCGAGCTCCCAAAGTGGAAGAGGATCCAATGCCAATGGAACCTCCCGTGGAGGAAACAGAGCAGCCCACAACCAAAAATATTACTCCGGATCCAACCAGCAGGTAAAATTTTCAAATTCTTTTTAATTTTTAAATCTTTCCACAATTTAATGTTCCTGTTTGTGTTTTCGTGTGTCATTTAGAAGATGCAGATATATTTTGTGCCGCCCTGAAGTTGATCAGGATGGAAGGAGTGAACTTCCGGAGCTAACCAAGGATATCTCGGCTGGCGTTTCAAAAATATCGGAGGAAACTGCTGGTCCTTCTGTAAAGGAAACAATTGATCTGAATTTTGGGGACTTTGGGGAAGCAAATCGTCAACGGGAAAACGAAAATCAAGCTCCAGCCAAGAAGTATGTAAAACCGCAAACTTATTCAAGTTCTAATTGCTTTTTAAAATCTAATGTTTCCGTGTGTGTTTTCGTATGTCTTTTAGAAAATCGGGACTCCCTTGGAAATGTCCAAAGGATGACCATGATGGACGTACCTTGACCAGATGTCAAGAAACGACTCAAGTTCCCAAAGTAGTGGGGGAAATCTCTCATCAAGTTTCTGAAGAAATAGCTGGACCATCTTCTAAACTTGGGACTGAAGTCATGCGATCCAGACTTGAGGAAGGTGCAGCAGCAGCAGCTGAAACTAATGAAATTTACGAGATAGCGAAAATAAAGTACCCAAAAACAACCTTTCCCTTCTTGAGTTTCTATCAACCAATCTAACACACCTAAAAATTTTATCAATTTTTTTCCAGAGAAATCGTGATCCGGCGAAGGATGGGTCTATGCCAGATCCCTTTTACTGACACTGCCGTGAACCTGTGCAATATTAACATGGGCAGCATTCTGCAGAGCATGGCCTGCTTGGACTGTCATAGTATTCCAGCTCCGTATCGCCTGTTCCAGTGTCCACGTGGTCATCTCTACTGCTATGAATGTGGGGCCAGGCGTTTCACCAAGGATGATAAGGGTGACATCAGTTCCGGCACTTGCAACCATAAATTTGAGGACAACGATGGAGCTGGGTCTACTCGTGGGATCGAATATGGGATGATTCATCCCGATTTCAAGTTGGCGGAAGGAGAACTGGAGGAGCTGTCCGAGGACGAAGAAACTGGAAAGGTCAAGTGTTGCCTCCGAATTCGAAAGAGTGTGGGAGATGCGCTGTACGAAACTATGTACAACAACGCCATGTGGAACTGCCCGCTCATGAAGTTTGGATGCCGAGAGAAAGTCTACGGAAGAGATCTTGCAGCTCACACAGAGGCTTGCATCAGGAAACTCGGCATTTATTAAATCTACCAACTTTTCTTTATGTTAGTTACTTTTAAATGAGATTAACTTGTAATGCTTTGTTGAGCTATGAACTGTTCCAAAGCAAGTGAGGTGTTAAGTTATTCCTGTGTAGTTAATTCAATACATTTAGTTTTGTTTTTCTCTTTCGTTCACAAATAAATTACATGAATTCGGTATTTTAATAAAATTGGGTTCAGGGTTATATATTCCAAATCAAATCTAATCTGTGCATCTTCATTCAATCATTTATCATCTTCCAATGAATAGATTCCTATTAAAGCATTGCAGATACTCTGTCTCTGAGGTAATCAACTTCCGTTTTATTAACTTTCATATAAATCGGAGATTCGCATACAGAAATGAAGAACGTCAGTAAAAATGCGCATAAGTAAAAAATAGATATTTATATCTATGTTATAACATAAATTACAGTTTTAAACATATCTTTTGACAGTGAATGCGACAGACTTCCATAAACAACACTAACATTTTTGCATTAAAGTCACATAGATTGATAGTCAGGAAATGATTTCGTAATATTTACCCTAATAATGTAACAAATTTCTCTAATACAAAATTACTTTGCGACCCTTCCTCGAACAAATATCATATTTGAGCTTGTTGCACATCGCCAATGCGACCGGAGTACAGCCAAGGGCCGCCTTGCAAGACATTTCACCAATGGTGCAGCTCTCAGGTTGGTATTTCAAGCCGAGATGAAGCGTCCCTGCGAGAGTGAACACGCCGCTGAGGATAACATAAAATACGAGGAGCACTTTCCGGAGTCCAGCGCGCTAAGAAATTCGCAGTTTATTAGCTTAAAAAATTATGAGTTTTTTTTAAAAACGTAAAATGTTAACTATTAGATCTTGATTACTTTCATATCTCTGTGCGAATGAGGTGAGAGAATCGGCATGATAGGACAACACATTGGCCGCCTGATTCCCAACGTGCTATCGGCCGTCATTTGAAGAGCTGTTAGGAATCCATGAAATACTGTATCCAGAACGGTCCACGCCATTGTGATATACATTTCAACAGAGAATCCAGTTGGGTATCCTTCCCGTCCACAACGACGCAAGGAGGGCGACGCAGGAATATATGTTGAAAGTCCAATCTGAATTACTGAAAAAGCAAACCAAAATATTTTCAACGATATCTGATTTTTAAAAAACTATCCAGAAATAGTTGATTATATTTACTAACTGTTAAAAATGTAGAGCATAAATCCCACAACCGCGTGAGCCTTTAAGGTAACTTTCAGCCAGCGTTGTTTGGCATTCCGAAGTTTTCCAAGAAGTACCATTAGAACGAACATCAAAATGGAGATCCAACCGATGGAATGATGAGCAATGGCGAAAAGGCTTTGACTCCGTCCCCAGCTTTCAATTCCTCTTCCCAATGCGATCTGTCCACAAATGAGAAGCCCCAAGGATCCGATTGAAGCTCCAGAATGCACCCAAAACCAGATGTGAACTCCGTGATACTGATAATCCATGAAGGTTTCCTTGTAATATCTCGACATAAAGTTGGAAACCGGCATCAGGAACAGAGTGACAATCAGGCACAAAACTCCGTGAAACTTCCTTCCCCTCCAGAACTTGGAAATACTGAGGCGGCTCCGTTTGCTGTGAGTTAGCCCGAATATAAAACCTTCCTTGTCCTTCTTCACAGGATCCACCTGGTTGGAAATGTCAATGGCATCCTCCACAGTTTTAGGGGGTCGGCAGGGAAGACTGCAAGTTTCATTTCGGTAAATGATGAGATCATTGCTGTAATTTTTATAAATCTGGAAGGTGACATTCAATCCTTTGAATTCGTCAGAGCTCGCATTTGTGTTGCAAGTCTGCAGGAAGCTGTGATTTGTCTGCTTTTGCGTGTCGACATGTTTTAGACATCGTCCTACAAAATGGGCGTACTCCTCAATGTAATACGGATTTTGCTGGCATGTGTTGGCCCCATGAACTGGATACGCAACCACGTATTGATGATCCCAATGCAAATACTCATACTTGACAGTGTGCTTGGTCTTGTTTTGAATCCATGGAGCTTCCCCAGTCAGCTGCTCATTGAAGCCGGTGCCGTTGAAGACTGGATTATTGCATTGAAGGGCTCCTCGCTCCGGATGCTTTATATCAGCAGCTCCAATCCAACCGGGTTGAAGCCAGTAGTTTGAGATTTTTCGATAGAGCTTCCAAGGTCCCTGTTTCCGGAGAAAAAAATCGGGATCTTCCTTGTTTCCGTTTTCTGTTGTTGTTTTCCAGTTCTCAATGTTCCAGGTAGTGAGGATAAAAACCATTGGGACAATCCGAAGGTGACGGCTGCACCAGTACTCGTTCATCCTCCAAGTAAAGTGGACACCACGATTTAGCTCCTCCTTCGGAATATACTTGGAACCCTTGAGTGACTGATCAATGAGGTCCCCACTATGCACCATGTAGAGAGCTTGACTTGGTTTATCTTCACGAGCCCCAATAGCAGAGCAAGGAAGATATTGGTACTGCGTTGGGCTCACAAAAATATTTGGATCGCTGGCATTGCACTGCTCAGCTGGATCCGTGACGAATTCTCCAATAGCGTTAAAATATTCGTCATACATTTGGGCGTAAACCATTCGAATCGAGTCCTTCGGGTCAACTAGTTCCACCTCAATGTGAAGCCAGCCTGCCAGACTGTGCTTTTTTCCAGAAGAGTCGGTTTGCTGAACCGCATTCATCCGCAACCTGACCCTCTTGTCTGATTCATCGCACAACTGAACCTCATGGGTAGATCTGGGATTCCAGGAGTATGGACAATCCTGTTTTTCTGTACCGTTCTGAAATACGGAACATACCTTTTTAATTTGGGTTTGGACACTTCTGTTTTATTATGTTAAGCCACTTACGTCTGTGAATAGATCGGGCCAGCCCCCATAGTAAGTTGAGATTCCTGAGTACATCGCGCCGCCGTAATTGCTATCGAACCTCTCGGCACCAATGGTGAAGGAGCCTTGTCTCAGGTTCCAGCTTCGACCTTTATGATTTGTACTCTTAAAGCTGGCTCCGGTCTGTACGCACTGTAAAGTTGGGTGACCTCCCACGAAGTGGTTTGGAAGATAGGCCCACATACAAATCAAGAGGAGCAACATCATTGTATTGTATTGTTGGTCACGTGCCGAATAAAAAGTACCAAACAACTATTTCATTCGCAAACTTAAATTGTTTTTTAGTTTCAAAACCTCGCCTGACTTTCCACACAAAACAAACTATTTCAGAAAAAATACACGACAATTTAGTTTCCAGGAAACCTTTTAGCATCAATTCAACTACTCACTACTCAAGTCTAACTTTCAAATCATGTGGTTTCATCGCATCTATATATGTTGCATTTAGAATGATTAAATAAAAGTTTAATTTAGTAGAATTATGTTTTATTTTGTGGCTACAGTTTTCATTATAAACCTATTCAAATTGATTCAATGAGCACTTGAAGTGATCCCAGTTTCCATTGTAGCGAATCCAATGGTTGATAACTGTTAGAAAATTGTAAAGTAAAAAGATGGCACAAAAAATTAAAACCTTCTTATAAATAAAAAAAATATTCATGACTTTTTCATATTACTCATTTTATGTCCATGAACAACTGGACATGCTCCATGGTACACATCCTGACGCACACTTCCGTTACGGTACTGATTTAACCTGAATTTTGAATTGGGAGTGATTCTTTTGCTGTTTTAATTTTGCTAAAAACGTATTACCACTTACCATAAAATCGCTGAGCCACGAATAGGATTCGCATTACCCCTGCGCGCAAAAAGTGTCTCCTCCAAGCTCTGCAGTTTCCAGCTAAGTTTTCAGGATGAAATAATTTTTAGTTAAATTGCTTAAAGAAAGTTTAAATAATTCAAAATATTTTAATCTGTGATTATTACATAGTATAACATTGTAGCAACCCTGTCACCTTCCTTGTTAGTGTCTGTCTTTGTCTCATTTTGGTCTTCTAACTGTTTTCAAACACATCCATTTCAAAAGATTTTCATTTAATTAAAAACAACAAAAAATCTCAATCTTACTGCATCCGTGTGGTATATATAGTATCTGCCAAACGTATACTCCACAACTTGGCCCATTTCCGATGCACCTTCCATCTTAAAACCAGACACAATCTCGGAATGCTGGTACAGCTTGGGCATTTCGTCATAGCGGAGAAATGTTCCTGCTGAAGTTCTGTGTGTCGTAACCTCTTCCAAATCAGCAACGCCCACAAGTTGGGACAACTCCAGTCGAGGAACGCTAATTGCCTTTATTTTCTCAATTGTATTGTTTGCCAAAATGTCATAAAATTGAAGTACTGGGGGATTCTCAGATAAAACTTCCGTTTTTACGGGATTTATATAGAGGTATGGGTGCTTTTTAGTTTCGTAAAAGCATTTAAGAGTTCTTTGGATTTCGGGAGTCTAGAAACAAACGGAAATTTATGTTTTTTAAAACTTTTTTACTTTAAGTCAGAATCTTACCTGAAAGGTTGTTCCTGAACAGAGTCCCCAATATTTCGCTAGCGCCGTCCGTTGCCTATCCTCTTCAGGATCTAATTTGTATAGGTTTTGAAACATTAACTTGCGCATTCGCAGTCTCTCATTATGCGGCTGATCTTCATGTGTCTCATTCACATAAAAATTCTCATTGGAATACGAGCTTCCGTTGTACATGTTAATGTTGTGCTTTTGAGAAAAACAATGAACGATCATTATTTTATCAATTTTATAATGTACTTTAAAGGAACTGTACCTCATTAATAGCAACGTTTATCAATTCAGACAGCAAATCCACTTGACTTCTGTCGTCTTCGCTTTGGCTTTCTGATGCCAAACGTTTGGCCAATTCCAGCCATTCAATTGCCATGTAGTACTGCTCTCTAGAGAGAGCATGCGCTCCTATTTCAGCACATTGTTTTGCCGTAAGATACCCTCCATATTTGGTATCCAAAGTGAGACCTCTTTGTAACTTTAAAGAACAAGCAATAAATTTTCTAGAATCCTTTTAAGGGATAAAAACTGTTTAAATTCATAAACTTACCTGATAGGGGTCAAACCCATAGTTTTCATGAATGTGGATGAGTGACAAGTCCGACATATATTTGTCTATATTTTTTGGCCATGTAGGTAGGTTAGTTACAGATTCGTCAAGTTTCTTGGTTTTATTTGTAACCCGATTGGTGGAACTAAAAAGGGATCTGATATCATTTGAACTTGTTTCCTTCATGAGATGATACAGCTTTATATGAAGTACGTTGTCAATACGTCCTTTGGAAATAAGAACATTTTTTTAATATATAATTTTTAAATAATAAATTATCAATAATAGCAACTGCAAAACATGAAAGCTTACTTCGATTTTCAGTGTAAATATCGGAGCTCAGCAGCCCCTGAAATTTTGTTAAAATGCCGACGTAACGATCAGTCATTCGATGAGCTAAAACAGCACTGGAACCCACCATTCTTCCCCGTCCATCTGGGGTGTTATTACTTGAGTCATGTAAAGCTTCCATTGCTTTTGTGTGGATTCCTTGTAGTCATTTAAGTAGCTGCTGATTATCCCGTTCTAACTCCAATAACTCACCTTTCTGTGAGAACTTCAAAGATGGATTCTTCCTTATGGAAAATTCTGCTAATCGCTCCAAAGTATGAAAGCTTCCCAGCTTAAACTTTGGGGTTTTTTGTTGGGAATGATTTCATTGAGCAAATGTGGCTCGGGTTTTGTTGATTACCATTTATGAGGCTTATACAATTTGAAATGTAATGGATTACTGAAGGAATGAAAGAAATCGCAAAGTTTCATTCTAAAGCAATATGAAAAGCTAATAGATTGAAAGTGTTTTGAGGCTTAATTAAATATGAATAAAAGCGGTGCTCATGATGATGCAAAAACAAGTAATTTCTCTCCGTCCATTGTTATTATGCATTCATATTACTATTCAGCTGAAAATTACAATGAAAAAAAGAAAGCAAACGACCTTCTTTGTGATGACGCTTTGAACTACGAAATTTTCTGTTTGTTCAAAAACTGATCAAAAAATCAATTGATTGATTGGAAATTTTCAAATGTGGAACTGCCTGTTAATAACTTGCATAGGAGGAAGTCCTCTTAAAACGAGGGAAGTTGTTACCACATTAATTCTGGCTTTGTTTTTTAATAAAGTACATACACTTCATTTTTAAAAACTCTGCAAACTCATTGTTTCCTATCAAAAATTAAGATAGATGCAATAATTTTGGATTTTCAAAGTCATGTTTGTAAATGTGCATATTTTGTATCAACCGAAATGATGAAGGCGTCAGGCGACGTTGTATAAAACAGTAAAAGAAAGCTCGCATTGCAGCGAATTACTGTAGACACGGAACGCTAAAAGTAGTAGAAAAACGTCAGGATGCCCCCTTTTCGCTTATCGCTATTAGCAAACGCAGACGTATTCTTAACTTTTCAAACCTAGTCAAAGACTACTTAAATAGCGAAACGTCAACTCATTTACATCGTGGAATAAAACGAGTCAATAAAAACTAATAAAAATGCATAAAAACGATGAAGATTGTCATCAGTCATCAATCAATACTTTTTTAAATGGATGTGTGGCTAATTGAGAACCTGTCCAAATTATATTTTCAAACTTCTTTATAAACAAGTTTAATTGGAGTGAAATTAATGGTTTTAAAAGACACTGTAGACTTATCAATGTACCGTTTTAGTAATCAATTTTATTTAAATTATTATGTTACAAATCTGTCAAAATCTTGTCAAAATGGTAATTGCAAGCACTTTAATAAGTATATTATTAATTTAATTGAAGTGGGTTTATGACACACAGAATTATCTGGGAACTGACGAATAATCACTCAATGTTCCGACGCTTGTGCGACTCGCTGTCCTGGTCATATTGCCATTACATATTATTTTCTAGATTGTCAGTAGAGCTCATTTTACACCAAGAAAATGGAAATTCACATACTAGAAATCTTAGCTTTGACATATTCATAAATCGTGTTCATACGTACCGAAACCCTAGTTTAAAAATATTTCAAATCAGAATGCACAAATCTCAAATGAAGGAATCATGGAATCATTTTTTTATCATTGCGTACACCAAATTCACTCGTGGAAGCTTTGGGAGCCAAGAGATAAGTATATTGTTTATGAAAGGATTTTTAGATTCTACGCTGGAACTTCACCTTTCACGATTGACAACCGCAATATTTCTACGGACTATGATCCAGCTATTAAAGGCTCGTTTAGAAGGTATTTAAGCTGTTCCGTGCACCTACATCTTTGCCAACATTTAAACGTTCACGTTGGGTATGGAACAGCAAGCTGGAGGCGTGAATACCTGTTTATTCTTTTTCCTTCCGATTCAACACGTTGTGATTATTAAAAGCAGAAGCCGAGCTGAAATAGATGTAGTTGGAACTCTGACATTGGAACTTCTCCGTTCAGGATTTCCAGCAATCTTTTTCGCCATTTTTGATTTCAACACTGTGAAAATGCTCTGCTACAGCTGTGAACCCAAAAACAGGTTGAGTAACTTGGATATTACAAGTGATGCTCAGGTTTATAAGAACTGTTGGGCAAAACTTCACTCGAAACTTGATGGACGAGTATTGAGATATCTTTTGAATTGGTTGATTGGGTAAACGTAACACGATGGAGCTGTAACACTTATAAAGGATTTACTGTTACGCCAGGCACATGTGTGTATTTGACGCTCGTGAAGGAACTAAATTTTTCAGCAATTTTTGGCCCTCGTCCCAACTTCCATGGTGGAATGTTTATAGAATGGTTGTCGGGGATCTATGCAGCTTGGCTAAAGCAAGACAAGTTTGAATGGCTAAGCTATGCAGTAAATTCAGACCCTTATGGGTATTTCATGGCAATGGATCACGTTTCCAAAAATTTCCATGCCCTTCTTCAACCCTTTGATTGGCAAACTTGGGTCTGTTTAGTCGTTTCTAGTTGTCTAGTGGCAACTGTTTTGAGCTTTGAGCCGTTGGATGTGCATATTTTCTCATGGAATATTAGGGTGCCTACCTCAATGTCGTCCTTATCTCAAGCTTGGTTTTCAATCGTTGTGTTACTAATTCATCAGTGTATTTCAATTTCCCATCGGATCAAAAAGAATCCTCTAAAGATTCTTGTTTGGTGCTTCTGGATTTTTGGAGCTTCAACTTTAAGCCAATTTTATGAAGGTACTTTGGTTTCGTTTTTAGCAAGCTTTCCTACACCTTGGGTTCCAGATACATTGTCACTCATACTTCAGACGCGCGTTCCTATCTTCACACAAAACATGGCACATAAACTTTCCAGCTCTGATAACACGGCTTTCTACTCCGTTTTTAAAGACCTCCTTGCAGATTTGATTTACTACCATCCAGAATATAACAGTTCCGATTATGGAGACCTGTATGAGCAAATACACTGGATTGGCACTGACACCTTTGCAATTCTTAAGGGAGAAACCATTTTTAATCAATTTACAAACGAAAGCATTGAGATGTCGAGTGACTTCTTTTATATTGATAAGTTGAACCTTGCAGAGAGCCTCAGGAAGCATATTATTATGTTTACCGAGAAATGGGTATCAACTGTGAAGATATTGCCGATATTTTCAATCGTTCAGGGATGGACTATCAAACAGAATTATTTGTATAGTAGATTTAAAAGCAAGTTCGCCCAATTGTATGAGTCTGGATTGTATGTAGATGGGATGAGTATTACTCAAAGCAGGACACTGTTTGGCTGTTGAGGGACGCTGCGGATATACTTGGGCAACGTGAGTTGTGGAGAAAGCGTGGACTTTCTATGTCAAGTATTTTTCAATTTGTTCATTATGACAGTGAGCTGGATGCAGCGTGGGTATCAGATATGACAAGTTTGCAAGATTATTTTGTTGTTTTATTTAACTTACACTTTCTTTTGCTTTGGATTCTCAACCCTTGTGTTTCTAATTGAACTTCAACTAACTCCGGACAGGAGTTAATTTACTTGAATAAAGCCAACTTTTGGTTTCTAACTTAACTGGTTCATTTATGTAACTGTGTTAATTAAAAAATAAATTAATATACAGAGGTTAAAACTTTGAAAAATACAAGCCAGTCAAAAGGCTGAACTGAAATTCGATTTCGTCATCATCATCATCATGTTGACTGCAGTCGTGGCACATAATCCCTCCGGCTTTTCCTTCGCTGTTGAAACGCCAAACTACCCGTTCAAAAAATCTTCTCCAAACGATGAGAAATGCCAATGTAATGGCTCAATAATTTTCTTCTCTGGTTGTTGACGAGATCTTGATACATGGATCTCTGGTGGATATATCAAGTTTACTGATATGATAAAAATCATGTTAAAAGATTGATTTTTAGTTAGCTATATTTCATTCAGTAGTGAGTTTTGACTTTTATTATGAACTTTCATTACACAGTGCTCACATTCTCGAGCCCATGGAGTTGCAGTATCAAACTTTGCCTCTTTGTTAATACACAAAACTAAAATTTCTGCGGGTGACACATCAAAATCCCTGTGGACCAAACTGAGTCCAAAGTCTTTCCACGTTTTGTTTTTCACAAATATACTTCCGAGAATTTCAAAAATATTGGAGGCTTGCTTTTCCTCAAGTTCCTGGATAGCTTTGCGAAGCTTTGGAAATGAAAAGTATCCTTCGGTAAATGGATCAACTGTATCACCCATGATGAAGATTTGATGATAACACTTAAAATTTTTCAAAATAATACTAAACAACAAGTGTTTCTCACTTGGACGTGCATTCAACTACAATGCGCCCGAGCATGGACTTTTGACACAGAGAGAGTAGGCGTATAATGGATATATATATGAAACTGATGATGTGAGTCATAAAATCGTAAGAACTACGCATGCATTCACATCTACAGACTCTGTGGATGAAATTCACAATGAATTCTTTTGATATGACAGCATGACTCACATTTTATGAAGCAAATGCAGACGTTTTCATGCCAAGACCAAGACTACCTATATGGCGAAACATCAACTCAGTTTTATCGTGGAATAATACTGCAACCACTGCATCAATGTTTTAATGATCTATTAAAATCAAACCTCGTCTTATTTGTAGTTTGTAAACCACAAAAAGGAAGTAAAAGGATTAATGCGGACAACGAAAGACACAAAGTTACTCGTCCTTTGATAGAAGAATGGCTTCAATTTAATTTATGATCATATATCCCAATCTATAACAATCCATTCTGGTCATATACTTTCTTCTAAAATAGACTTAACTCATGTTTAATATGTTTAAAATCAACGTTTAATGTTTATCGTTTATCACCGTTTTGCTACACTTTCTTTTGCATAATTCTCACTTTGCCCCTACCTTTGCAGGCTTGTCTCTCGACTATCCATTCTTATTTATGCCAATCTGACGAACATACAAAAGCACGTAAATGCGTGAATGTCGCAATTACACTCACCTTTCTTTTACGTGAATACGAATGCCGTGTATTTACAAATTTTGAAAATAAATGAATGCATTGACGAGAATACTAATTTTGCTCACAAAAACTAGTGGGTATTTTCTAGCAAAAATAGTGCTGTCAAGTAGTTAAAATATATTGTGTTTAAAATGTTATAAAAACTTGCTGAATTTATTTGCTGAATTAACTGCTATTTAATTTACTTTTTACAAAGTTGGTTCATTCTTCACTAATTTATGAGTTCCAGTTTTCAAAGAAGATTTCTGAAATTGTTTATCCAAAGCCGCATCTAAAACCAATAAACCCCATGATACAATGACAATATTTCCACTATTCATGGCAAAAATGAGAAAAGTTTTATTTACCATTTTGGTCGCTGATTTTTGTGTAAATCAGATTGGCCTTTTTATCTCGGTTCTAGATGTTTGCAAGGTTAAAAATACACATTTTAATAATTAACAAAACGTAAATATATATTCATTTCGTTAAAAAAAAGATCAGTTTACCTCCTTTTACTCTTTCTACGAACGGCAACGTCATGAGGATCTTTCTCATGCTGACTCAGAGTTTCCAAATCGGAATTGCTTTTCTCACACTCAGACAGCTTTTTAGTTTGGTCAACAACCCTGCGTCTCTTTGGCATTGAAGCTAAGTGGACCATTCTTGAGTTTGAAACCTCCAAATTGGTTGTACTCGCATCAGAATCATCGTGAGTTGCTCCAACGGTTCAGCGTTTGCGTTATCATTATCCTGGTCGACTACAGCGTCACCTTCAGCCCCCATTTCAGGTTCTCCAATGAGCCTCTTCAAAATCTCATTGTTGCACTGCAGCAGTTTTTTAAACTCCGACTTCAAGATTTCTATTTGTTCGTTTTTTGTAGCGAGTTCTACTTCCTTCTTATGCTTTTCATCCTCAAGAGTTTTCACAGAATTTTGAGCCTCCAGTAGTTTTCCGCAAAGTTCAACGTTTTCTTCTGTTACTTTTGAGCACTTATTCTTTACTTCATTCAGCTCCAACTCAATAGCATTAAAAAACGACTGGGAGATTGTTAGCTGGTTTTGCAAATCGGATTTGGTTTCAGATGTCACTTTCTGCAACTCCTCTAATTGGCTGATTTTCTTTTCATACAGCATTTGAAGGTTATCAAACCGTTCACCCAATGAGGAACATGATAATTCCAACTCAGCATTTCGAGATTGTAATGCCGTGAGTTGACTTGGAATCTCATCATTTTGCTTGTTGACACTTTGCAAAGATTCATTGGCCACCTCAAGCTCCTCCTTTACATCTGAGAGAAGTTCATTTACACGATTTATCTCAACTTCTTGTTCTGCGATTCGGGTCAGAAAATGTTGAGTCTCTTCCGCATTTCTGGGAACCACAATTTTTTCCAGGTGGAAAAGCTTAGTTTTGTATTGAGAGTTTTCAGCACTTAATACTTCAATTTTGGAACGCAAACGGGCTATATTACGTGCGTCTATTCCCAACCCACTTTCAACAGGTTCCTCCTCAACAGTTAAAATGTTTTCAGAATTTTCTTTATAAGAAATGCCAACGACCTCCTCACCATCCCTTGGAGGTAATAACACGAGGTCTATGCACATATTTGTCTTTGTCACTTCACCCATTTTACGATTTTTCAGTGAGTACGGTTTTTAAAACAAAGTTATGTTGGTTTTTTGTAACTTTAAATGAATTTGGAAGAATCTTTGAAAACCGGAGCACTCAAAGTTTGTATGCTACACTTTTCTGTGAAGTAACAGACTGATTTTATATGCAAGCGTGTTTCATATGAATACCCGTGATTCACCAAAGAATAGTAAAAAAGGTTGATGAAGAAGGATTTTTTAATGTTGTACCTTTCATAAACATGCCCTCAATTGCCATCCGTGTTCCAAGCTTTATTTACCAGATTCATACACATTTACCAAGAAACTCAAGTTGGGGAGAGGGTATAGTCATAAATAAAGCCATGCATTTTATTTGATAAGTTCACTTTTTACAAGTAAAACATTAGCTCTCCAAAAATAACATTCCTTGCTTAGTACATAGTAGTAAGCACGACCAACCTTTCTTTCAGTAAAGGTACTAGATTTTTGTAGGTGCCTTTTATTATAGCAGATGGGATTTAAAGGGATTACAATTCAACAAAAAAGATTCAAGATGCGTAAATGAAAATGGAACATAGATATCCCAAGGTGTAAAAAGCAGCGATAAATTCAATCAAAAGTAGAACCGAAGCACTAGTACAACGACACTGGGAAAATTCATTTGTTTTTTATTAACTTGTTGATTTTTAAAAATAATAACCACATTATGTTTCCTTCTTTAAACTATTCCAATTGATTCAATGAACATTTGTAATTATCCCAATTTCCTTTGTAGAGAATCCAATAGTTAATAACTGTTAGAAAATTGTGAAGTAAAACGATGACATGATAAATTAAAACCTTTTCATAAATGAAACAAAGCATTCATGACTTATTCATATTACTCATTTTATGTCCATGAACAACTGGGCAGGCTCCATGGTACACATCCTGACGCACACTTCCATTACGGTACATATTTAACCTGAGTTTTGAATTGGGAATCATTCTTTTGCACAGTTTTAATTTTGCTAAAAACATATTATCACTTACCATAAAACAGCCGAGCCACGAATAGGATTCGCATTGACCCCTGCGCTGCAAAAAGGAGTGTATCCTCCAAGCTCTGCAGTTTCCAGCTAAATTTAAAATTTGAGAGTTTTTTGTGGAAAATTTGGAAAAAATTTGAAATATTTTTATCTCAAGTTTTTTACATAGTATAGCATTGTAGCCACCCTGTCACCGTCCTTGTCATTGCGCTCTTTCGTCTCTTCTACATGTCCCAACTATTTTCAAACACTAGAATTTACAGGCTTGTCTTTTAATAATAAAAATGAATAAAAAATCTCAATCTTACTGTATCCGTATATATATAATATCTGCCAAACGTATATTCCACAACTTGGGCCGGTTCCGATGCCCCCAACACTTTCAAACCCGACAATATCACGGAATGTTGGTACAACTTGGGCATTTCTTCATAGTGGAGAAAGGTTCCTGCTGATGTTCTGTAAGCCGTCATCACTTTTAAATCGGTAACTCCAACAACCTGAGACAACTCCAGTCGAGGAACGCTAACTGCCTTGATTTTCTCAATTGTGTCGTTTGAAATAATATCATAAAATTGGAGTACTGGCGGATTTTCGGATAAAACTTCAGTTTTAAGCGGATTTATATACAGGTATGGGTGTTTTTTAGTATCGTAGAAGCATTTAAGAGTCTTCTGGGTTTCTGGAGTCTTTAAACAAATATAAATTCATTTTACAAGTGACGAGCTGATGAAGATTTGTCAGTTATAAAAGGTTATACTAAACCTGAAAGGTTTTCCCTGAACAGACCCCCAATATTTCGCTAGCGCCGTTAGTTGCCTATCCTCCTCGGGATCAATTGTGTTCAAACTTTCAAAAAGAAACTTGCGCCTTCTCAATCTTTCAAGATGTGGTTGTCCTTCATGTGTCTCATCCACGTAAAAGTCATCGTAACTATAGTTGCTTTCGTTGTACATGTTAATGTTGTGCTTTTGAGAAAAACAATAAGCGATCATTATTTATCAATTTTATAATGTACTTTAAAGGTACTGTACCTCGTTAATAGCAACGTTTATCAATTCAGACAGCAAATCCACTTGACTTCTGTCATTTCCACTTTGGTTTTCTGATGCCAAACGTTTTGCCAATTCCAGCCATTCAATTGCTATGTAGTACTGCTGTCTAGAGAGGGCATGTGCACCTATTTCAGCACATTGTTTTGCAGTAAGATACCCTCCATATTTGGTATCCCAAGTGAGACCTCTTTGTAACTTTAAAGAACAAGCTATAAAATTTCTAGAATCCTTTTAAGGGTTAAAAAATGTTTAAGTGCATAAACTTACCTGATGTGGGTAAACTCCAAAGATTTCATGAATGTGAATGAACGACAAGTCCGACATATATTTGTCTATATTTTTTGGCCATGTAGGCAGGTTTCAGATTTGTTCTCATTTTCAGTTGGAACACGAGTAGGGGAACTAACAAGGGATCTAATATTATTTGAACTTGTTTTCTTTATGAGATGATACAGTTTAATATGAAGTACTTCGTCAATATGTCCTTTGAAAACAGGAAGAATATTTATTTTATTATAATTTTTTAATAATAAATCATCAATAATGAAACAAAAACTTACGTTGATTTTCAGCGTAAATATCGGAGCTCAGCAGCCCCTGAAATTTTGCTAAAATGCCGACGTAACGATCAGTCATTCGATGAGCTAAAACAGCACTGGAACCCACCACTCTTCCCCTTCCATCTGTGGTGTTATTACTTGAGTCGTGTAAAGCTTCCACTGCTTTTTGTGTGGATTCCTTGTAGTCATTTAAGTAGCTGCTGATTAGTCCCCGTTCTAACTCCAATAACTTCAACCGTTCTGTGAGAACTTCAAAGATGGATTCTTCCTTATTGGAAAATTCTGCTAATCGCTCCAAAGTATGAAAGCTTCCTAGCCTAAACTTTGGGTTTTTGTTGGAATGATTTCATTGAGCAAATGTGGCTCGGGTTTTGTTTGATGCCATTATGAGGCTTATGCAATTTGAAATGTAATGGATTACTTGAAGGAACGATAGAAATCGTAAAAGTTTCATTCTAAAGCAATATGAAAGCCAGCTAATAGATTGAAAGTGTTTTGAGGCTTAATTAAATATGAATAAAAGCGGTGCTCATGATGATGCAGAAACAAGTAGTTTCTCTCTGTTCATTGTTATTATGCATTCATATTACTATTCAGCTGAAAATTACAATGAAAAAAGAAAACGACCTTCTTTGTGATGACTCTTGAACTACAAAATTTTGTTTGCTCAAAAAACTGATAAAAAAATCAATTGATTGATTGGAAATTTTCAAATGTGAAACTGCCTGTTAATAAACTGCATCGGAGGAAGTCCTCTTAAAACGAGGGAAGTTGTTACCACATTAATTTTGGCTATGATTTTTGTTGCATAAAGTACATACACTTCATTTTAAAACTCTGCAAACTCATTGTTTCCTATCAAAAATTAAGATAGATGCAATAATTTTGGATTTTCAAAGTCATGTTTGTAAATGTGCATATTTTGTATCAACCGAAATGATGAAGGCGTCAGGCGGCGTTGTATATAACAGTACAAACATGCATTGTAGCGAATTACCGTAGACACAGAACGCTAGAAGTAGTAGAAAAACGTAAAAACCAATATTGTGATGATGATGAAAAAAACGACAGAAACGAAATAAAATTTAAACGATAATGCATTGAAATTTGACAGATGGACCCAGTCAAAACATTTTAAGTTCTCATTTTATCCCTTCACACCTGCCCAGATTCTATTTCTTATGAAAGTGTACGAATTTGAAATGAATGTTTTGTAAATTTTAACTATAAAACATTTAATTACTCATCAAATTCTCACTTGCCACTAGCAATAAACCAACGTCGCAAAATCTAGATGAGCCTACCTTTCCCAGTCTAGCTATAAAGGCACTATACAAAAAATAACTATGCAAATAAATAAATCAGTTAGCTGATCGTATAAAATAAGGAATTGTATAAAAATTGGAGATGTTGATGCTTTGAAATTTTAGAGACGGGCGCACACGCACTTCATGTCATAATAAAGTTTCCTCAATCAACTTCCTTCTTCCTGTACAGTCGAGGACGATCAAATGCATTGCATCATTTTGACAACCATGTAAAACTGCTCATACACTCAAAATTTATACTGCACAACTTCCATTCGGCCATCCATAAGTTTATTGATGTCAAGCGAATTTATATTCAATATCATGCCACCCTGAAATACTTCTATTGCCAGTTTTATCATTTAGCAGCAAAAAAGGTTTACGACGGAACTTGCTTTTAGCAAAAACCTCCTGAACTTGAAAAAAAAACCCTTGGCATTTAAACGACAGATAGTTATAAATCCACAAGGAAAATAACTCGCACAGAACCTTAAAAACCAACGACCCCAAAAACTTGAATGTTAAGTAAAAAATCTATCATTTCTATTAAATGGGACAACATCACAAGCAAAATTTCCAGAGTGGCTCCAATCGCTGCCCCTCAACAAATAGGATTTTGGGACCAGTAATTTTCTTGTCCATTCATTAAAAGTTTCGTTATGGCAGGAGGCAACGGCAACCAAATTTGGGTGACTTGTGCACTCAACGACCTCGATGTTCCGAAGGCTCTCACTCTTTGCTTTTCGTTGAGACGAGTGCTAACAAATAGAAAAGTGGGGGTGGTGACATCTCGGAATTTGTCTAGCTCGCTGAAAGATGTCCTTTATCGGGGATTCGACTACCTTTTCAACTGGAGGAAGAACATAACGTTGCAGGATTAAAAACGGAAGAATTCGTCAAACTGTTTGTGCTCCGACTCAAATCCTTTCAAAAATGTGTATTTCTCTCGCATAATATGTTGGTAAGTGATGTATCAATTTACCCCAAGTCCACAATTTCAACAGATTGCCTAAATGTAATTTTGTTTGAAGGTGATAAAAAACTGTGATGAAATTTTTGACGAATATGACGCACCAAAAGGATATTTATTAACGGAAGAAAAAGGAATGGACATTTTCGTTGCTCAACCGTCTCTGAATACCTTCAGGACTTTGATGCTAACTATCCTAGCTGAGAACGGAGCGATTGTTGAAAACTACTTGGATATGGTAACTCAAAGTGAAACGCTTTTGGACAGTGGAAAATATAATTTTGTTTTATCATTACGAAACGGAATCACTAGCGATCCACGTCAACTTGCCATTATCAACATCAATGAGGACCTGCCTGGGAATGAAAATGTGGAGAAACTCGGATTCATTTCGAAGGTGAATTGATTTAAAACGACAGAGTGCATTATAATGTCAGCCAAAAATAAATAATAATTGTTTCCAGCTGATTCTCAGCTACAGAACGGAAATTTACTGGAAATGTGTTCAGCCTTTCCTCCATCCAGCCCCTGATGATAGTGTTGATGATACCAATCGTAAATTGAGCAACAAAGACCAATAGCTATCGTCGGTATGAGTTGCAGATATCCAAATGCGAATAATCTTGAGGAATTTTGGCATCTTCTCCTCAATGGACAGGACGGAACTGGAACTCCTCCCGAGTTTCGGTGGCTCCGTAAACACATGACAGGAAGAGACCGTTCTGAGTGCAGAACGACGAATGCAGGCTTTCTACATTATTCTGTGGAAGAATTTGATGCAAAGTTTTTTGGAATTAGTCCTCTTGAAATGGAATACTTGGACCCTCAAACCAGACTGCTCCACGAGCTTATTTGGGAAGGGTTGGAGGATGCTGCTGTGAATCCACAGAGCTTGAGGGGAACAAATGGTGGGGTTTTCATGGGCTCCTGGACAAATGATTATAAAGATCTACTCATGCTTTCCGGGGGATGATGATTTTACAGAAAACATGGGAAATTCTATTGGAGCGGCAGCTGCAAGAATTTCCTTTTTGTTGGGAATGACCGGACCGAGTATTGCGACTGAATCTGGATGTTCTGCAGCAATGGTTGCGGTTCATCTTGCTTGCAGAAGCTTGCAATTGAGAGAAACAAACTTTGCTCTCGCTTGTGGAGTGAACTTACTTCTTCGACCTTTTGATATAGATCACATGCCGGCAGTCATTTCTCCAGATGGACTGTGCAAAACGTTTGATGCAAAGGCGGATGGATTTGCAAGAGCTGAAGGATGTGGAGTTCTGGTTTTAAAACGATTTTCTGATGCAGTTAGAGATGGGAACAAGATTTGGGCGTTAATTAAAGGTTCTGGAATGAGTCAAGAAGGGCTAAGCAAAAGTATGGGAACACCAACCATTCACTCTGAGACTCTGGCTATGCAAATGGCTCTGCAGATGCAACGTAAGGCCGGAACAAGTGTCTTTTTTGGAAACACATGGACAGGAACTGAAGTGGTGATCCCATGGAAGTTTCTGCTATTGCGAAAGCTTATCATCAGATCGAAAAGAGCCATTGATTATTGGCTCTGTGAAAACAAATGTGGGGCATACTGAATCCTGCTCCGGAATAACGGGTATTATGAAGGTGGTGCTTGCAATGCACAATGAAATTATTCCAGCTCACCGAAATTTTGAAACATTAAATCCTGCAATTATCTTGGATGCTGTTCCAGCAAAAATTCCATTACAGCCTATTGCATGGAAAAGAAGAAAGGAGAAGCAAGAATTGCTGGAGTCAGCTCGTTTGGAATAACAGGCACTGACGCACACGCCATCATTCAGGAGCCAGAGTCAATTCTTAAATATTTTGGAAAACAGCGAGTTAGAGAGACCATTGCACATTATGAAAATTACTGCCAAAACTGAGGAAGCCCTTGATGTTCTTGTAGAAAAATACAAACAACATTTAAGCACTGATCAAGCGGACTTTAAAGACTTGGCTCATACTGGAAACGTGGGACGAGCGGATTTTAGTTATCGGGCAATGATTATAGCCAATTCAAACCAACATGCGGTTAAAAACTTTGAGGGGAAATAAAATGTTGAGAGGAGAAGCGACACCTGAAACACTTGGAAATGTCTGTTTCTTTTCACAGGCCAAGGCTCACAATACCCCGGAATGGCAAACAGTATATGAAACAAATCCGATATTTCGTATCCACTTTGAGCACTGCGAAAATATTCTGAAAAACAACTACAACATTGACATTACTCAAGTATTTGGTCTGAAGATAAAGTCAGCTGAAGTTAGCAGAACGATTTACAGCCAAACCTCAATTTTTTTGCGTGGAATATGCGCTGTTGAAATTATGGGAAAGTTGGGGAGTGAAAGCGACTACGCTTTGGGCCACAGCCTTGGTGAATTTGCAGCTGCAGTTTGTTCAGGAATTCTGACTGTTGAAGATGCAATCAAACTAGTTGCAGAGAGAAGCCGACTGATTGATGATCTCCCACGTGGGAAAATGCTCGTGATCAAAGCAGAAAAAAACAGGTGGATACGCTGATGAAGAAGTTTGCTTCTGGTGACTCAAACAAGATGCTTGACTACGCTGCAGTCAACTCTACTGATCAGACTGTTGTTGCTGGAGATTCTGACGTAGTTCTTCAATTTTCTGAATGCTGTAAAAACGCAAATTTGAAATGCATTGTTCTGGAAGCCACTCACGCTTTCCATTCCAAACACATGGATCCCATGCTAGCTGGCTACGGAGAAGTAGCCAAAACAGTACCAAAACTATCAGGAAATGACTGCAAATACATTTCCGGCATGTTGGGAACCTTTTGGATGCCAAACCAAGGTAAATGCCGAATATTGGGTTTTGCAGCATTCAGAAAATTGAAGAACTACATCAGAATCTCCAGCAACAACAGTCTGATCAGTAGAGTTGACTGCAGCGTAGTCAAGCATCTGTTTGAGTCACCAGAAGCAAACTTTCTTCATTCAGCGTATCCACCTGTTTCTTTTCTGCTTTGATCACGAGCATTTTCCCAGTGGGGAGGATCATCAATCAGTCGGCTTCTTTCTGCAAACTAGTTGATTGCATCTTCAACAGTCAGAATTCCTGAACAAACTGCAGCTGCAAATTCACCAAGGCTGTGGCCCAAAGCGTAGTCTGCTTTCACTCCCCAACTTTCCCATAGTTCAACAGTGCATATTCTACGCAGAAAATTGAGGTTTGGCTGTAGATCGTTCTGCTTACTTCAGCTGATTTATCTTCAGACCAAAGTACTTGAGTAATGTCAATGTTGCTAGTTGTTTTTCGAATATTTTCGCAGTGCTCAAAGTGGATACGAAATATCGGATTTGTTTCATATAGCTGTTTTGCCATTCCGGGTATTGTGAGCCTTGGCCTGTGAAAAGAAAGCAGACATTTCCAAGTGTTTCGGGTGTCGCTTCTCCTCTCAACATTTTATTCCCCTCAATGTTTTTAAGTGCATGCTGGTTTGAATTGGCTATAATCATTGCCCGATAACTAAAATCCGCTCGTCCCACGTTTCCAGTATGAGCCAAGTCCTTAATTCATCTGATCGTTGCTCAAATGTTGTTGTACCTTTCTACCAAGAATATCAAGGCTTCCTCAGTTTGGCAGTAATTTTCATAATGTGCAATGGTCTCTCTAACTCGCTGTTTTCCAAAATATTTAAGAGATTGGACGGTGGCTCCTCAATTATAGCGTGTGCGTCAGTGCCTGTTATTCCAAACGAGCTGACTCCAGCAATTCTTGATTCTCCTTTCTTCTTCTTCCATGCAATAGGCTGTAATGGAATTTTTGCAGGAACAGCATCCAAGATAACTGCAGGATTTAGTGTTTCAAGTTCCTGTGGCTGGAATAATTTCATTCTGCATTGCCAGCACCACCTTCATAATACCGGTGATTCCTGAGCAGACTCAGTATGCCCCACATTTGTTTTCACAGAGCCAATAACCAATGGCTCTTTTCGTAATTTTGAGTGATAAGCTTTCGCAATAGCAGAAACTTCCATGGGATCACCAACTTGGGTTCCTGTTCCATGTGTTTCCAAAAAGGACACTTGTTCCGGCCTAACGTTCGCATCTGCAAGAGCCATTTGCATAGCCAAAGTCTCAGAGTGAATGGTTTGGTTCCCATACTTTGCTTAAGCCCTTCCTGACTCATTCCAGAACTTTAATTAACCGCCCAAATCTTGTTCCCATCTCTCAAGCATCAGAAAATCGTTTTAAAACCAGAACTCCACATCCTTCAGCTCTTTGCAAATCCATCCGCCTTTGCATCAAACGTTTTACAGTCCATCTGGAGATAAGACTGCCGGCATGTGATCTATGTCAAAAGGTCGAAGAAGAAGGTTCACTCCACAAGCGAGAGCAAAGTTTGTTTCTCTCAATTGCAAGCTTCTGCAAGCAAGATGAACCGCAACCATTGCTGCAGAACATCCAGATTCAGTCGCAATACTCGGTCGGTCATTCCCAACAAAAGGAAATTCTTGCAGCTGCCGCTCCAATAGAATTTCCCATGTATTTTCTGTAAAAATCATCATCCCCGGAAAGCATGAGTAGATCTTTATAATCATTTGTCCAGGAGCCCATGAAAACCCACCATTTGTTCCCTCAAGCTCTGTGGATTCACAGCAGCATCCTCCAACCCTTCCCAAATAAGCTCGTGGAGCAGTCTGGTTTGAGGATCCAAATATTCCATTTCCAGCGGACTAATTCCAAAAAACTTTGCATCAAATTCTTCCACAGGATAATGTAGTAAACCTGCATTCGTCGTTCTGCACTCAGAACGGTCTCTTCCCGTCATGTGTTTACGGAGCCACCGAAACTCGGAGGAGTTCCAGTTCCCGTCCTGTCCGTTGAGGAGAAGATGCCAAAATTCCTCAAGATTATTTGCACTTGGATATCTGCAACTCATACCGACGATAGCTATTGGGTCTTTGTTGCTCAGTTTACGATTGGTATCATCAACACTATCATCAGGGGTTGGATGGAGGAAAGGCTGAACACATTTCCAGTAAATTTCCGTTCTGTAGCTGAGAATCAACTGGAAACAGAAATTATTATTTATTTTGGCTGACATTATAATGCACTCTGTCGTTTTAAATCAATTCACCTTCGAAATGAATCCGAGTTTCTCCACATTTTCATTTCCAGGCAGGTCCTCGTTGATGTGATAATGGCAAGTTGACGTGGATCGCTAGTGATTCCGTTTCGTAATGATAAAACAAAATTATATTTTCCACTGTCCAAAACTGTTTCACTTTGAGTACCATATCCAAGTAGTTTTCAACAATCGCTCCGTTCTCAGCTAGGATAGTTAGCATCAAAGTCCTGAAGGTATTCAGAGACGGTTGAGCAACGAAAATGTCCATTCCTTTTTCTTCCGTTAATAAATATCCTTTTGGTGCGTCATATTCGTCAAAATTTCATCACAGTTTTTTATCACCTTCAAACAAAATTACATTTAGGCAATCTGTTGAAATTGTGGACTTGGGGTAAATTGATACATCACTTACCAACATATTATGCGAGAGAATACACATTTTTGAAAGGATTTGAGTCGGAGCACAAACAGTTTGACAAATTCTTCCGTTTTTAATCCTGCAACGTTATGTTTCTTCCTCAGTTGAAAAAGGTAGTCGAATCCCGATAAAGGACATCTTTCAGCGAACTACACAAATTCCGAGATGTTACCACCCCCACTTTTCTATTTTTAGCACTCGCCTCAGCGAAAACAAAGAGTGAGAGCCTTCGGAACATCGAGGTCATTGAGGGCGGAAGTCACCCAAATTTGGTTGCCGTTGCCTCCTGCCATAACGAAACTTTTAATGAATGGACAAGAAAATTACTGGTCCAAAATCCTATTTGTTGAGGGGCAGCGATTGGAGCCACTCTGGAAATTTTCCTGGCGATGTTGTCCCATTTATAGAAATGATAGATTTTTACTTAACATTCAAGTTTTTGGGGTCGTTGGTTTTTAAGGTTCTGTGCGAGTTATTTTCCTTGTGGATTTATAACTATCTGTCGTTTAAATGCCAAGGTTTTTTTTCAAGTTCAGGAGGTTTTTGCTAAAAGCAAGTTCCGTCGTAAACCTTTTTTGCTGCTAAATGATAAAACTGGCAATAGAAGTATTTCAGGGTGGCATGATATTGAATATAAATTCGCTTGACATCAATAAACTTATGGATGGCCGAATGGAAGTTGTGCAGTATAAATTTTGAGTGTATGAGCAGTTTTACATGGTTGTCAAAATGATGCAATGCATTTGATCGTCCTCGACTGTACAGGAAGAAGGAAGTTGATTGAGGAAACTTTATTATGACATGAAGTGCGTGTGCGCCCGTCTCTAAAATTTCAAAGCATCAACATCTCCAATTTTTATACAATTCCTTATTTTATACGATCAGCTAACTGATTTATTTATTTGCATAGTTATTTTTTGTATAGTGCCTTTATAGCTAGACTGGGAAAGGTAGGCTCATCTAGATTTTGCGACGTTGGTTTATTGCTAGTGGCAAGTGAGAATTGATGAGTAATTAATGTTTTATAGTTAAAATTTACAAAAACATTCATTTCAAATTCGTACACTTTCATAAGAAATAGAATCTGGGCAGGTGTGAAGGGATAAAATGAGAACTTAAAATGTTTTGACTGGGTCCATCTGTCAAATTTCAATGCATTATTTTCGTTAATTTTATTTCGCTTTCTGTCGTTTTTTCATCATCACATTGTATGGTTTTTACGTTTTTCTACTACTTCTAGCGTTCGTGTCTACGGTTAAAACCAAACAATGTGATGATGAAAAAACGACAGAAACGAATAAATTTAAACGATAATGCATTGAAATTTGACAGATGACCTCAGTCAAAACATTTTAAGTTCTTTTTATCCCTTCACACCTGCCCAGATTCTATCTTATGAAAGTGTACGAATTTGAATTGTTTTGTAATTTTAACTATAAACATTTAATTACTCATCAAATTCTCACTTTCCACTAGCAAGTAAACAACGTCGCAAATCTAGATGAGCCTACCTTTCCCAGTCTAGCTATAAAGGCACTATACCAAAATAACTATGCAAATAAATAAATCAGTTAGCTGATCATATAAAATAAGGAATTGTATAAAAAATTGGAGATGTTGATGCTTTGAAAGCTTGAGAGATGGGCGCACACGCACTTCATGTCATAATAAAGTTTCCTCAATCAACACTTCCTTCTTCCTGTACAGTCGAGGACGATCAAATGCATTGCAATCATTTTGACAACCATGTAAAAACTGCTCATACACTGCAAAATTTATACTGCAACAACTTCCATTCGGCCATCCATAAGTTTATGATGTCAAAAAGAATTTATATTCAATATCACCAACCCTGAAATACTTCTATTGCCAGTTTTATCATTTAGCAGCAAAAAGGTTTACGACGGAACTTGCTTTTAGGCAAAAACCTCCTGAACTTGAAAAAAAAACCTTGGGCATTAAACGATAGATAGTTATAAATCCACAGGAAATAACTCGCACAGAAACCTTAAAAACCACACCCCAAAAACTTGTTTAGTAAAATCTATCATTTCTATTAAATGGGACAACATCGCCAGGAAAATTTCCAGAGTGGCTCCATCGCTGCCCCTCAACAAATAGATTTTGGGGACCAGTAATTTTCTTGTCCATTCATTAAAAGTTTCATTATGGGCAGGAGGCAACGGTAACCAAATTTGGGTGATTTCCGCCCTCAATGAACCTCGATGTTCCGAAGGCTCTCACTCTTTGTTATTTCGCTGAGGCGAGTGCTAACAAATAGAAAGGGGGTGGTAACATCTCGGAATTGGTGTAGTTCGCTGAAAGATGTCCTTTATCGGGGATTCGACTACCTTTTTCAACTGGAGGAAAGAACATAACGTTGCAGGATTAAAAACGGAAGACATTTGTCAAACTGTTTGTGCTCCGACTCAAATCCTTTTCAAAAATGTGTATTTTTCGCCCATAATATGTTGGTAATGTGATATCAATTTACCCGTCCACAATTTCAACAGATTGCCTAAATGAATTTTGTTGAAGGTGATAAAAACTGTGATGAAATTTTTGACGAATATGACGCACCAAAAGGATATTTATTAACGGAAGAAAAAGGAATGGACATTTTCTGTTTGCTCAACCGTCTCTGAATACCTTCAGGACTTTGATGCTAACTATCCTAGCTGAGAAACGGGCGAGCGAATTGTTGAAAATATTGGATATGAGCACTCAAACAAGTTTGGACAGTGGAATAATTTTGTTATCTATTACGAAACGGTAACCACTAGCGATCCACGTCAACCTTGCCATTATCAACATCAAAGGACGACTGCCTGGAAATGAAATGTGGAGAAACTCGATTCATTTCGAAGAGTGAATTGATTTAAAACGACATGAGTGCATTATAATGTCAGCCAAAATAAATATAATTTGTGTTTTCCAGCTGATTCTCAGCTACAGAGAGGAAATTTTGGAAATGGTGTTCAGCCTTTCCTCCATCCATCCCTGATGATAGTGTTGATGATACCAATCGTTAAACTGAGCAACAAAGACCCAATAAGCTATCGTCGGTATGAGTTTGCAGATATCCAAGTGCAAATAATCTTGAGGAATTTTGGCATCTATCTC